>JANUWF010001650.1:2447500-2906314 GCA_026120185.1 Voacanga thouarsii | reverse complement strand
CTCCTTTGCAGAGAAATTGGAATCTCTTAGTTCAGAAATTAAGCGTCTTGAAAACAGACTATCTATCACTGACCAATCTGCTAAGCCTTCCGCCTCTATATCTGATCATGAAAATGATGAACAATCTTCAGAGGACAAGGCTGAACCACCTGTAGATGTCAAGGTTCCCTCTACTAAACCCTCTCCTGAACTATCTCTGTAGCATTCTCCTGTATAGAAGACAGATATTCCTACTCCTTCTCCCAAGCCTAAACCATCTGGCAAAAGACAGAAGCATGTGGTTGTAAAAAGAAAGTCTAACAGAATTGCTGGTCAGTTTTCAAAGAAGGGGTTGGATCCAAGTTTGAAATGATCAATATTTCCTAGACTGTTTTCTTGGGCAGTACAACGGCCTAATGACCAATTTACTTTCTGCAGCAGTTGAACAATTTACTTTTTCATCATTTACGTTCTATTTTTGGATAATTTCTGATACTTGTGTCATTATCTGTCATGGTTATTATCTATCTAATGACTTTTGATTGCATATTACTTCTCCTACTACTATGCTTCTTTTTGATTGATGACAAATGGGGAGAAAGAAAATGACATTGAATATGACTATTATTATAGGAGAGAAAGAAAAACAAATGAAACTGCTGTGAAAATGTTAAATGTTGGTTTGTGAATATTATGGTTTGCATGACTGTCGGCATGATGTTATTTGCAAGAAATATGTCGGTATGCAGTAACTGATAAGGAGAAAATGTTAGGTCTGCATGTTAGATCTACATGTTGATATACAAAAATGTTATAAGTTCTATATAATAATCTGATATGGATTGTACATGACTAATGTTATATGTATGAACTAAATTTTTGAACATAACTTTCATCTGAAAGTAGACTGTTAATATATGATTTTTTTATCTGCAAAATAATTGCCATGGAAGTTGAAACCATTTTGAAAAACTAAAACTGTTTATGGAAGAGAAAAGACTGTTGCATGAACAGTTATTGAATTCCAAGTAACTGCATGAAATATTATGAACTGCATGAACTACTTCTAGCATGAATAGTTATGCATTGTTATCAAATTTGAACTGTTAAGAAAATCATTGATATGATTTACTGTTTACCAAAATTTTCTGAAAAACCCCTCTGTTTGTGACGCTCACTTTTATAATAATTGTATTTTTTAGACTAGATTCTGTGATAAGATTTTCGTGCATTAAGTCAGGGGAAGTTTTGGACTTAGAAATTTCGTATCCAAAAGAAATGTTCTTATAAGCAGATTTACTGAACTGAAAAAGGTTTTGGACATCCAAAAGGCCTATCCAAATGAAATTCCGAAAACACATGTTCTTCCAAAACCATTTTGGATACACTTTCTGGATAAATAAATTGTTGCTTCTTCTTATCCCTCTTATGTTCGAAACAATCACATAAGCATATAATTAGGGGGAGCATCTTAGTATTTTATCTCTATGAAATTACTTTGAATATTTATAAAAAGAAATGATATGCTTTAGGATCATTGAAATAGATTTACAAATGTTTTATCATAAAGATCTCTATGAGACCTATACTGTAAGATTTTTTATTTGTTCAAGATGTTCTTTCTATTTATATATCAAATGTGTTATGTTTGTCATCACTCAAAAATGGGGAGATTGTTAGCCCTAAGGGCTTTCTTTTATTTTTTGATTTATGACAAACGTTGATAAGGACTAACTTATTAATTTCCTACGATATGACATGGTTAATCTTTATTCTTCTAAAGTCTTCAGATAAGAATTGTTAACAACCTCTGCATCGCTGATTTCAAGATTAAAAGATCAAATGAGAAAATCAGAGTATGAGAAGTTGTATATCATGGAAGCCTTTTATGAAGAATGATAGACTAGGAAGTGTTATTAAGGTATATTTATTAATTCTTATGTCTTCTTATCTTTTGATTCATTTGACTTTACCTTGAAGCTTCAAAAGAGATGATTTTCAAAGTTTTTAAAATTCACAGAATTTTGGATGGAACAGTTTAAATCCAAAAGGTTTATCTAAAATCCTGTAAATCGAGCTGAAAAATTTCTGTCAGGAATGTGCCATTTTTGGACTTACCTTTTGGATGCATCTTCGTCTAAAACCTAAGTCCAAAATTCGGATGAGTTTAAACAGAAAAATTTGTAGCCATTTTTTTTTTATGACCATTGGCACTTCCTTTTTGGCTCTATAAATAGCCTTTAAAGCAAGATTGGAAGCAGGAATTTCGAAATATTCATCTTAGAAACCTTATTGCTCAATACTTTCAAAAATATCCTTTTATCTAGCTTCAATGTGAGTTTATTGTGTATCAAAAATAAAAGTAATTTGTGGCTTGTATCTGAGAAAATATCTGCTCAAGTAAGTGAGCTTATCTCTATTCTATTGATTTTCAATTCTCTGTTGTTGTGCAAGGTTGTGGTGTAAAACCCATAGGGGTGAGCCTAGCGTTTTGTGTATGTGTAAGGTTGTGGTGTAAAACTCATAGGGGTGAGCCTTGTTTTGTGTTTGTGTCAAGGTTGTGGAGTAAAACCTAGTGAGGTGATCCTTGATGTGTTTGAGAGGTTGTGGAAAAGCTAGTGTGGTAATCCTCTCTTATATGTGAATCGGTTTCATTAAGTGAGGTTAATGAAATAGGGTTGAAAATCCTTAAGTGTGAAGCTTAAGGTAGTGGACGTAGATCATTGTTGATCGAACTACTATGCATCTATTGTCTCATTTTATCCAGTGGTTCATGTACTTTGTTTATGATCTTTCACTATCTAAATCTGAATATACATATACGAGTACTAGGATAGATTTCTATGCATCCATAAAGTCAGTCCAAGTATCTTAGTGATCATTCTTGTTCAGCATTTTAGATAATTCGGAAAAATCGTTTTTGCTTGCCAAAAACCTTTTTCACCCCCCCTCTAATGTTTTTCCCTCGTATTGGTCACAATTAAAACATTGAAACATATCCAACAGAACTTAAATGAATAAGGAAAAGGGAGAAAAGGAAAAACAATACTTTCCAAGCATTGAAGCACAAATTTCATATGACGTTTAAAGAGATAAAGGCAGTGATAGTGTTATGCCCTAAGGGCAATTACTTGTATGCTGTATATGACATATTTTATTTTAATAAAATGCATTATTTATCTTACAGTTTCTTTTATTTACTTTTGTGTAATATAACTGTTAGATAAAGTCCCAAGTATAACACTGTGTTAGATCTCTATCATATGAGATTCCTACTACATTGTATAGTGTTAGTACTTAAATAGTCCCTAGTCCTAGTATTAATGAGACTAGACATCATTAATGCATTAAGACTAGCATGTGTTGGACTTCCTAATTTGATTAGTTGGTGGTTCTCATATTCATGAGTATTGAGATACTCAAAGTTAACATGTGGATGCTTGTTAATGGAATAAGTACATTGGATGATCTAGCTATGAGATAATCACATGGATAACTATTTAGTGCCAGTGATATAATCTCAATATAGCAAATGTGCAAGTATCCTTAGACTTGAATCTCCAAGGTACTTTGTTTGTTGAGCATTGTGCTTTGATTCCAATTTCTGGAGCCACATCAAGGGCCACCTATAGGATGGATATTGGGTACATTGTGAGATAAACGAAAGTAGTTGAGAGGGTCAATAAAGGATTCACCACTCCTAATAGTAGGGGTGAATATCTCACAGCCACTTGTAGGAATTACTACTCAAGAAGTCCTTGGCTAAGGCGTCTGTGTATTGGAAATAGTTCCAATTGATACACATCTAGAGTAGTGGGTTCCTGGTACAAGTACTATTATATTCGGGCCAGAATTAATATATATGTTGGAGGGAGTTGGCACTAATTATGTACTCCAAACTGAATGAGATATTGTATAGTGAAAAGAGTTACTTGCACTGTAGTTTGTTATTGAAGGATTCATGTCGAGCCACTTGACTTCCTGGACTCTTGGGTGGTCATGATGTGTTGCTAGATACCGCTTATGATATGAGAATATAGATTTATTAATTGTTGATTTAATAAACCAATCCTGATTAGAATTAATATGATTAATTCTAATTAATTATGGATTATTAATCTCAAAGACGTTTGAATTAATTCATGTTCGCTACCAATTAATTGGGAAATCTAATAGGTCACACGCAATAGAGGATTATGTACTCAAGATGTTATTTGATAACATAGTGAGGTTAATTGTGAGAAAGAGAAGTTGTTGTAGCCAAATTATAATTAGTTATAATTTATGGTCTAAATTGTAATTGTGACAACTTGATGTTTCCAATTACAATTAAAGAATTCTAATTGCTTTAGAATTCTCAGATGGAGTATTTTCAGCAGGGGATTTTCATGTAATATATAGGATACATGCACAATTCCTACTTGCTAGAGAACACATGAAAACAACTCAAAAACCCTAAGGGATACACGACTCCCTTCTCTTTTCTTTCTCTCTCTCATTAATCTTCATCAAACCCTAGCCGCCATTGTTATTTTCTGCTAGCATAGAAAATCTTGGTGCTTGAGTGTGATCCTTCGTGTGGATTTCTATTAGAGATAATCACACACTGTGATTATAGTGGTTAGACATTCAACTCTCGTACTGCTTAATCAAGAGGATTGCTGGATCGTGCCTCAAATGAGGAAGAAAAATTTTATTTTTCAAACGCTCAAAGAAAGGTAAAACCATTACCTTTTGTTCTCTTTATGTCTTGTTTTCCACACGTATGTGAGTCCTAGGATGGTATCTTGTTCTTAATTTTTCGCTGTGCCATATATGATATGCATGAGATACCTAACAGGTAGCATGTTCCACATGTGAATTCTAACAAAGCTTAAAATACTTCTACACAATGAAAATAGAAATTAGGTCAAAAGGAAAATATAAGTCAAGAATCTACTAAATAAAAGAAAATTGCTAAAATGCAAAGAAAATAATAATAATAATAAAAAAGTTAGGTTGGCTAATTCTCTATGCCATAAAGAGTGTGATTAGTTCTTTCCAATTCTTTAGGATTTCTTCATCACTATACAAGTTCCTTTTTTTGGATGAGATACATCAAATGCTCCATAAGGAAACACTTCCGTTACCATGAATGCTCAGATCATCTCGATCTCAGCTTCTCGGGAAACAACCTTAGCCTTAAATTGAATAGGAGAACTTTGTTACCTTTTTTAAATTCCCTATTAGATGGGATGTGTTGATCATGCCATCTTTTCACTTTCTCTTTATTAGATTCTAGAATTCTCAAATACATCACTTATTCATTCCTAAAGTTCATTCAGTAGTAGTAATCTATTAGTTCCTATAACGTTATGATTAAAGTTGACAAGCTTAATTACCTAATAAGCATTATGCTTAATCTTCACTGGCAAATGCAAGACTTTCTATAAAACCAATTTGTAAGGGGTAGTGCCAATAAGAGCCTTGTAAGCTATCCTATATGGCCAAAAGATATCATCCAATTTTGTGCTCCAATTACTCCTTGTATGATTTACACATTTTCTAGAATTCTTTTTAACTCTCTATTAGTCACATTTACCTGGCCGCTAGTTTAGGGGATGATAGAGAGTAGCAAGCTTGTGTGATATACCCAAACTTTTGAGAACTTTCTCTAATTAAGTATTGCAAAAAGTGTGTTCCTCTGTCACTAATGAGTACTCTATGAACTCCAAAATAAGTAAACAACTTCTTGAGGAATTTTATCACAACCCTAGCATCATTTGTTGGTAAAGCTTATGCCATAACACATCTGGACATATAATCCGCCACAATTAAAATATATTTATTTCCAAATGAGTTAGAAAAAGGCCCCATGAAATCAATCTTCTGGTAATAAAAAAATCTCACAGGTTTGAAAAACTATTAAAGGCATTTCAGAAACTTTGAAAATATTACCAATTCATTGGCACCTATAACAGTTTTTAACAAACTACAGGCATCCTTAAATATCAAGGGCTAGTAGAATCCATATTTGAGGACCTTCCTAGCAGTACCATTAGCTTGATAGTGGCCTCCAATAGGTCTTTCATGATAGTGCCTTGAAATGTCCTGAGCCTCAGCATGATCAACCAATCTTCTAATCACTTTATCAACACATCTCTTAAAAAAACAAGGATCCTCCCAATAATGATATTTGATATAAGAGAAGGACTTCTTTCTTTGCTAAGAAGTAAGATCCACCGGAGGAATTCCTACTACCAAGAAGTTTGCAAAGTTAGCAAGCCATAGGATAGAGATAGCTTTGCTTCCAATCCATAACAATTTGTAATACCTCACCTAAAACCAACCTTAGTCATATAAGGGGAGCATGCATTGCATGGAATTTCATTTGTGTAATGGAATTGTAATGCATTTACATATGTGATGCTTATTGTGTTTATGGTTTTGCTGATAGTTGGGTTAATTGGAGTTTGTATCTTGTGAATAGATTTTTAATATGAGGTAGGTAAAGTAGTATTTGTAAGTGAAGTGAATTTGTTGGGAAGATCTAAACATAAGAGCTTTTGTGGTCTAGTGGTATTGACTTGGGGATTATTGTCTAGCGATTTGGGTTCGAATCCCAACTTATGCTTAATTTTCATTTAATTCTTGTCTATCATTTTGTTTTGGCTGAAAGTCCCTCAAATTAGCCTTTACTTTAATGTTTGAATCCCTAAAAAAAAAAAATTATCTTTTAAGGTTTATGGGAAAACATTATCATTATCTTTTGATCTTATCATTATCTCTTTTCAAGAGGTTTAATTATCAAGATAGATTTTAATGCTTTATCACCTAAAACTATAGTTAGTTATCTACATATGTGTATGTGTGTACATGTATATATCTATATATACTGTATATCTATATCTTTTATACCTAAATTTAAGGTGGCCGCCACTTTTAGATAGTTATAAAGCTCAATCAACTTTTTTTATGTAAATACATATTAGATAAAGCTATTTTGGTAAGATAAATGGATTTTGAAAATCTAAAATCTTTCTCCCTCTATGTTAGCTGGCACCAAGAGTTATTTAACTCTAATTTAGTTTTTAAAAATTTAGCATTTAAAAATTTAGTGATATCAATTATTTTATCTTTGTCAAAACCAAAATTTTATTTATTTAGACTTTTTTTTTCCTTCTCATTTTCGCCCTCCTTTCTTTATTTCCACTATCTCACTTTCCTTCAGCTTACAAGGCTTCTAGGTAGCCGTCTAGTTGAGTTAAAGAGAGGACTCAAAGATAGGAGAAAAGATATGCCTCTATCTCTTTTATATTTCAAAGACTTCTATCCCGCTTCTCTTGATAAGATCTTGTCAACTAGATAGACTATCATGACTACATCTTAGTAAAAACAAACTCTCTAGAACTCTAGCACACACAACCCAAAACAAGACACAAAAAAACACCAAAAGTATTTAGTTATTTCATTTTTTTCTCCAGCCGAAACAATCAAGCATTCCTATCTCTCTCATTTCTCTCTTGGCCTTGTTGCTATCCCTTTAGCACTGGTATAGTAATTTTCTTTTCTACTACATTCACTCAAATGAAACATGCTCAAAACCCTCCCAAACTCTCTCTTTTCTTTGTTTTATTAAAACCGAAACATCCTGCTATTTTGGAAAATAATTGGCACTCAAATTTTCTTTTGCTAAAAAATCTCGGCTTATACTACTCCACAAGGCTGAAACTCTTTTCAACACACACTTATATGGCTAAATCTCATACTCCCTAAGTCAAAACAAATAATTCTCTCTCTCTCTTCCTCATTATATCATTAGCCCTTTTCAAGGTAATTTGATTTTTTCATTTCATTTCCTTCATTTCATTTTCTTTTTCTCTTCTTGGCTAAAACATAGGGCTGATTTACTTCTCTCTTGTAAATGCATGAAATCCATAGTCTTGTAGGCCAAGTTTATACCTCATTTCAATTGAAATTCACTTTGGACACTAGGGGACAACATTTATCTTCATAGCATAGCAATTTGCATGTCTTCTAAAGGTAATTTGAGTTGCTTATCACTAATAGTTGAATGTAAGATTTTATGACACAAGCTTGGTATGCTTTTGTCGTTATATATGTGATTGATGGGGGAAGGATCGAGTTTGCTTTGATAGGATGGCTAAATGTACAAAATTAGTATTGTATTTAAACACATGAAATCTATAGGCAAGATTAGAAGTGTTTGATCATGGTTCAATTGGGAATGTCTATGTGTGATTTCAGATCTTTGCTAAGCAAATCTAGATTAGTGATATCACTGCTGAATAGGTTGACATTATGCTATAAGAGCATGATGAAAAATGATGATTGGCTATGGATATAAGAACCAGATTGGGACATTTATGTTTTACTTGTAACGCATGCTTTTGTAAATAGGTTGATGAGATCTTGTGGGTGATATAAATTATCTTTAACTAAGAAGGTTGTAGTGACCACATATTAGTAGAAAGTAGAGTTTGGTTATATTATTGTGTTTTGAGTTGATTGGTGGTTGATTATAATTTTGTAATTCATTACTAGATGGGAGTAGGAGTCAAGGTAAGGAATAATCTAGTATTTGAGTAAGCTGATTCAAGTCATTTCTTGCATTTCATGAAATTAATTTTGCTTCAATGATTCTAAAGACTTTGTAAGTCCTTGCATTTCATTGAAATACCTTTTGTAAAACCAATCTAATACTTAAGAGTCTTTACATTTATAAAAATATTCTACGCATAATGTTTCAAACATGACTATAAGATGAAAAAGAAGCCGTGCGCTTTGTATTTTATATTTCTGTTATAACTTTTAATTTTTGAATTTCATTATCATGCATGAATAAAGTATTGCAAAAATCATGGCATGAATGGTAACATTTTGGCTCCTAAATATTATCCTTCTATGAAAGTTTTTGGATATGGAAATGTACTTGAGCTAACATTGCAAGAATCTCTGTTTTAAGGTTTTTCTCTAAATTGGGATGCGATACATTAGGTACTTAATAAAGGGTGACTTCTTGTACTATTCTTTAATAGTCTAAAAATACATTCGGTAGGAGGCATACCTTTGGAAGGTGGGCACTTTCCTGAGATCGGGCATCGGTACTTTTAAGTCGAGCCATCCTAAGCTAGCAACATGGTTCCATGAGGAGTCAAAGCTCAGACATGGGACATCTGTAATAGGTTTAAAGGGAGACAAGGTAGGGTCTCCCTCGATGTTATATTGGTAGGTCAAGTACCTACTTGGACTTGATGGCTATTATATCAGTAGGATGAATTCCTATCTATACTAGGTGGTAAATTTATTAATAGAATGATTTTCATAGATATGCGGTGATGTGCTAAAATGCTGTTTTATACTGTCTTCAAGAGTACCTTCTGATTTCACCCAAAAGATTTAGTGAGAAAATAGTTTGAAGGCATTATTTGATACTTGTACATATTGTAACAGAATATTTATCATGCATCATAAATTGTTTTAAAAAGCTTTTATGTGCACCCACAGGGCTTACTGAGATTATTTCTCATACTATTTACATTATGGTTTTCGAGGAGTTCTTCTGACAAGGTTGCTAGTCTCTAAGAGCTTGAAGATATAGTTTCATGTTTTTATGTATTTCTTGTTTAGGATGTTTTTGTACAATTTCGTGTTTTGAGACTTGCTATAACCATGAAAAACTTTGTAATAGGTTTTATTTATTTTGGTTGAGTTTTGCTTGTACCAAGTTATCAAGACCGCTGATCCTTCGTGCTGGTAATGAAGGATCAATAAAAAACATCAAAGAAAAATGCAGCATAAAGTTTTCATTTTTTTCCCAGCAACATCTATAAAAGAGTACTTATTTTGTATTGCTGGTCACGGATTAACCAACGTATGGATAGGTTACACTGGTATTTCTTGCATTGGAAGGGAAATAGATGGCGCCTGCAGTTTAACAGGAATTCCCGCCAATCTTTTACTCCTAAGCATCAAACGTTTTCCCTCTTCGTCTTTCAGAGAATGGCTCTACCTTATTCTTGGCATTAGCTTGGTGAGAGCACCTTTTTGGATTACCAAAGCACTCTTCAAGATAGAAGGGAGAGAACGGCAAAAAAAAAACTAGAGAGGGGAAAAGAGCCAATAGCACACTAGAGGGAAAAAAATCTTAAAGCCTAGTAAGGTTTTTTTTTTTTTTCCTTCTGCCTATTTTTGGCTCACATTAGGACTTCAAAAAGCCCTAATGGCCGAAAATCACCAAGCCCTAATACGCTAGGTGTGGAGCTCTAAAAAAATAATCCAAGACTGGTCCAATCCTCTTAATTAATTAATTATCTTTTATGGGCCTCATTAAATACCCAAGACTAATTAATTAATTCTAATTAGACTCTGAATATATGTTAATATATATCAGTCCAATTAATTAATTTATTCCAACCTAATTCTCTTAATTAATTAATTATCTTTTCTGGACCTTATTAAAAACCTAAGACTAATTACTTAATTCTAATCGAACTCTTAAAATAAATTTTATTTCTCTTCCAAATAATTATATATTAAGCCCAGATTGTGTCTAAACAATACCAAGGTAACTTGAGCTACTTCGAGGACAAAAAGACATACTATTCATGGCTACTTAAATGACCAAAATACCCTTACTATAATATAGCCAAAATTTATCATTTTAAATATTTCATTTATCACCATATGAAAATATTGACCCCAAGAATAATATTGCTTAAAGTGATGTCTCCGACCTATAGGTGAAATGACAGAAATACCCTTCTATGTAACACCCTTCTTAAAGACATCTATCATCCTTAGATCTCTAATCCAATAATTCACGACTCACTTGAATGTACTTACTTATCATTAGAAGCTACCTAATAGCACACACTCTAGAGTCATGTTCCCAGGGCCTTGGATTATTTAGATTATCTTGGACAATTATAAAGGGGTGATTACACCTCACTAAGTAAAGTCATAGAAACTTTTTTGCATGAGTCTGTCTTAACTAACTAGAGTAGTACACCCAACATATAAGGATATTGATGTCATAAAATAAATCTCACCCAACATACATCAATGTTTAAAACACTGGCTTTGCCA
Organism: Voacanga thouarsii; assembly: GCA_026120185.1. NCBI lineage: Eukaryota > Viridiplantae > Streptophyta > Magnoliopsida > Gentianales > Apocynaceae > Voacanga > Voacanga thouarsii. The sequence goes on along the minus strand of JANUWF010001650.1, from coordinate 2,895,247 downwards.
GACTACCAACTCATACTCAAGTATGAAGGTATCCGTCCACGCTGTACCAGTAATAGTCTTGTCTGTATAATTATAATAGTTTAAGAGAGACCACTACTACTGGTCTAGTTTTATGTATTCAAAAAATGCTTATACTTATGATGTGAGTGAACTACTCACTGATTCAAGCTAAACCATTCCTCTTCTGAAAATCATTGCATAATAGTCTTACCTTGATGAAATGACTAGTTCCATCAAACGACTAAGAACTTAATTTTATTTATATAACAAGTGTAATATCCCGCCTTGTCCACTTTGCATAAGGAATTTGTGTAGCATGGTTTTGTTAACAATGAAAATATATATAAACGAAATATTTTCCTTCTTTATTATCAATAATAAAATTAAGATTGCAAAGTAATAATATTATTCATAGAATTATAATATAGCCATCACTAGTGCTATTATCATTATTATTGCTAATATTATTATTGATTTTATTTTCATTCTATTATCCATTACTATTATTTTATGTCTATTATGTAATATCAATATTCCTTGGTAATATTAAATTATAGTATTATTGAATTCAATAATTGTATTAAATTATTATATTATTCTTACCATTATATATATATATATATATATATATTACAACTAATATCATAAATATTTCAAGTTATATTAAATTGTATATAAGATATTTTAAGGGGCCCACAAGAAGTAAATGAAGAGGGCCCACAAGGATGATATATTTCACCAAGATTAACCATTTTTGGACTTTTTAATTAAGGTTAATTAAGCTAAACTAGATTAGGCCAAGTTAATTATAATTATGCATAGCCATGTAAGGTTAGTGAATGCATTAGTCTCGAGACTTCTAGGGAGTTCTACAAGACTCTACATGGTTCCACAATTCTCTTGGAAATCCTAGAGAAGTCTAAAGACTTCTAGAATACCAATTCACCTTAAATCTTCCACTAAGACCAAAATAAGACCAAGAGGAGTAAATTATATAAGTAGGGGCAAGGGGAGAAGATTTCGGCCAAGAGAGAAAGCTGGGAGAAGAGAAGAAAAATAGAAAAGTGAAGAGGGGAAAGGAAGAACAAAAGAAAGACAAAGGGAGAGAGAAGGAGATTGTCGGCAGCAAGGAGGAAGAAAAGGAAACCGGCAGCAAGGAGAAAGAAAGGAGAAGGAAGGAAGGAAATGAGTATACAGCTTTGCCCTCATCTTGGAAAGGTAAGAGATCATTTCACAAAAGCTAAAAGAATGATGTTAGAAGTTGGAAACTAAATGCATATGAATTTGTTGATGTTGGGCAATGAAAAAATTTTGATGTTGTGATGGATGTTGAATTGACCGGTTGGTGTAGTGATGGGTTGAGTATGGTTTTCAGTTCATTTAAGGTGTATTGGAGTGATGGTATACTGAAAATTTGAAAAGAAAAAGGAAGGAAGTGATAAAGAAAACAAGAAAAGCCATTTGTTAATAACAACTCACTAGTGTGTGTTTGGAAATATTAAAGGAAATCTGAATAGATGTGACTGGAAATTGAGCATAAATGACTTTAAACATGTACTAGACTAGTTAGAAAGGATTTGGAACAAGTTGTGTTGAGGTTGTGAGGGTTTTAAATGCCTAAGAGTTCATGAACAACAAGAAAGGTGAAAACTGCCAAAATTTACTGGTTTGGTAAAGCTGGGAATAATTTATTTGTTTGAAAAAAAGAGAAGTTCTGGGCATGAAAACCTGTTATAAAAATTATTTTTGGATGTTAAATAAGGTATTTGAGGGTTTAAATGTGATAGGATATGTTGAAGAAACCATAGAAACAAATTAAAACAAGTTGAGCTTCTAAACAGTAATTCTGGACCTCCAGCTCGGAGCAGTAAGTTTAGCTGGAAAACTGAACGAAATAGAGAGATATTTGAATACCCCATGGCCTGAAATTGATATATAAATGTCCTAGGAGTATTTAGGAAGTGGTTTCACCACATTTGGACCCGAATTGGAACAGTTATGTACAAAATACTGGAAAGTGACGAAACTGGACTCCAAACTCGGAACAGTGGAATCAACTGAAAGACTGTACAAAATGGGATGGAATTTGCATGACTCATGACCTGAAATTGATAGAGGGATATCTTAGGGATATTATGGAAGTAACCTCACCTTATTTGGACCTATATTGAATAAGTTATGTTAAAAATAGTGGAGGATGGTAAAGCTGTAAAACCAGAAAACCATCCAAAGCATTAATCCATTTATTTCTTTAAGAAAATTATAGAAACCTTAGCCAAACCATTATGTAATAGAACCGAGATACACTAATGGTGTAGGTGAATCAAGTCGAAGGAACTCCTTTTAGGACTATACACGAGCGCAACTTCGATTTAGTATACAAGGTGAGTCCCTATGATTTATAAAACCTTTTTAAAGGCTAGTGTGCTTTAATTTTCCATAAAATGACATGTTTTATACCATTTTGGAAACGTTTAAATATTTTTACGGAATACATGAGCAAGACTTATTTTTATGCTATTTCTACTTGAATGAAATTCATAATTGGTTTGAAAAACTTATTGGATGATTAAAACACGAATTATGTGAATTTAGCCATTTTGGATTAAATATTTGGGATTTTCGAAAAATGATAAACTTTAGAATTGGGTATTTGAAAAATGATCCAGATATCCTTATTGGAATGATTTATGAAACTTTCGGAACTAGGGTATTCGGTAAATGACCGAAATATCCTTATTGGAACTTTTGTAAATATTTCTCAAATCGGGTAAGGGTAAAATGACCCGGATACCCTCAAAAAGTCTTTTGGAATTGGGCATGGGTGAAATGACCCAAATGCCCTTGGGAAATGACTTTTCTGATCGAGTATGGGGAAAATTACCCGGTTGCTCTTGGAAACACGTTTTGATGTGTGAGTAAAACCTTTTGTCTGGTTTTCTACATGATTTTTGGAAAATGTTATTTTGGCCCCAAAATGTTTTGATTGAAGATCCTGCGGGACTAGATAACCCTCTGGTCTGATCAGTCAGATGGGGTTGGTATTGTTGCGTTGAGTACTCAGCAAGGACTTTGATCTTTGTACTAGCTCATGTTAGAGGTAGACGACCCCAAGTAACCTGGCTAGTTCTGGGGATTGTCTTACTCCAGACAGGGTGACAGGACATTGAGATGAGTCGTCCTGGCTAGCCGTTTGTGCCTGGCAATTGCCATATTTGTGAATGAGTTTGTGAATGCTTGTTATTTTTGAGTCATTCGCTAGAATAAGGATGGGTTGTTTGGGGCGTTTGACTCCTTGCCACCTCGAAGGTGATTGACGTCAGGATTGGGACCCCTGGCTGATGGAGGCAAGTAAAAGATCCCTAAGTGCACGGTGGGGTACATTTGTACGCTGCTCACCCTTCCGGCCTGACACGGGTGACGTGCTATAAGGTGCAGTCCCTGGCACCAGAAATCGTTCAGCCGAAGGCGAAGTTCCTTGAACTTTGCACGTGGGTCGCACTTCTAAAAGGGGAAGAACCCGCATTTATTAAAATTAGGGGTCATATGTTTGGAAATCATTATTTTTCAAATGTACATGATAACTTGATCCTAAATTTACCAATTACTGCTATTTCGCTGTTGTAAATTTATTTCAGTAAAGAAATTGAAAATCATCTCTCTTCTGAGCAAAACACTAGCACACACGGAACTCACTGTGTATACCACTCACACGTGTTTTTGTCTTTTCTATTTTAGGGATTGGAGCTGAAAAATAACGACGGTATTCCAGGACTTCTTCTATAGCACTGGATAGCAAATCTTTTGGAGTGATCATTGTACATAGACTATGAGATATTTTAGCTTATGTATTTTGGAAGCTATGACAATGTACCTTTCGTGACTCATATGTTTATATAAATAAAGAGCATGTTTCATATATTTACTTAAGTTTCGACTTCATCGCTTGCTTTAAGTTTAAATCGTTATAAAGACCCCTAGTCTGAGGAGTCGGACGGGGTGGCATCCCACTTGTGCCCGGCCCACTGCGTCAAGAAAAGAAATGTGGGGTTTTACAATTGGTATCAGAGCATTAGCCATAGAGTTTGATTTGTACATTATCTATGGGTATAGATACATTATCTGTGGGTATAGATATAATATCTATGGGTATAGATGAAAGTTTAATTTGCTTATTCTTTGATAAGTATGGCTAATAATGATGATAAAGGGAAGAAATCGGTAGAGGAACAGGATCGTAGAGATAGGTTATGGGAAGAAGGTGAAAGCTCTTACCCAAAGAAGAAGAAGATTAGGACTTTCTTAGGAACATCGATCTCTGGACCCTGTTATTATCATAGCTCCCTTAGAGGCTCGAGACCAAGAGGAAGAAACTCAGAGCCAACTCAGGATAGCAATATAGGAGATGTGACTAAAGAACCGGAGATAGTGGAAAGCCCTAAGCAGCCAGCCGAACCGAAAGGAGTCATAATCCCTCCGGATGAATCGGAAGACGAAGTGGTTGAGGTAGTTGCCATATCCTCAGATAAGTCAGCAGCCAAAGATGATGAAGACGAAGTAGTCGAAGTGATTGCTGTGTCTTCGGACAAGTCAGCCATAGGAGAAGATGTGGAGGTGTTAGGCCCGGGATCTGATACTCCCGAGTACTATCATGTATCGACTGATTCAGGACCACCTGCTTCCAGCGATGACAATAGCGAGTAGAAGGACTACCTAGGAAGTTTTAGTATGAGTATTATCTGATGTACATATTAAGTACGTGTGTTAGTAGGAGATAATAAGAGAGCATATGTGTAAATGTACTAAAAACCCTGCAATTTTGGTATAGTATATCAGGGTGTTATGTTTTTATATTATGATAATGTTCTATGCTGATATACTAATCTAACTCCATTAGTGATATAAATTTAACTAGGAAATCTGACTGTCTTTCTTATGCCACCAAAGCGAGCCACTCGTCACCCTCCGAAGGAAACATTTGCTAACAATGCAGCCAAAAGAGCATCTGCTGAATCCCTAGAAAACACTATAATGCAGACTTTCCAGAAAATGACAGAAGTGTTACAACATGTGACCGAGATGACAGCTAGAGAAGGACGAAAGAAAGGGTAAAAGAAATAGACTTAGGAGGAATTTCGGGAGGAGTTCAAGAAAGAATTCATACCATGTTGGGTCGTAGAAAGGCGAGAAGACGAATTTCAAAATTTCAAATAAGAGGGAAAGACAGTAGGGATGTATGCTGCCGAATTCACGCGACTCTCGAAATATTGTCCTCTCCTAGTGCAAAATGAATCAGACATGACTCACCGCTTTGTGAATGGCTTGTGCCCCGAGCTCAAGAGGGTATTGCTTAGCATAGCCCCAAGTAATTATCGTGCTGCAGTAGAAATAGCATCAAGGGTCGAGGAGGCGGATCTGGAACAAGCTAAGCAGGGAAGTAAAAGGAGATTTCAACCCCTGAACCAAAATAAGAGGCCGGTAGGGAATAAATGGCCAAATAAAGGGAAGTTTCCAAGAAGAGAGGGAGGTAGTACGGGGAAGCTGCTCATTCGTTGTTACAATTGGTATCAACGAATAGAATGACGGGATGGATAAATTCAAGAGGAAATAATATAGGGGCAAGACTGGAATTTTCCAAAGGAAACCCAAGCCAGCCCTCTGCACCAAAAATAGGAGCCAACAAGCCTGTCGTGAAAGCTCGAGTGGTTGCCCTAGATAGAGCAGGCACTAATGCATTGGCAGTGGTGGAAGGTAAGATTTTTATTTTTGGTCAAGAAGTGCAAATTCTAATAAATCCAGTCTCTACCCATTCTTTTATTACATGCTCCTTTGCACAAAAGATAAAGATTCAAAGTAAGGAGGCTCCTTATGAGATGATAGTTAGTACCCCTTTGGGAAAGCAATTGAGCAGTGATAGAATTTATTTGGGAAGTGAAATAAAAATTGAAGATATGACCCTGGAAGGAGACCTTATAAGTTTGCCCATAGTAGACTATGATGCCATTTTAGGAATGGATTGGCTATCGCAACATCATGCGAGGGTTGGTCGTAGGAATAAATTGGTGCAATTTAGGGGACCAGGAGGAGGTTGACCTGAAAAGGATGTTACTCTAAATTAGGCCTAAGACAGGGGTATTATTAGGTGAGGATTAAAGAAGAGGATATTCCTAAGACTGCCTTCAATTCGCGCTTTGGGCACTATGAGGATGTAGTGATGCCCTTTGGAGTTACTAATGCCCTGCCACTTTCATGGACCTTATGCATCGGATTTTTCAGCCCTACTTGGATAACGTTGTTGTCATTTTTATTGATGATATTTTACTATACTCTAAGAACCCTTAGGAACATCAAGAGCATTTGCGGAAAGTGCTTGAGAAATTAAGAGAAGCCAAGTTGTATGCTAAGTTTAACAAGTGTGACTTTTGGTTTGATAGAGTATCTTTTCTAGGGCATGTGATCTCTAAAGAAGGGATTTTTGTGGACCCTGCAAAAGTGGAAGCTGTAATAAATGGGAAACGACCGGAAAACCCTACGGGGGTGAAAAGTTTCTTAGGCTTGGCAGGATATTATAGAAGGTTCATTGAAGGATTCTCGAAACTTGCTTCACCATTAACCCGATTAACACAAAAGAATGTGCCCTATGAATGGTCAGAAGGTTGTGAGAAAAGTTTTCAAGAATTGAAGCGAAGGTTGAGCACCTCACCTGTTCTAGCCTTGCCTGCCATGGATAAGCCCTACGAGTTATATACTGATGCTTCTAAGGAAGGATTGGGTTGAGTGTTAATGAAAGAAAGGAAAGTAATAGCGTATATATCGAGGAAATTGAAACCCTATGAGAGAAATTACCCTACTCATGATTTGGAATTAGCAGCCATTGTGTTCGCCTTGAAAAAGTGGAAGCATTACCTTTATGGAGTAGAATTTGAGGTTCTTACCGATCACAAAAGCTTGAAATATATCTTCACTCAGAAAGATTTAAATATGAGACAGCGAAGGTGGATGGAGTTCTTAGAAGAATTTCGCTATCCAATTAAGTACCATCTGGGAAAGGCCAATGTAGTAGCAAATGCTACTAGTAGCAGACGCATTAAGTAGAAAAGGACATATATCTGCACTACGGATGGCGCAGACCCCGGAGTTGGAAGCAGTGGCACTTGAAGGACGAATCAAGATAAATAACATTTCAATACAGCTTGTATGGTTGCAACAAATGAAAGGAGTTCAGGAGCAAGACCGGGAGTTGCAACAGATCAAGGCGAATAGCAAGGAATAGAAGAAAATTGATTTCTAAAAAGATGACACAGGGATCCTCCGATTTAGAGGGCGATATTGTATACCGAGACAGGCTGCTATGAAGCAGGAAATATTAATTGAAGCACATCGGAGTAAGTACACCATTCACCCTGGGGCAGTAAAGATGTACCGAGACTTGAGGCAGCATTTCTGGTGGATAGGTATGAAGAACGATATTTCTCGAGTTGTTGCTCCATGTCTTACTTGTTAAAAGGTGAAGATAGATCACCAAAAGCCCGGGGGATTATTGCAACCACTACCAGTACCTGAATGGAAATAGGATGAAGTTACCATGGACTTTGTTACCGGTTTACCAGTAACCATTGGACAACGAGATACAGTTTGGGTGACTGTAGATCGGTTAACAAAGACAGCTCACTTTATACCCATAAGTGAACGAGACTCTTTGGAGAAATGAAGTAAGATTTATATGGAGGAAGTAATCAGACTCCATGGAGTACCTTCCAGGATTGTATCTGACCGAGACCCCAGGTTCACTTCTCGATTTTGGAGGAAGATGCAACAACTGTATGGGACTACTCTGAAATTCAGCACCACTGCACACCTTCAGACTGACGGCTAGACAAAGCGGGTTAACCAAATTTTGGAAGACATGTTAAGAGCATGTGCATTGGACTTTGGGAATAGATGGGTTGATAATTTTAGCTTATGCAGAATTTGCCAACAACAGTAGTTATCAATCCTCAATTGGAATGGCACCATTTGAAGCTTTGTATGGACGAAAGTAACGATCTCCTCTGTATTGGGAAACCTTAGAACGGCATCAGGAGCAATATGATGTCTTGGATATGGAAAGGGCACGGCAAAAGAAGTTGCAAATTAAGGGGAAATTAAAGATTACCCAAAGTAGGCAGAACAGTTATGCGGATCGCCATCGGGAAGATGTGGAGCTTAGTGTTGGTGATTTAGTATTCTTAAGGTTGGACCCTTCCCTATTTCCAAGAAAGTTGGAAAAGTGGCTTATAGATTAGGATTACCACTGGAACTTTAAGGCATCCATGAAGTATTTCATGTATCGCAACTTAGACGATATATAGTTGATCCCAGTCATGTTTTAAATGATAATGCCATAGACGTAGCACCAACTCTGAATTCTGAGGAAAAGCCAGTTAAAACGCTAGAACGCACAAAAAAAAAGTTGCGACAGAAGCAAATTCCTCTAGTTAAAATGCTATGGAGCCATCATCCTGTGGAGGATGCTGAGTGAGAAATAGAAGCAGAAATGTATAAAATTTACCCAGAACTCTTTGAAGGTGAGATATAATTTCGAGGACGAAATTCCTTTTAGGAGGGGAGATTGTAATATCTCGCCTTGTCCACTTTGCATAAGGAATTTGTGTAGCATGGTTTTGTTAAGAATGAAAATATATATAAACGAAATATTTTCCTTCTTTATTATCAATAATAAAATTAAGATTGCAAAGTAATAATATTATTCATAGAATTATAATATAGCCATCACTAGTGCTATTATCATTATTAATATTAGTATTATTATTGATTTTATTTTCATTCTATTATCCATTACTATTATTTTATGTCTATTATGTAATATCAATATTCCTTGGTAATATTAAATTATAGTATTATTGAATTAAATAATTGTATTAAATTATTATATTATTTTTACCATTATATATATATATATATATATTACAACCAATATCATAAATATTTCAAGTTATATTATATTGTATATAAGATATTTTAAGGGGCCCACAAGAAGTAAATGAAGAGGGCCCACAAGCATGATATATTTCACCAAGATTAACCATTTTTGCACTTTTTAATTAAGGTTAATTAAGCTAAACTAGATTAGGCCAAGTTAATTATAATTATGCATGGCCATGTAAGGTTAGTGAATGCATTAGTCTCGAGACTTCTAGGGAGTTCTACAAGACTCTACATGGTTCCACAATTCTCTTGGAAATCCTAGAGAAGTCTAAAGACTTCTAGAATACCAATTCACCTTAAATCTTCCACTAAGACCAAAATAAGACCAAGAGGAGCAAGTTATATAAGTAGGGGCAAGGGGAGAAGATTTCGGCCAAGGGAGAAAGCTGGGAGAAGAGAAGAAAAATAGAAAAGTGAAGAGAGGAAAGGAAGAACAAAAGAAAGACTAAGGGAGAGAGAGGGAGATTTTCGGCAGCAAGGAGGAAGAAAAGGAAACCGGCAGCAAGGAGAAAGAAAGGAGAAGGAAGGAAGGAAAGGAGTATACAGCTTTGCCCTCATCTTGGAAAGGTAAGAGATCATTTCACAAAAGCTAAAAGAATGATGTTAGAAGTGGGAAACTAAATGCATATGAATTTGTTGATGTTGAGCAATGAAAATATTTTGATGTTGTGATGGATGTTGAACTGACCAGTTGGTGTAGTGATGGGTTGAGTATGGTTTTCAGTTCATTTAAGGTGTATTGGAGTGATGGTATACTGAAAATTTGAAAAGAAAAAGGAAGGAAGTGATAAAGAAAACAAGAAAAGCCATTTGTTAATAACAACTCACTAATTTGTGTTGTTTGGAAATATTAAAGGAAATCTGAATAGATGTGACTGGAAATTGAGCATAAATGACTTTAAACATGTCCTAGAGTAGTTAGAAATGATTTGGAACAAGTTGTGTGGAGGTTGTGGGGGTTTTGAATGGCTAAGAGTTCATGAACAACAAGAAGGGTGAAAACTGCCAAAATTTATTGGTTTGGTAAAGCTGGGAATAATTTATTTGTTTGAACAAAAGAGAAGTGCTGGGCATGAAAACCTGTTAGAAAAATGATGTTGGGATGTTAAATAAGGTATTGGAGGGTTTAAATGTGATAGGATATGTTGAAGAAACCATAGAAATAAATTAAAACAAGTTGAGCTTCTAAACAGTAATTCTGGACCTCCAGCTCAGAGCAGTAAGTTTAGCTGGAAAATTGAACGAAATGGAGAGAGATTTGAATACCCTATGACCTGAAATTGATAGAGAAATGTCCTAGGAGTATTTAGGAAGTGACGAAACTGGACTCCAAACTCGGAACAGTGGAATCAACTGAAAAACTGTACAGAATGGGATGGAGTTTGCATGACTCATGACCTGGAATTGATAGAGGGATATCTTAGGGATATTATGGAAGTAACCTCACCTTATTTGGACCTATATTGAATAAGTTATGTGAAAAATAGTGGAGGATGGTAAAGCTGTAAAACCAGAAAACCATCCAAAGCATTAATCCATTTATTTCTTTAAGAAAATTATAGAAATCTTATCCAAACCATTAAGCATTTGAAACTATTATGTAATAATACCGAGATATACTAATGGTGTAGGTGAATCAAGTCGAAGGAACTCCTTTTAGGTCTATACACGAGTGCAACTTCAACTTACTATACAAGGTGAGTCCCTATGATTTCCAAAACATTTTTAAAGGCTAGTGTGCTTTAATTTTCCATAAAATGACATGTTTTATACCGTTTTGGAAACGTTTAAATATGTTTACGGAATACATGAGCAAGACTTATTTTTATGCTATTTCTACTTGAATGAAATTCATAATTGGTTTGAAAACCTTATTGGATGACTAAAACACAAATTATGTGAATTTAGCTATTTTGGATTAAATATTTGGGATTTCCGGAAAATGATAAACTTTAGAATCGGGTATTTGGAAAATGATCCAGATATCCTTATTGGAATGATTTATGAAACTTTTGGAACTCGGGTATTCGGTAAATGAGCGAAATATCCTTATTGGAACTTTTGTGAATATTTCTCAAATCGGGTAAGGGTAAAATGACCCGGATACCCTCAAAAAGTCTTTTGGAATTGGGCATGGGTGAAATGACCCAAATGCCTTTGGGAAATGACTTTTGTGATCAAGTATGGGGAAAATTACCCAGTTGCTCTTGGAAACACGTTTTGATGTGTGAGTAAAACATTTTGTCTGATTTTCTACATGATTTTTGGAAAATGTTGTTTTGGCCCCAAAATGTTTTGATTGAAGATCCTGTGGGATCAGATAACCCTCTGGCCTGATCAGTCAGATGGGGTTGGTATTGTTACATTGAGTACTCAGCAAGGACTTTGATCTTTGTACTAGCCCATGTTAGAGGTAGACGACCCCAAGTAACTTGGCTAGTTTTGGGGATTGTCTTACTCCAAACAGGGCGACAGGACATTGAGATGAGCCGTCCTGGTTAACCATTTGTGCCTAGCAATTTCCGTGTTTGTGAATGCGTTTGTGAACGCTTGTTATTTTTGAGTCATTCGCTGGAATAAGGTTGGGATGTTCGGGGCGTTTGACTCCTTGCCATCTCGATGGTGATTGACCTTAGGATTGGGACCGTTGGCTGATGGAGGCAAGTAAAAGGACCCGAAGTACACGGTGGGGTACATTTGTATGCTGTTCACCTTTCCGGCCTGACACGGGTGACGTGCTGTAAGGCGCAGTCCCTAGCACCAGAAATCGTGCAGCCGAAGGCGAAGTTCCTTGAACTTTGCACGCGGGTCGCACTTCTAAAATGGGAAGAACCCGCATTTACTAAAATTAGGAGCCATATGTTTGGAAATCATTGTTTTTCAAATGTACATGATAACTTGATCCTAAATTTACCAATTACTGCTATTTCACTGCTGTGAAATTTATTTCAGTAAAGAAATTGAAAATCATCTCTTTTCTGAGCAAAACACTAGCACACACGAGACTCACTGAGTATACCATTCACACGTGTATTTGTCTTTTCTATTTTAGGGATTGGAGCTAAAGAATAATGACGGTATTCCAGGACTTCTTCTGTAGCACTGGATAGTAAATCTTTTGGAGTGATCATTGTACATAGACTATGAGATGTTTTAGCTTATGTATTTTGGAAGCTATGACAATGTATCTATCGTGACTCATATGTTTATATAAATAAAGAGCATTTTTCATATATTTACTTAAGTTTCAACTTCATCGCTTGCTTTAAGTTTAAATCATTATAAAGACCCCTAGTCTGAGGAGTCTGACGGGGCGGCATCCCACCTGAGCCCGGCCTACTGCGTCAAGAAAATAAATGTGGGGTGTTACAACAAGTACCCATAGTCTATTCCTTATTATGAAAAATGACTTAACGCGTAGACCATTACTTGTTGTATTTGGACCTTTAAATGGGCAATAATATAAAAAATAAATTAAATTCAATGAATAAATATTTTATTACAATATGCTCATACATTATACATAGTATTTGTGGGCATATTTTCCAACAATCTCCTACTTGCAATACAAAGACAAAAAAAAGTCTATAAGTGCTTACCCCTATGACATCTAAGTGTCTGTGAAACACCTTTTTTGTCAAAGGCTAGGTAAAAAGATTCGCCAAATTATTGATAGATAAAATATAATAATCCATTATCTCCCGTTTTTGGATAAACTCCTAGATGAGGCGATACTTCCTCTCTATGTGCTTGCCTTTTCTATGGTTTCAAGGTTCTTTGCATTGTTACACTGCTCCAGAGTTGTCACAATAAATAGTGATAGGCCCGTCCGTGCACGGTATGTGAAACCCCGGTCAAAACCAACCTTAGAGTAAGGGGGTTGGGATGTATATCATACTTTATTTCATAATTAAATATATTTTCATATGATTTATATGTGCTTTAGATTTGATTTTTATTGTCTTGAAGTCTTGTTGGTGAGTATTGTATGAGAGGGGCAAAATGGTAATTTTTGCCCGAGGTGAAAATAGGGAGATAGATTGTGGATTGAATAGAAAATAATTTTTCTGGTGGAAATAGCAACAAGAGTTATTGTGGTGTAGTGATTAGAGCCTTAGAATTAATTATTGAAGTCTAGAGTTCAAATTCCATCATAGAAGCTTTAGCTAGATTAAATTTTATTTTTCCTTGGGGGGAGTTGGTTTCGGCTTTAAGGGCCTAGATCAATGTGGTAATGATGTCCTAGGAGAGACATGTTAGGAATATTCTCATTCCACTCCTTTTCCTACTCGAAATTCCCGAAGGGAATTCTTGTTCCCTTGATCTTTGGTTTTCCTTAGCTTTCAACTCCTTAGTTTGATCAAGATGCTCTAGCCTTTTTCTTTTCAGAAAATTCAGTAAAGTGCTGAGGTCTTTTAGGATCAAAATGTCTTGGTAAAATACTTCTTATGGATTGAAAAATATGGAAGAGTTGAGGGGAATTCCAAGAGGAAAATCCCTCTAGTGAGCTTGCTGAAATTTCATCCTAAACTAGTTCATCTTCCTTCATGGAATGAGCTGAAATTTTCTAGCTTGTTGTACCTTCAAAATGTCGAGCTTCTTAGCTAACATTTCCTCCCAAAAGCTTCCAGAAAAATGGCCTTAAGTTCAGCTTGAAACATGAATTATTTCTGCCATTTTCGGGCTGCTCAAGGACTGTACAAAACCAGTGAAAAATTCTGGGCAAATCGCTACCTTGGAGGCTCAAAACCGAGCTGTTTTCTTCCAGATTTTGTGCAGCACCTTAGCCATGTTTCTCCTCCATGAAGAAGGCTGGAAACCAGCCTTGAATACCCCTAAAACCCCCCCTTAAAACTCACTGCAACTCGGCTGGAAGTGGCAAACGAAATTCTGCCCAGAAAATTCTGTGCAGCGAAAAAACTGGGCAGTCAAATGTCCAGCTTTGTTTCCTATTTTTCTTCCAGCTGAAACACCAGCCCTAATCGGTCAAAACCTCCCTTAAACCACCATTAATAGAGCTCCATTGTTTCCCACTAGCTTCTGGTCAAAAGGCATCAATGGCTATCCGAAAATCTCTCCAATAAATCCCTGCAATTTAGCTTGATTACTTTCCAAAATTCCAGCCATCTTATTTAGCAACCTTCCATGATATCTTGCTCAATTGACCAGACTTCTTCTTCATCATTGTGCCCCTTAGTTTCGGCCATCATAAGCCTTATTGAACCAGCTTTAATTCCTCAGAGAAGCTACACAACCAGTCGGCCATAGGAGACTTCAAAGCTGTCCAAACAATCAAGATATTCTTAGAATATTTAGTTTCCAAATTCACTTCCTAAAAATATTCTTCAAGGATTGTAACAACTAACCTTTCCTTTTCCCTTTCAAACTAGAGAAACAACTCCCTAAACCCTATAGAATTTCGGCAGCCCTAATTCCATAGAATTTCGGCAGCTACAACATCTATTCTCTTGGTTTTTCCTTCAGCGACCAAGAACACACACTACACCAAGAACACCTACTTCTTCTCTACACCAAATACCCCTCCAAACCATCTCAAAACCCCACGAAAATCTCCAGATTTGGTCTACTCATTGCTGTGAATCCATCAACACCATTATTAACATCAAACTCCTCAAAACATCTTTCTACTTCGGATCAAAAGCAGAAATTTCTGTGAAGAACAAGAACAACTTCAAGGTAAATTCACTCTATCAACTTCATCCTCTTCAAACTTAATCTCTAGTGGGAACCTATATGAATAACCATGCTAATGATTTCTTCTTCTCTCTCTTTCCCTCTCATGGCCAAAATCACTCTTCTTTGGCCTGATGACTTCTTCTTCCATGATCTTGTTCTCGCCATCTCTCTTGGACAAGGTTAGCCATTTAGGGGTTGAGATCTACTCTAAACTCCTTCAAAGCATTCATCAACCAAGTAAGTACCTTCAATCCTTCTTTTTAACTCTAGAATCATGTCTTTAGGATGATGTTGTTAAAAGATGAATGGCGATGGGATTGAGTATGTGTTGTTGATGATTGAAGCATGAGTACGTGTATGATTGTGAATAGATTTATGCATGGAAGGATTATATTGGTTGGTTGTATGTGAAATTGAGTTTGATGCATGTCATAGGTAGTATGTGTGATGAAGTATGCTAGAGATTATGTCACCTTTGGTGAATAAGAGTTATATGCATGTCTAGAATATTGAAGCCATGATCATGTTTATGCTAGTAAAGGTTAAATCATGTCTTAATAAATTTAGATCTATGCTTATATGCAAGATTTGGATGATTTAATGAATTGAAGGATTGTGTGTGTTCTTGATTGAGGATGGCCATAGAAACATGATCTAGTTGTCCCTAAAACTAATTTTCACTTTATGCATAAAATACTCAATAAAATATTATTGCTAATATTTTCGAAAAACCCTAGGAAGGGTAGATTTGGAATTATTATATATATAAAAGGATATTTTAGTCAAATAAATAATAATTTTGTTAGAAAATAAAATAAATAAATATTATTTAAAATAAAGAGATCAATTAAAGCTTTATGAGAATGATTCATAATTAGTAAAATATTTACTAAATCAAAACCCTTAAGGATTTACTTAATATTTTTCAAGAAAGGCTTACTAAATTTAATCTCAACTAGTTTTGGCTATCAATTATTTTCTAACAACTAAACTATCATTAAATCACTATTTTACCTAGTACCATCTATGACTCTTGATCAGATAAACTCTAAATCTTTCCCAACAAGGTTTAAACTTTCAACTTATTAGAATTTATTTCCCAAACCATTGATTATTTTAAATAACAAATTAAACTTATCTTATAAACCTATTTAGTCATTATTTTATCTTAAAGCTTGAGACACTAGGATCATGGTAGTGGTGAATTGAATTGATTTAAAATTGAGGAAGTGGTTTGTGACTTGAAATTGATTAAGATTTGTATTTACCCATGTGGGGTTAGGCCAGCTGTTCGAGACCTTGTTGTTGTGAGCAAGAATCAGGTAAACTCCTGCATAAAACCTATCGACGTGAAATGTTTTTCTTATGGCAAGCTAAATATGGAGTGTATGGACACTCGTTTATTTGAAGGCAATTGAGGGTTGCATTTGTTCTTATTTTCAACACTTAAATTATTTAAAAGTTACTGAGCAGATTTTCCAAACTTAAAACTCTTTCTAAAACTGATTGTTCCCAAAACTTTGGAAACCCTCAAATTACTATTTCCATGAAGAGTAATGCTTTGTTCATTTTATCCCAAGTGGGAAACGTCGTTGAGTACTGAATAAGGGTGGACTACTAGGACTAGTCTTTGAAGGGTTAGGGTAAGTCTCTCAGCAGGTGGCCACCTCTGAGGGGTGAGTCCTTCCCGGATAAGATGTCAGTCCAGCAAGTCGTACCAGTCTGATGTAGCAGTTTGTTTCAGTCAAGTGACTGTGTTTTGCTGGAATGGACACCCGGTTGTTGTTTGGGTATAGAGAATGAGGAGTATCTTGCCCAGTAGGCCGATCACCTACTTTAGTCAGTCTGCACAAAGTGTCGGCATTCTGACTAGCAGTATGCACAAAGTGTCGGCATATTGACCATCCGGTTATGGGGCCCAACGTGTGGTAACCCATATCCTTTTCTTTCGAGTGGTTGATTTCATTACTTATGTACGGCTAGATAAGCCAAAACGCCACTCTTGCTTTTGACTAGTGTTTGATGCTTGCCAATGTTTCTCTTACAAAAGTTTCACACTTTGCATCCATGAACTGTTTTCACTAAACACCCAAAGCACACACGGACTTACTAAGATTTCTGTCTCATCACCTTTTTATCATGATTTCAGGTTGATCTTGCTGTGGGGTCTAGTAGCTAGTAATATCTGCCTTGGAAGAGAATATGTCTCTTGATTTTATGTATTGCTTTGGGGAGACGAGAGTGGATAATTTTATTTATGGTTTTTGTTTTGGAATTTCATGGATTTACTCTTGGAGTATATTGGATTGTAATAAATTTTTAAGTTAAGTATAATTTTATTTCAGTAATTTTATTTGTGTGACCTAGTTATAAAGACCCCTTGTCCTTTCGACGGGGCGACATCCCCGGCCCTGGCGGGCTTAGGCTACGGGGTGTTACATGGTACTACTCCAAGTTCTATGAGGAACTTTCGGAGTCACACAATTTCTTTAGAAGCTTCTGAAGCAACAACGTACTCAGCTTCCATGGTAGAATCAGTAATACAAGATTACTTGATATTTTTCCACGAAATAGTTCCTCCAGATAAAGTGAAGACATTCTACTAGTGGATTTCCTTTCATCTTTATCTGTCTGGAAGTTTGAGTCTATGTAACCGATAGAAACTAAATCATCAGCAGGATATACAAGCATATAATCTCTCGTTTCCTTAAGATATTTAAGTGTATGCTTTACGGCTTGTCAGTGGGCTTTCCTTAGGTTTAACTGATATCTACTAACCATGTCTATTACAAAATAGATATCTTACCTAGTACAAAGTATAGCATACATGAGACTTCCCATAACCGAAGCATAAATGATCTTGTTCATTTTTTGTTTATCTTCCCGTGTTTGAGGACACTACTTGGAAGATAAGGATAATCCATGTCTAAAGGGTATAATAGCAACTTTACATTGATCCATACTGTACTTGACCAATATCTTGTTAATATAAGCAGACTGGGATAAGCCTAACATTCTTTGCTTCCTATCTCTAAAAAGCTCAATACATAGAATATAGCTAACTTCTCCCAAATCCTTTATACGAAACTAACTAAATAGCCAAACCTTAATGGATGACAATGTCCCCATGTCATTTCCAATGAGTAGAATGTCATCCACATAAAATACCAAGAAAATCACTTTGCCACTACCCAATTTCTTATACATAGATGGTTTATCCACATTTTTAATGAAACCATAGGCTTTCAAAGTTTCATGAAAACGTATGTTTCATGCTTGTGACATTTGCTTAAGTCCATAGATGGACTTCTTAAGCTTACGGAGCATTTGTTCTTGACCTCTAGCAACAAAACCTTTTGACTGGGTCATATAGATGTTTTTACTAAGATTACCATTTAAAAAGGGAATCTTGACATCCATCTACTATATCTCATAGTCATAGTGACATGCAATGGTTGAGAGAATTTGGATAGACTTAAGCATGACTATTGGTGAAAATGTTTCCTCATAATCAATCCCTTCTTTATAAGTATAACCTTTTGCAACCAACCTTACTTTATAAGTTTTAACCTTTCCATCTATACCTCTTTTCCTCTTGTATACCCACTTACACCTAATGGGTTTTTTCCCATTAGGCGTAGTGACAAGATCCCTGATGTAATTAACGTACATAGACTTAATCTCAGCATTCATGGCTAGCTACCATTTATCTGCATCAGTATCAACAATGGCTTTCTCGTATCTAGTGAGATCTTATTTCTGATGATCAGATCCTAGATCATAGATCTCCCTAGTCCAGCTTTCTAGAATTCTTGTGATCCTCCCACTATGACGAGGCTCAGTTTATATTGGAACATCCGGTTGTGTTTCTCTTAGTTTCTCGATCGGAGTATTAGAGGTACTTGAAGTTGAATCAGTGACCAAATTCTCTTCTAACTTTATTCTGCTTGAACTCATGATGGATGTAACTTGTTCATTCTCTAAGTATCTAGCAATAGTACTAACAAGTACTTTATGCTCTTGAGGATAATAAAAATATCCACCTCTCTTTCATTTTAGATACCCAATGAAATAGCATAATTCTGATCTTGGTTCTAGCTTACTTCCTTTTGCCAGCACATAAGCTAGACAACCCTATATCTTGAGATAATTCAGACTGGGCTTTCATCCAATCCACATCTCATAAGATGTCCTAGGTATTGATTTGAAAGGTACCCAGTTCAAAATATATACCACTGTTTCTAAGGCATAAACCCAAAAAGAAATATGAAGAGATGCATGACTCATCTTGCTTTTGACCATTTCTATCAACGTTCTATTTCTTCTCTCAGCTACTCTGTTCTGCTGGGAAGTCCTAGGCACAATTAACTGAGATATTATGTCGTGATATACCAAGTAATACTTAAACTCACCGAGGAAGTACACTCCACCATGATCTGATCTCAAAGTTTTAATTAGTTTACTTGTTCGACACTCCACTTCAGTCTTAAACTCCTTAAATTTATCAAAAGAGTTAGACTTGCACCTTATCAAATAAATGTAACCAAAACAAGTGTTACCATCTATGAAAGTGATGAAGTTCTCGTAGCCTTCTCTAGTTAGTGTAGTCATAGAAAATATCCATATGAACTAGTGTTAGTATTTCTATAGCTCTATCCGCTTTTTTGGTAAAGGGCATTTTGGTTATTTTACCTTTAAGGTAAGATTCACACTGAGGTCATTCTTCTTGTCTTAATGAACCTAAAACCTATCATGGATTAGCATCTAAATCCGATTGGGATTTATATGTCCCAATCTAAGATGTCACAAATACGAGTTATTTGATACGAAATTTCTCTTTTTATTATTTGGTTTAGTTTGAATATTATTTACTTGATTTTGAATAGGATGTATATAAAAAAGATTCTCATACATAGTTTTTTGAACAAATTAAATTACCATATCTACTAATGGAAACATCGAATGGAAAGAAATAGAATATCCTTGATTCATCAATTTGGAAATTGAAATCAAATTTATTTTAAATAAGAAACATGTAAAATATCTTATAAAACTAACTTCCTAATATAATAAAAAATAAGCTCAAGGTCTCCCACTGCTTCAGCCTATATTCTTACTTCATTGCCTACTTGAAGTCCATGCTTGCCCTTACAGAATCTCCTAGTCTTTCTGAACCCTTATAAAGAGTTACAAACATGGTCAATAGCTCCAAAATCAACTATCTAGGAGGATGTTAATCTAACCATTAAAATTGACTCTAGGTATAGGGTAATACCTGAAGTAAACTTGGCTAAGAAGTCCAGACAATCTTTCTTCCGATGTCCCTTCTTGCCACACTTGAAACATTTGCCTTTGGGTTTCTCATTGGGTGTGGCCTAACCAGATGCTTTGGCTGGGCCCTTGTATTGTTCTGGATCTTTTTCTTAAATTTCTTAAGCTTTACCTTAACTCAAGAAGAAGAGGCAGAGTGAGAGACTAAAATCTTTAACACAGGCTTCATGATATTCTCTGCTACCTGGACCTCTTTCATAAGCTCCGTGGGATTCATATTCAACTTGTTCATGTTGCAGTTCAACTTGAACTAAGAATATTAGTCGGGTAGAGTTTCAAAAATCATGTCAATTTAGCTCTCGAGATCTATCGTTGTGTCTAGGACCTCAGCCACATCTAAGTAAGCAATCATCTTAAGCAGACACTCTCGAACTAATGCCTCCTCAGCCATCCTAGTATTCATGATTGCTTTAACAACTTCCTACCTTGCGGTCTGACTCTAGTCAACAAACATGATATGTAATGACAAATCAATATCATATACAGTGGCTATATGCTCATGCTTAGATTGGAGTATACTAGACAGGGAAGCCAACATGTAGCATTTTGCCATCTTATCGGCTTTCTTCCATGCCTTCTCGGCCTCTCATTCTTGATCAGTGGATTCTTCTCCAATCTCAAGATAGGGATTCATAAAAATATACTTGTACTTTTCAGCAGTGAGTACTATGTTAAGGTTCCTTCTCCAGAACACGTAATTTGGGCCTATCCACTTATTCTTGTTGAGAATGATTGACAATGGAATGAAACCATACATTTTTGAATATTGCGAAAAACATTCATTTAGTTTTGAAGAAATAAAAATGCACATTCTTTATATTATTTCTTTGATAATAAATAACTCTTAAAACCACTATTAATGATATAAATAGTTTAGCTCTTGGAAAAGCTAACAGAGCTTCATAGTAAGATTAATAGCATTCTAAGTTAAGTGTATAACCATCATGAATCAAAACTTCCTAAAATAGGTAATGGTCTAGAAAAAGGTCTACTAATAGGATAGTCACTAATTCAAATGAGTAATCTAATTGCTAACAAACCTCCAACGTAGGTCGGTCGATCCAAGCAAATACCGTAGACTTTTAATTTTACTCTTCCATTAGTTCTAGATACTTGTGGAAATCCATCCTATAGGGGGTCATGCTCAGAATGACATAAGGAAATCCACTATCCCTAATGAGAGTTGTGATGGAAGCCATGGGCCCCATACCCACTTAATCTTTTATTGAAAATAGAGTTTTATGCCCAAAGAACGTTTTCTATGATCTTATGGTTTTATTAACTTTACTAAAAATCTAAAATTCAATATGATTCTTTATGTCAAGGTTTATACCCCTTGAGAGAATAAACTATGAATTTATTTTACAATTCTAAGTTAATAACCAAATAAAACTTTATTAAATAGCTTTAAGTTCAACATTATTTTCTCTATGGCATGGATTATATCCTTTAACTGACTAAACCAAGAACTTTTTTTTTTTTTTTTTGTTGAAGTTTCTTAGATTAAAAAGTTTTATCAATAGCGCACCCTACTTAGTAAGACTTTGGTCTCCCAAGAACTTGTGTATTTGATCACAAAAATGAAATAAGCATTATACCAAAAGTAAACGTTTTCATGCTCATACTACTAATTTATTCTTAAGTGACCAAATAATGGATTAAATATCATGAATTAAAAATTAATGATCTTATTTAATCCTTAGGTGGTTCCATCCTTTACTACTTATTTTTATGCAAATTATTCATCCATGGATAAATAAAACTATTGCAGAAAATTAACCTCATGCAATGGTTTCATAACAAGATTAGATAAAGGAAAATTGAGGAACAAAACTTTAGTAGTTGCTCATTTTCTTGGACAATTGGCCGAACTGTCCCTTGTTTTGCTCTGCATTTTGGACCCATTTTGCCATTCCCAAGAAAAGCTGGCGCCGGTCTAACTCCCACAACCGGCACCGGCTACATTCTGGAGTTCGCCGGCTCACCTGCCCAAAAATTCCTGCACTGCCCAAAGTTTACTCTAGCACAACGTTTGCCCTCAAAATTAGCAATCACGTTCTTCTAGTCCCTAAAGATTACTGATTATAAGAATACAAAGAAATGGAAAAATAGGAATAAAGAACATGCCTTTACAAAATGCCCATGTCTCTAATCCCGAGGCGTATATCAAATCTACTTAAAACTAGAAAAATAATGGGAGAGAAAAAGAAAAAAATAGAATACATGATCTATGCCCCAACCGCGAGGCATACACGAACTCTAGAAACCAATATATGAGGGATCATATGAAATCACAAAAGATTCTTTTTTAAATAGAAAAATAACCACCTTTTTTAGTTTTAACCCTAGTACATGCTCCTAGATGAAAATCGTGGCTCTGATACCACTTGAAGGGTCAAGGAAAAACATCAAAGAAAAATACAGTGGAAAATTTTCAGTTTTACTGAGCCACATCTAGAAAAGAGTACTTACTTTTTCTTACTAGTTGCGGATTAACCAACATAGGGATGGGTTACACTGGTATTTCTTGTGTTGGAAGGAAAAAGACGGCACTTGCGGTTCAACAAGAATTCCCGCCAATATTCTACTCCTATGCATCAGACGTTTTTCCTTTTTGTTTTCCAGAATATGGATCTACCTTATTCTTGGTTTTAGCTTGGTGAGTGCACTTTCTTGGATAATCAAAACATTCTCCAAGAGAGAAGGGAGAGAAGGGCCGAAAAGAACCAGAGAGGGGAAGTGAGGCAGCAACACACTAGAGGGAAAAAAAACTTAAAACCTAGTAGGTTTTTTTTTTGTTTTTTTCCTCTAGCTATTTTCTGCCAACCTTAGGACTTCAAAAAGCCCCAATGGCCGAAAATCACCAGGCCCTAATGGGCTAGGTGTTGAGCTCTAAAAAAATTAGTCCAAGACTGGTCCAATCCTCTTAACTAATTAATTAACTTTTCTAGGCCTCATTAAATATCCAAGACTAATTAATTAATTCTAATTAGACTCTTAATATATGTCAACATATATATGCCCAATTAATTAATTTGTTCCAGCCTAATTCTCTTAATTAATTAATTTTCTTTTCTGGGCCTTTTTAAAACCTAAGACTAATTAATTAATTCTAAATGGACTCTTAGAATAAATTTTGTTTCTCTTCCGAATAATTATCTATTAAACCCAGATTATGTCTAAACAACACCAGGGTAACTTGAGCTACTCTAGGGACCAAGAGACATATTATTCATGGCTACTAAAATGACCAAAGTACATTTACTATTAAATAATCGCATTTTATCATTTTAAATATTTCTATTTATCACTATATGAAAATAGTAACCCCATGACTAATATTGTAAAAGCAATGTCTCTGACTTACAAGTGAAATGACAAAAATGCCCGCTCTATACAACACCCTTCAATGAGACGAGAAAAATGCACTAACACCCATCTAAAAAACATCTACCATTCGTAGATCTCTAATTTGATAATCCATGACTCACTTGAATGTACTTGCTTATCATTGGAAGTTACCCAAAAGCACACATTCTAGAGTCATGTTCCCAGGGTCCTAGATCATTAGATTATCCTAGACAATCACAAAAGGGTAATTTAACTTCACTAAGTGTAGCACAAAAACTCTGTTGCATGAGTCTGTCTTAACTAAATAGAGTAATAAACCCAACATACAAGGATATTGATCTCACAAAAGAAATCTCACCCAACATATAATAAAGTATAAAACCCTAGCTTCATCAAAACCCTAACTGACACTTATGTATGAAGGTATCCATCCACACTATAGCAGTAGTAGTTTGGTGTATATAAGTATAGTACTTTAAGAGAGACCACTACTATAGGTTCAGTTCTGCATATTCGAAATACGCTTATGCTTATGATGTGAATGAACTACTTATTGATTCAAGGTAAACCTTTCTTAATTGGAAAACATGGCACAATAGTCTTACCTTGATGAAATGCCCAGTTCCTTCAAATGACAAATAACTCAATTTTACTTGCATGATAAGTAGTCATGGTCTATACCTTACTGTGAAGAATGACAAAACACATAGACTATTACTTATCATACTTGGACCTTTATATGTGCAATAATCTAAGAAATAAACTAAATTGAATGATTAAATATTTTATTGTAGTATGTTTACACAAAATACATTGTTTTTTAGGACATACTTTCCAACAATCTCCCACTTGCACTACAAAGACTAAGAAAGTCCACTAGTTCCTACTCCTATAACATCTATGTGCTTGCAAAACACATTTTCTATCAAAGGCTTGGTATAGAAATCTGCCAGATTATTGATAAAGGAAATCTAAATAGCCACAATCTTCCATTTCTAGATGAACTCCTAGTTGAGGTGATACTTCCTATTTATATGCTTGCCCTTCCTATGGTTTCAAGGTTCCTTACATTGTGACATCACTTCAAAGCTGTCACAATAAGTGGTGACAGGCCTATCCATATGTGGTACTACTCCAAGTTCTGTGAGGACTTCCAGAGCCACATAGCTTCTTTAGAAGCTTCTAAAGCAGCAACATACTCAGCTTCCATGGTAGAATCAGTAATGTAAGATTACTTGATACTTCTCCATGAAATCGCTTCTCCAAATAAAGTGAAGACATATCCACTAGTGGATTTTCTTTCATCTTTATCTACCTAGAAGTCTGAGTCTGTGTAACTGGTAGAAACTAAATCATTAGCAAGATATACAAGTATATAATCTCTCATTTTCTTGTGATATTTGAGTGTATGCTTTACGGCTTGACAGTGAGCTTCCTATGGGTTTGACTGATATCTACTAACCAAGCCTACCGTAAAGCAGATATCCGGCCTATTACAAAGCATAGCATATATGAGATTTCCTAGAGCTGAAGCATAATGGATCTTGCTCATTTTTCTTCTTGTTATCCAGTGTTTGGGGACGCTGCTTGGAAGGTAAGGATAATCCATGTATAAAGGGTATAATAGGCCCTTTATATTGATTTATGATGTACTTGACCAATATCTTGTCAATATAAGCATACTAGAATAAGCCTACTATTCTTTACTTTCTATCTCTAAGAAGTAAAATGCCTAGAATGTAGCTAGCTTTTTCCAAGTCTTTCATGCTAGATTGACTAGATAGCCAAACCTTAATAGATGACAATGTCCCTACATCATTTTTCCAATGAGTAGCATATTATCTACATATAGTACCTGAAGATGAACTTGCAAGCCAAACATAGCAAAAAACCAACCGAAGAACAAGAAGAAAAAAATGCAGCTCTTCTTCTTGCGTGAAGAAGGGAAAAAATAATTTTTTATTACATCTTCTTATTCTCAAAATTAGCTGGATTGGAATATGCGGAACTGAGGTAGTTGCGTTGGTGGAAATCTCTGGTGCGATTCTTGCAAGCCTCCTACTGCGTCTGTGCATGTATGTTAACGCCAAATTTCCTCTCGATCTTCCAATATATGGCCTGCCTAATCCATGTTTGGTGAAAACTCACAGGACTAAGGAACTTTTTAGAGAGAAAGAGGGCTGTCTGTTTTTCTCTTTCTCAGAGAAGAAGGAAAACAACGTCCTTTTTTATTCTCCTGTTTAACCTAAATAAAACCTTAGGTTAAACTGGATTTTTAATTTGGCCCATTAGACTCTTAGTTTAGCCACTTGAACCAAATTAATTATTCTAATTAGAACCAAATAAATGGCCCAGTAAATAATTAATTTTTCAGTCCAATTAACAAGACTATATTAGTTTAGTCCTAGGTCAATATTTAATTATTCAAACTGGTCCAAAGCCCTGAATAATTAATTAACCTACGAAACTAATTTAATTAATTTTTTCTCTCTGTGGACCTTTAATTTATTTTAGCCCAATAATTAAATCAGGCTACTTAAATAAAATAAATTCCATTTAATTTAATTTAAGACCAATTCCTTAGCCTGTATATAATTAGGACTTACGGTCTACACTGGGGACCAAAAGACACACCACCTTGGTTACTAAAATGACCAAAATGCCCTTACCATATAAATAACTGTATTTTATATTTTAAATATTTTCTAATATCACCATAAGGAAATATTAACCCCAAGGACAATGTCGTATTAGCAAACTCTCCGATCTACAGGTGAAATGACTAAAATACTCCTCTATACATTGTCGTGCACTAGAAAGGAGGAAATGTACTAACACCTCTCTAAATGACATCTACCAACCTTAGGCTTCTAGTCTAATGATCCATGACTTCCTGGATTATTTTAGCTTTCCAAGAGAGCTACCCTAAAGCAAACATCCAAGTCGTGTTTCCTAGGACCCTTGATATTTAGATCATTCAAATAACCACAAGGGGCGATATAGTATAGAAATTATCTTGTACAAGTCTGTCTTAACTAACTAGTCACATATATCCAACATATAAGTGTATTGGTCTTACGATAGAACCTCAACTAAAACATATCAAAGTACATGCTTCCAGCTTCGTCAGACCACCAACTTATACTTAAGTCGTTGAGTACTAGTCCACATTGTAGCAGTAGTAGTCTAGGTTTCTACCATATAGTACTTTAAGAGACCACTACTGCAGGTCTTGTTCTACATATTTGAAATATGCTTATATCATGAAGTGAGTAGACTACTCACTGGCTAAAGGTAAGCCATTCCCCATTTGAAATTCATAGCATAATAACCTAGATATGATGAGATTCCCATTCTCACAATCGGTTAAGAACAAATGTTTATGTGCTAAGTAACCTGTGATCCATATCTTACTGTGAAAGACCACCATCCACATGGACCACTTCCTTAAACACAATGGGTCTTTTCCAAACGTAATTGTGCATAAATAAAATGTAAATTCACAAATAATTTTTGATAATAAATTCTTTTATTAAAACTTCGATGTTTATATCAGAAACCTAGTCTAAGAGGGCATATTTCCTAACAGTACCAAGAAAATCACTTTATCACTGTCTGATTTCCTATACATATATGGTTCATCTATGTTTTGAATAAAACCATAAGCATTCACAGTTTTATCAAAATGTATGTTCCATGCTCCTGACACTTGCTTAAGTTCATAGATGGACTTCTTAAACTTACAAACCATTTGTTCTTGACCTTTAGCAACAAAACCTTCTTGCTGGGACATATAGATGTCTTCGCTAAGATAGCTATTTAAGAAGACCATCTTGACATCCATTTGCCATATCTCGTAGTTATAATGATATACGATGGTTAAGATAAATCGGATAAACTTAATCATGGCTACTGGTGAAAATATTTTCTTATAATCAATCCCTTCTTTCTGAGTATAACCTTTAGTAACCAACCTTACTTTATCGGTTTCAACCTTTCCATCCGCACCTCTCTTCTTCTTGTATACCCACTTACACCCTATGGGTTTAACCCCATTACATGTAGTGACAAGATCCCAGACCTGATTAAGATACATAGACTCAATCTCAGCATTCATGACTAGCTATCATTTGTCTACGTCAGCATCAAGAATGGCCTCCTCATATCTAGTGGGTTCCTGTTCCTGATAATCAAATACTATATCATAAATCTCTCCAGTCTACCTTTCTAGAACTTTTGTAATCCTCCCACTACGACGAGGCACAGTTTGTATAGGAACTATTTCTCTTGGTCCCTCGATTGGGGTGTTAGAAGCACCTGAAGTTGAATTAGTGACCAATTTCTCTTCTAACTCTATAGTACAACTATCCAACATTAGTACTAATAAGTACTTTAAGCTCTTAGGGATGAGAGAAATATCCACATCTCGTTCCTTTTGGTTTCCTAACAAAGTAGCATAACTCTGATCTTGGTTCTAGCTTGCTTCATTTTGTCAACACATAAGCTGGACAACCCCATATCTTGAGATGGTTTAAATTGGGTTCGTCCAGTCCACATCTCATAGAGCATCTTAGGTACTGATTTGAAAGGCACCAAGTTCAAAATATATGCCACTGTTTCTAAGGTATACCCTAAAAAAGAAATTGGAAGAGATGCATGACTCATCATGCTTTTGACCATTTCCATCCAAGTTCTATTTCTTCTCTCAGCTACTCCATTTTGCTGGGATGTCCTAGGCATTGTTAACTGAGATACTATGCAGTGATATATCAAGTAGTCCTTAAACTCACCGAGGAGGTACTCTCTACCACGATCCAATCTCAAATTTTTAATTAATTTACCAGTTCAATGCTTCATTTCAGCCTTATACTCTTTGAATTTATCAAAAGAGTTAGACTTGTGCCTTATTAGATAAATATAACAAAAAACAAGTGTGATCATCTGTGAAAGTGATGAAGTATTTGTAGCCTCCTCTAGCTGGTATAGTCATCGGACCACAAACATCCGTATGAACTAGTGCTAGTATTTCCATGGCTCTATCTGTGTGAAACCCCAACTAAAACCAACTCTAAAGTAAGGGGGTCGGAATGCATATCATACTTTCTCGCAAGCATAAATATATGTTTGTATGATTATATGTGCTTTAGATATGTGATTTGTAGTCTAGATGCTTATTTGAGCATAGTGAGTAAGAATGGCAAAATGATAATTTTTCTTGAGGAGGAAATAGGGAGATAGCTTGAGGATTAAATAGGAAAAATATTTGAGAGAGAAAATAAGAACAAGAGTTGTTGTAGTTTAGTGGTTAGGGCTTTGGAATTAATTCTTGAGGTTTTGAGTTCAAAATCCATCATTTGAGTTTTAGCATGATTAAATTTTATTTTTGTATAGGAAGGCTATTGTCGGCCCTTTCATGTCTTAGGGAGGAATAGGAATGTTGTCCTAGGGGAGACATGAAAGAAATGTCCTAATCCTACTCTTGGGTCCTACAAAAATTTCTAAGGGATTCATACCCTTCTTGATCTCTAGCTTTCCTTACTTCTTAATCAATTAGGTTGTTCCATTTATTTAAGCCATTTTATTTCCAAAAAATTTCCAGCAAGCTTCTTTGATCTTGGAGTGTTGAAAATGTATGTGTGAGGATGTCTTCTTGACCAAAAATGGGGAGGAGTTGTGGAAGGTTCCCAAGAGAATTAATCTCCATGGTTGAACCTTCAAACTCCAACCTATGTGTGTTCATCTTCTTCATGTAGTGAATTGGAAAATTTTCCAGCTTGTTGATCAGTCCAATAGTCAAAATTTTCAGCCATCATTCCCTCTCAAATGCTGCCAGAAAAATGACCATTTCATTTAGCTTGAGGACTGAAAATTCCAGCCAAAACCGGACTGCTAAAAAAATCGTGCAAACCAGAAAATTTTCTGGATAGTTTTCGCAGCTTGGTGAGCCAAAAACAAAGTTGTTTCTTCCAGTTTTCCAACCAGCAATTCAACCTTGTTTTCCTCCATAAAGAAGGCTGGAAACCAGCCTTAAAGGACCCTCCAATGGCCTTTCAAACCTTCTACAAGCTGACTTAAAAATGGCAGCAAAATCTGCACTGAAATTTCCAGCAAACTTGCGAAAAATCTGTTCAGAATTTCCAGCTTTGTTTTCTTCTTCACCCATGTCTGAAACTTCCTCCATTTTTCTGTACAAACTCACCTTGAACAACCATGAGCAGAGCTTCATCATCTTCTCCAGTGTTTTGCTCGAAAAATAGTTCCATGGCTACTCCTAAAATCTCTCCATCAATCGCTCCAATCAAACTATTAATTGAAGTCCAGAATTTCAATAAGATATTTCAACAAACTACCATAGATTAATCCTCAAACAACCAGAAAATTCCTTCACCATTATACACCATATTTCAGCCACCCTAAGACTCCATCAAACAACATTCATCTCAACAGAATTCCAGCAAGCTAGTCGGCCATTGTAGGTTTCCAAAAGACCTTCACCATCAAAGATCTACTTACCATATTTGCTACCACAAAATATTCCCTAAATTATTCTTTTTTACTTTCAAACAACCAGCTTTCCTTTTCCTCTCAAATCTAAAAATCCAATTACCAAAAACAATTCAAACAATTTGGCTATCCTTCTCCCACAGAATTTTGGCCAGCTTCAACCAATTTCTCTTCATTCTCTCTAAACCTTCAAGAACACTAAGAACACCTACTACCATTCTCACGCCTAAGACCATCCAAAACCACTTCAATCTTCTCCAAAAACTCCAGATTATACCTACTCAACCTCGTGAACCCATTCCTGCAATTTTTAACATCAAACTTGGAAATCAAAGTCTCACTTTCAGATAAAAAATCAGAATTTTCTTGAAGGCTCAAGAACACCTTCAAGGTAAGCATGAACAATCATCTTCATCTTCTTCCACCTTCGACCTTGATGAGTATATACTAATGAACTCTCTTTTTCTCTCCCTCTTTCTCTCTCTCTCCCCCCCCCCCTCTCTCTCTCTCTCGCTTTCTCTCTCTCTTGGCCGAATGGTTACTTCAACCATGGCCATATTTTCTTCTTCTCTCTTGGACGGATCAAGTTTCCTAAGAGTAAGGCTTCTCTTGAAATGACTTCAAGGTAGTCATCATCCAAGTAAGCCTCTTCAACCTTCTCTTTAAATCTTAGATTCATGTCTCTAGAATGTTTTGGAAAAGAATGGATTATGATTAAAATTTGAGCATGTGTTTTGTGTAGGAGTTGGGATTAAAGTATGAGAATGGATGTGTTTTGCGATGGAGTTGAGATTGAAGCATGAATGAATGTGTGTATATGATGGAGTTGGGATTGATGCATGAGTTGATTATCTTGGTTGAATGTATGGCATCCTAAGGTTTGTTGCATGTCTTCATGTCGTGAGTAGTATGAATGATCAAGCACGTTAGAGATTATGTCACCTTTGGTGAATTGGGTTTATGTTCATGCATTCTTGTTAAGGCCATGAATATGATTATGTTAGTAGAGTTTAGATCATGTCTTGGTAAATTTGGATTTATGTTTTTATTCATGTTTTGGATGTTTTATTGATTGGTATAGAGTGTATGTTCATGATTATAGTTAGCAATAGGAATTATGATCATGATCTTATTGTCCCTAAGCTAATTTTATTTCATCAACAAAATGATTAATACTATAGTTTCTTCTAGTGATTTCGAAAACCCTAGGAAAATGTGGATTTGGACTCTTACATAAAATAATGATATTTTAATCAAATAAATGATAGCTTTTATTAAAGAAATAAAATATATAGATATTATAGATAATAGTAATAGCAAATAAAGCCTTTTATGTAAATAATCATAATAGGTAAAATATTAATTTTGTAAGTCTTATATTCATAAATACTATTAAAATTTATTTATTATCTTTAATCAAAACCTATTAAAATTTACTTACAACTAATTTTAGTTACCAATTATTTTCTAACAATTAATTATTAATAGATTATTATTTTAAATAATATCATCTAAGGCCTAGGACCCTTCACCAAATAAACCCTAATTTATTTATAGCAAGTTTTAAACCTACAACTTATTAGTATGTAATTCACAAACCTTAGTTATTTTAATATCAAGCTAGATTTATCTTACAAACCTTTTATTTATTATCTAGCCTTAAAGCTTGGGACATTAGGGTCATGATTGTAGTAAGTTGAGCTAGGTTTATTTATGGAAGTGAATTTTAGCTTGAGTTTAATTATGGCTTATGTTTACCCCAGGCGGGGTTAGGTTAGCTATTGGAGATCTTTATTTTGAGCAAGGATCAGGTAAGCTCCTGCATAAAACTTGTTTGTTATAAAAGGTTTCTATGGCAAGCTAAACCCGAAGTATGTGAACACTGATTGGTAAAGGCAATTAAGGATAGTTTCCTTTCTTGTTTCAATCAAACCAATTAATTGAAAATCAACAAGCAGTTTTACTCAAACACCAAACTATTTCTCAAACTAATTTTTGACAAGGACTTTGGAAGCCCTTGATTGCCATTTTCAAGTAAAGCTATGTTTTACTAGTTTTCTCCTAAATGGGACAATCATCGTTGAGTACTCAATAAAGGTAGGCTAGTAGTACTAGTTTTGAAGAGCAAGAGTGAGTATTCTGGTAGGAGGCCATCTCTAAAAGATGAACTCAACTTAGAGAAACGTTAGTACTACTTATTCATGGCAGTCCGAGCTAGAAGGTTTCAGTCATGTGGACTGTGTGTTGCCGAAATGGACAACTAGTTTTGTTTGGATGTAGAGAAGGAGGAGAATCTTACCCGGTAGGCCGATCACCTCCGTTTTTTGTCAGTCTGCACAAAGTGTGGCATTCTGACCGTTGTTTGGTTATAGGGCTCAACGTGTGGTAACCCATGGCCGTCTTTTTGAGTGATTGATTTTATTGTACCTGTATGGTTGGAAAAGCCAAAACGCCACTCTTGCTTTTGAACATTGTTTATTGCTTGCCAGTATTTTTCTTATAAAGCTCTTACACTTTGCATTCACGAACTGTTTTTCTAAACACTCAAAGCACACGTGGACTTACTGAGATTTTTATCTCATCACCCTTCTTACCATGATTTCAGGTTGATCCTGCTATGGGGATGAGTAGCTAGTTGTTACCTACTTGGAGGATATTCTATTATTTATTTTATGTAATACTTTTGGGAGTTGAGAGTGAACAATTTGTATTTATGGATTTATCTTGAATTTTTAGATTGTAATAATTTTTAATTTTAAAGTATTGTTTTATTCTTGTTGTGTGTCCTAGTTATAAAGACCCATTGTCCTTTGGATGGGGCGACATTCCTGGCCCTGTTGGGCCTAGGTAATGGGGTGTTACAATCTACCTTTTGGTCATGTTACCTTTAAGGAAAGATTCACACTGATGCCATTCTTTCAATCTTAATGCACCTAAAGGCCTATCATGGATTAGTCTTTGAACCCGATTGAGATTTATATGTCCCAATCTTAGATGCCACAAATACGAATCATTTGATATTACCTTTCTCTTTTTATTATTAGGTTTAGTTTGAATATTGTTTACTTGATTTTGAATAGAATGTATACACAAAAGATTTCCAGATATGTTTCTTGAACAAATTAAATTACCATCTCTTCCGATGGAAGCACTAAAATAGAAAGAAATAGAATATCCTTAATTCATCAAGTTGGAAATTGAAATCAAATTTTGTTTTAAACAAGAAACATGTAAAATATTTTTTAAACCTAACTTCCTATTACAAAAAAAAATAAGCTTAAGATCTCCCACTACTTCAACCCATATTCTTGCTCCATTACCTACTTGAAGTCTATGCTCACCCTTACTGGGTTTCCTTATCCTTTTGAACTACTGCAAAGAGTTACAGACATGGTTAGTTGCTCCAGAATTAACTATCTAGGAAGATGTTGATCCAACCATCAAAATAAACTTAAGGTATAGAGCAATACTTGAAGTAGACTTGGCTAAGAAGTCTTGACAATCTTTCTTCTAATGCCCCTTCTTGTCACACATAAAACATTTTCTTTTGGGCTTTCCGTTGGGCTTGGACTGACCAGATGCTTTGGGCTGGGCCCCTGTGTTGTTTTGGACCTTCCTTTTCTTGAATTTCTTAGAATTTGCCTTAATTTCAAAAGAAGAAGTAGAACGAGAGACTAAAATTTTTAACACGGGTTTCATGATTTTCTCTGCCACCTGGTGCTCTTTCATAAGCTCCGTAAGATTCATATCCAACTTGTTCATGTTGTAGTTCAACTTGAACTAAGAATATGAATCAAGCAGATTTTCAAGAATCATGTCAATTTGGTTCTCAGGATATATCATTGCGTCTAGGACCTCGGCCTCCTCGAAGTAGGCAATTATCTTGAGCATATGCTCTCAAACCGATGCCCCTCAGCTATCCTAGTGTTCATAATTACCCTAAGAGCTTCTTGCCTTATGGGTAGGCTCTTGTCAGCAATCATGGTATGCAATGACAAATCAATGTCGTATGCAGTGGCTATATGCTCAGACTTAGATTGAAGCATAGTAGACATGGAAGCCAACATGTAGCACTTAGCCATCTTATCTGCTTTCTTCTATACCTTCTCGGCCTCTCACTCCTAATCAGTGGATTCTTCCCCAATCTTAGGATAGGAATCCGTAAAAACATACTTGCACTATTCAACAGTGAGTACTATGTTTGGGTTCCTCTTCCAATCTACATAATTTGGGCTTGTCAACTTATTCTCCTTGAGAATGATTGACAATGGACTGAAGCTTGACATTTCTAAAATACTGCGCAAAATATTCTTTTAGTTTGTAAGAAATAAAAATGCACATTCTTTATATTATTTATTTGATAATAGATCACTCTTAAAACAAATATCAATAATATAAATAGTTTGGCTCTTAGAAAAGCTAACAAAGCTTTGTAATAAGATTAATAGCAACCTAAGTTAAGTATGTAACCATCATGAATCAAAACTTCCTAAAATAGGTAATGATCTAGAAAAAGTTCCACCAATAGGATGGCCACTCATTCACACCGCCTATGGGTAATGTAATTGCTAAAAAACATCCAACGTAGACTGGTCAATCCTAGCAAATACCCTAAGCTTTTAATTTTACTATTCCATTAGTTTTAGATACTTGTGGAAATAGGGGGTCATGCTTAGAATGACACGAGAAAATCTACTATTTCTAATTAGAGTTGTGATGGAAGCCATAGGGTCATTGGAACCCCTCACCCACTTAATCTTTTATTGAAAATAGAGTTTTATGCCCAAAGAACGTCTTCTA
This sequence comes from Voacanga thouarsii, assembly GCA_026120185.1. Lineage (NCBI taxonomy): Eukaryota > Viridiplantae > Streptophyta > Magnoliopsida > Gentianales > Apocynaceae > Voacanga > Voacanga thouarsii. The sequence continues at coordinate 2,860,576 of JANUWF010001650.1, read as the reverse complement.
TGATCTTATGGTTTTATTAACTTTACTAAAAATCTAAAATTCAATATTATTCCCATTGTTAAGGTTTATACCCTTCGAGAGATTAAATATGAATTTATTTTACTATTCTAAGTTAATAACCAAATAAAACTTTATTAAATAACCTTAAGTTTAACATTATTCTCTATGGCAATGATTATATCCTTTAAGAGACTAAACCATGAACTCATTTTTTTTTAAAAAGTTTCTTAGATTAAAATGCTTTATAAAAAACACGTCCTACCTAGTGGACTTTGGTCTCTCAAGAACTTGTGCATTTGATCGCAAAAACAAAATAAGCATTATACCAAAAGTAACCTTTTTCATGCACAAACTATTCATTTATTCCTAAGTGACAAAATAATGGATTAAATATCATGAATTAAAAATTAATGATCTTATTTAATCCTAAGGTGGTTCTATCCCTTACTACCTATTTTCATGCAAATTATTCATCCATAAATAAATAAACTATTGCAGAAAATTAACCTCATACAATGGTTTCATAACATGATTAGATCAAGGAAACTTGAGGAACAAAACTTCAGTAGCTGCTCATTTTCTTGGACAACTGGCTAAACTATCCCCTATTTTGCTATGCATTTTGGACACGTTTTCCCATTCCTGAGAGGATTCGACGACGGGTCTAACTCCTGCAACTGAGGCCGGCTACACTTTGGAGTTCGTCAGCTTGCCTACCCAAAATTTCCAACATTGCCCATAGTTTATTCTAGCACACCTTTCGCACCTAAAAAAAAATCCAGCAATCACGTATTTCCAATCCCAAAGTTTACAGATTATAAGAATACAAAGAAATTGAAAAACAGGTATAAAGAACATGCCTTTACAAATGCCTTTGCCTCTAACCACGAGACGTACATCGAATATGTTTAAAACTAGAAAAGAAATGAGAAAGGAAAAAAAATAGAATACATGATCCTATGGCTCAATCGCGAGGTGTATATGAACTCTAGAAATCAATGTATGAGGGATCACATGAAATCATGAAAGATTCATTTTTAAATAGTAAAAGAACCACCTTTTCTAGTTTTAACCCTAGTACATGCTCCTAGATGAAAACCGTGGCTTTGATACCACTTGATGGATCAAGGAAAAACATCAAAGAAAAATGCAACGGAAAATTTTCAGTTTTTCCAAGCCACATCTAAAAGAGAGTACTTACTTTTTCTTGCTGGCAACAAATTAACTAACGTGGGGACGCGTTGCATTGGTATTTCTTGCATTGGAAGGGAAAAAGAGGGTGCCTACAGTTCCACAAGAATTCCCGCTAATCTTCTACTCTAACGCATCAAACATTTTTCCTCTTCCTCTTCCGGAGTATGGATTTACCTTATTCTTGGCATTAGCTTGGTGAGAGCACCTACTTGGATAATCAAAACACTCTCCAAGAGAGAAGGGAGAGAAGGGCTGAAAAATACCAGAGAGGGGAAGAGAGCTAGCGATACACTAGAAGGGAAAAAAAAGCTTAAAACCTAGTAGGTTTTTTTTCCTCTAGCTATTTTTGGCCAACCTTAGGACTTCAAAAAGCCCTAATGGCTGAAAATCACCATGCCCTAATGGGCTAGGTGTTGAGCTGTAAAAAATCGGTCCATAACTGGTCCAATCCTCTTAATTAATTAATTATCTTTTCTGGGCCTTGTTAAATACCTAAGACTAATTAATTAATTCTAATTAGACTCTTAATATTTGTCAATGTATATCAGCCAAATTAATTAATTTGTTCCAGCCTAATTCCCTTAATTCATTAATTATCTTTTCTGGGCCTTATTAAAAATCCAAGACTAATTAATTAATTATGTATTGGAATCTTAGAATAAATTTTATTTCTCTTCGAAATAATTATCCATTAAGCCTAGATTGTGTCTAAACAACACCAAGGTGACTTGAGCTACTTCGAGGACCAAGAGATATATTATTCATGACTACGAAAATGATCAAAATGCCCATACTATTAAATAGCCGCATTTTATCATTTTAATATTTTCATTTATCACTGTATGAAAATATTGACCCCAAGAAGAATATTGCTTAAAACGATGTCTCTGACCTACAGGTGAAATGACATAAATACCCCTCCATGCAACACCTATTAATGAAACAGGATAAATGTACTAACACCCATCTCAAAGACGTCTACCTTCCTTAGATCTCTAGTCCGATAATCCATGACTCAGTTGAATGTACTTTTGCTTATCATTGGAAGCAACCCAATAGTACACATTCTAGAGCCACGTTCCTAGGGCCCTGAATTATTTAGATTATCCTAGACAATCATAAGGGGGTGATTAAAGCTCACTAAGTAAAGTCATAGAAACTCTTTTGCATGAGTCTGTTTTAACTAACTGGAGTAGTACACCTAACATATAAGGATATTACCCTCACAAAAGAAATCTCACCCAATATACATCAAAGTATAAAACCCTAGCTTCGCCAAACCACCAACTCATACTCAAGTATAAGGGTATCCATCTTTGTTGTAGTAGTAATAGTCTTGTCTCTATAATTATTATACTTTAGGAGAGATGACTACTACAGGTCCAATTCTACGTATTCGAAATACGCTTATGCCTATGATGTGAGTGAACTACTCACTGATTCAAGGTAAATCATTTCTCTTTGGAAATCATAGCATAATAGCCTTACCTTGATGAAATGCCGAGCTCCATCAAACGACTAAGATCTCAATTTTATTTGTATGACAAGTACCCATGTTTTATACCTTATTGTGAAGAATGACCCAATACATAGACCATTACTTATCATCCTTGGACCTTTAAATGTGCAAAATATAAGAAACAATCTAAATCGAATGAATAAACATTTTATTGTAATATGTACATACAGAATACATAATTTTTGAGTGCATACTTTCCAACAGGTAATTTGCCCTAGAAGCAATCATTATGTACAATGTATTTTGCACATTAATTTAATAAAAGATATTATTTATCTTTTAATTTCTTTGTTTCATATGTGCATGTGTATAAAACTAATAAATAATATCCCAAGCACATTGTATAGTGTTAAAGAAATTATGATAGAGATCGTGATGTGAGATTTCTACTACACTATGTTGTACTTATACTTAAACTATCCCTAGTCATAATATTAATGAGATAAGACATCATTAATGCGCAAAGACTAGCACGTGTTGTACTTATAGATTAGATCAAGAGATGGTTCTCACATCCGTGAGTATTGTGATACTCAAAGTTAACATGTGGATACTTATTATATGAACAAATAAATTGGATGACCCAACTATGAGATAACGATATAGATAACTATTTAGTGCCAGTGATAGAATCTCATTATAGCAAATGTACAAGTATTCTTATGAAGGATCAAAACGAAAAACATCAAAGAAAACGCAGCGAAAAATTTTGAATTTTCTGAGCCACATCTAGGAGAGAGTACTTATTTTTTTCTATTCTTCACAGATTAACCAACAAGGGGCCGGGTTGCACTGGAACCTCTTGTGTTGGAAGGGGAGAGGAGCCACCTACTGTTCAACTAGAACTCCTACCAATCTTCAACTCCTACGCATTAAGTGTCTCCAAGCTTCTCCTCTTCATCTTTTGAAGTACAACTCTAGCTTGTTCTAGGCGTTAGCTTGGTGAGAGCTCCTTTCTTAAATAAAATCACTCAACTAGAGAGAAGGAAGAGAAAGAATATGGAAGCGAAAACAAGAGGAGGTGGCACACTTGAAAGGCAGAGCTAAAAAAAACTAACGTTCAATTTTTACTCCACTTCACCTCATATTTTCAATGAGCCCTTAGGGCTTCATTAAGCCCTAATGGCTGAAAATATTAAGCCCTAATGGGCTTGGTGCTGTGCTCCAAAACTAATCCAAGACTGGCCCAAATCTCTTAATTAATTAATTATTTTTCTAGACCTTATTAAATACCCAAAACTAATTAATTAATTCTAATTAGACTCTTAATATATGTCAACATATATCAGCCCAATTAATTAATTTATTCCAGTCCAATTCTCTTAATTACTTAATTATCTTTTTAAGGTCTTATCAAAACCCAAGAGTAATTAATTGATTCTAATTGGACTCTTAGAATAAATTTTATTTCTCTTCCAATAATTATCCATTAAGTCCAAATTGTATCTAAACAACACTAAGGTAACTAGAGCTACTCCGGGGACCAAGAGACATATTTTTCATGGCTACAAAAATGACCAAAATGCCCTTACTATTTAATAGTTGCATTTTTATCATTTTAAATAATTCTATTTATCATTATATGGAAATATTGACCCTAAGAATAATATTGCTAAAGCAATGTCTCTAACCTACAGGTAAAATGACAGAAATATCGCTCTATGTAACACCCATCAATAAGACGGGATAAATGTACTAACACCCATCTCAAAGACATCTACCATATTTAGATCTCTAGTCCGATAATCTATGACTCACTTGAATGTACTTGCTTATCATTGGAAGCTACCTAAAAGTACACATTTTAGAGTTATGTTCGCAGGCCCTAGATCATTAGATTGTCTAGGACAATCACAAAGGGATGATTTAACTTGATTAAGTTAAGCATAGAAACTGCTGTTGCATGAGTCTGCCTTAACTAACTGGAGTAATACACCCAACATATAAGGATATTGATCTCACAAAAGAAATCTCACCTAACATATATCAATAGTCTTACCTTGATGAAATGCCCAATTCCATCGAACGACTAAGAATTCAATTTTACTTGCATGAGAAGTACCTATGGTCTATATCTTACTATGGAGGATGACTCAACACATAGATTATTACTTATCATACTTGGACCTTTAAATGTGAAATCATATAAGAAACAAGCTAAATTGAATGACTAAATATTTTATTACAATATGTTTACACAAAATGTATTATCTTTGAGGGTATACTTTCTATCAGTCTCCCACTTGCACTATAAAGACTAAGAAAGTCCATAAGTGCCTACTCCTATGACATTTAAGTGTATGTGAAATACCATTTTTTTATCAAAAGCTTGGTAAAGGGATCTGCCAAATTGTTGACAGAGGAAATCTAATCGACCCCAATCTTCTCTTTCTAGATGAACTCCTGGATGAGGTGATACTTCCTCTCTATATGCTTACCCTTCCTATAGTTTCGAGGTTCCTTGCATTGTGACACCGCTCCAGAGTTATCACAATAAATGGTGACAGGCCTATCCATGTGTGGTACTACTCCAAGTTCTGTGAGGAACTTCCAGAGCCAGATAGCTTCTTTAGAAGCTTTTGAAGCAACAATGTACTCAGCTTCCATGGTAGAATCTGCAATTCATGATTGATTGATACTTCTCCAGACAAAGTGAAGACATATCCACAAGTGGATTTTTTTCATCTTTATCCGCCTAAAAGTCTGATTCTGTGTAACTGGTAGGAACCAAATCATCAGCATGATATACAAGCATAAAATGTCTTATTTCCTCGTGATATTTGAGTATATGCTTTGTGGCTTGCCAGTGAGCTTTCCCTAGGTTTGACTGATATCTACTAACTATGCCTATTACAAAGTAGATATCTAGCCTAGTACAAAGTATAGCATACATAAGATTTCCCAGAGTCAAAGCATAAGGGATCCTAATTATTTTTCTTCTTGTCTTCCTGTGCCTGAGGACACTGCTTGGAAGATAAGAATAATCCATGTCTAAAGGGTATAATAGTTGATGTGTATGGATTTGGGTATAAAAAACATATAAAAATAATCACATTACCAATCAAGTTTAAATTAAAACGTTAACCCCAAATTACACATATGAGCAAGCGTACTCATCATTAAGCATAGTATAGGGTTCAAACAAGTGTTGATCCTCCAGGAACAAGTATGCATTAATCACTTTTCTTTCATTGTTTAACCGACTTAATAAAGTAAAAAAAGAATAAAAAGGAAAATAAAATAAAATAAAATAAAATATACATGTCAAGGATGAAGAATTATGTAACTTAAACCATTGTTTTGACAAACACGACCTTAAAGTATTCAATCGTTATCATAACTAATTATTCTCTTGGCATCATGAAGGATTAAGATAGATTCACTTCTTTTCCATTCCATGAAATCACTATCTTCTAGATAAATTAGCATCACATATCATATCTCAACTAATTCACCTAAAAGATGTATTAAACATAATCCTTAGTTAAATCCACATATCCTGGCAAATTTAAAACATGAAATTAACCAATGAATCCATATCCTGGCAGACATCAATTAACCTTTAATTACCCAGTTCTTAGCAATTAACCCATTTTTCCAAGCAAGTTAAGAGACAACATATATGAAATTAATGAATTGAGACCTCCATCAACCCCTTTATCCAATCAAGTTAATGGAAAGAAACAACCAACTAATCTCGTAATTAGTACAAGTAATTAAATACCAAGAATAATAATCAATTAATGAAAAGATCAAAGTAACTCTAAAAATCATGAATACCTAAAACAATGTCAAATCACAATAAAACAATTAATACATCATTGTTCAAGAAAAAGAAAACAAAGTAAAAGAAAGTACTCATAGATAAGCCTCCTTCTTTTTCGTTTGTAGATCCTCTTCCACAAACTTCCTTGAACTAAAGAATTCCTCCTTAATTTGAGTGATTTTCTGTTATGATCTCCAAATTCTCCTTTTTCCCTTGTGTTTTCCCTCTATTTATAGGGTTTAGAAGTGCCTAAAATCATTCATCTAGGGTTTTTGGCCGACTATAAGTAGAAAATACTAAAACTTTGCAAATTATCAAAAATTGTGTACAAAAATCGAGGCACCACCTTAATATCAGGGCGCAGCCTGTCCTGCCTAGGGCCAGCGCCGGTTGTGATCTGTTTCTCCAATCGTTCACTGATTTTTTCTTGGTTTTCATGCCATCCTTTAAAGAGTACAGCCGGCACTGCCTCTACCCTCCTAGCCGGTGCTGGTTCAGTTCTGTTCCGCTCTATTTCACTGAATTTTTGTTACCTCAAAATGTGTGCCAGCATCACATGGCTGGCGCCGGTTCCCCTCTCCTGGCTGGCACCGCCTCTACTCTATTTTGCTATGTTTTTATATTATTTTACCCCTAAAATCTAAAATAATGCTCACAATACCTTTCCAAGGGTAAAATCTCAAATATGAAGGAATATGACCAGTTATTAAACAAAATGTATCACAAAATAGCCTCAAATAACTAGAAAATATATGACTAATTTAAGTCCTATCAATAGCCTATTTACATTGATATATGTTGTACTTGACCAATATCTTATCAATATAAGCAAATTGGGATAAGCCTAACATTCTTTGCTTTCTATCTCTAAGAAGCTTAATGCCTATAATGTAGCTAGCTTTTCCCAAGTCTTTCATGCTAAATTGACTAGATAGACAAATCTTAGCAGATGATAATGTCCCTACATTATTTCCAATAAGTAGAATGTCATCTACATAAAGTAGCAAGAAAATTACCTTGCCACTTTCTGATTTCCTATACACACATGGGTCATCGACATTTTAAATGAAACCAGAAGCTTTCACGGTTTCATTATAACATATGTTCCATACTTGTGATGCTTACTTAAGTCCATAGATGGACTTCCTAAGCTTACAAACCATTTGTTCTTGGCCTCTAGCAATAAAACCTTCCGGCCAGGACATATAGATGTCTTCGCTTAGATAGCCATTTAAGAAGGCCGTCTTAACATCCATTTGCCCTATCTCGTAGTCATAATGACATGCGATTGCTAAGAAAAATCGGATAGACTTAAGCATGGCTACTGGTGAAAATGTTTCCTCATAATCAATCCCTTCTTTCTGAGTATAAAATTTAGCAACCAACCTTGCTTTATAGGTTTTAGCCTTTTCCATCCATACATTTCTTCCTCTTGTATATCTACTTACACCCAATGGGTATTACCCCATCAGGCGTAGTGACAAGATCTCAGACCTGATTGAGGTACCTAGACTTAATCTCGGTATTCATGGCTAGCTGCCATTTGTTTGCATCAATATCAACAATGGCCTCCTCGTATGTAGTGGGTTCTGATTCCTAATGATCAAAGACTATATCATAAATGATCCGTTTTTTTAGGGTAAAAAAAATTACCAAAAAATTCCATAATCAATCAAGCTTTAATAAAATGCTAACCACTAAAACTACATATACGGGCAAGTATACCCATTGCATAGTATAGGGAATAGCAAGTATCGAATCCACGAGAATTTAGGCTCCCACCTTACTTTACCCAGATCTTTATTGTTTAGCTAATAAAATAGAAAGATAATAAAAAGGAAAATAAATAAAGTTAAAAATATATAACTCAATGATGCAGTTTCATGTAATTAAACAATTATCTTCAAACCATAATATTGAATCAATTGGCATTCATCACAATCAGTTATCGTCTTGGCATCTTGAAGGAACTTAAGTAAAATTCAATCGTTTCCCAAGTCATGAACTTACTTATGTAGATTCCACTTCTTTCCCAATCCATGGAATCGCTATCTCTTGATTAATTTAGTAGATTTTCCAATCAAACTGAAGTAACTAAAAGATGCAATAAACTCATACCTCATAAACATGAAATTAGCTAATGACCTTTTGCTCAACGTGAAATCAACTAATCTTTGATCACTTAAGTCCTTTAATCCTTACTTCATTTCTCAAGTGCATTAAGATTTAACGAATATGAAATCAATGTAATGAACTCTTAACATCATTTCCCAAGCCAATTAGAAGAATTCGCATCAATAACCGATGATAACAAATAATCAAACACCAAAGATAACAATAGATTGATCAAAAAATTCAATTAACTCAAATTCATAATCTCCGAAATAATATCCAATTACAATTAAAACATTAAGCATATCATTGTTAAAGAAAAGTAAACAAAGGACAAAAGATAAAACTCATAGACAAACCCTTCTTCTTCTCCTAAAAACCTCATTTGAACAATGCTCCTTTATGTGAAACGCCATCTAAAGCCAACCTTCGAGAAAGGTGTTGGTATGCATATCATGTCATTTTGCATAAAAATATATATATTTTTAATGATTTTATGTGCTTTAGAATGGTGGCGTATAGGTTAAATGGTTTATTTATGCTTATTGGGTAGGAAGGGTAAAAAGGTAATTTTGATTGAGGTCAAAATAGGAAGATGGCTTGAGGTTTAGATAAGAAGAATATTTGGATGAAAAAATAACAACAAGAGTTAGTGTGGTTAAGTGGTTAGAGCTTTGGGAATTAATCTCTAAGGTTATGAGTTCAAATCCCATCATTTAAGTTTTATTCATGATTATCTTGGCTACGTTTGAATTCTTGTTTTTCTTCATTCCTTAAAGATAGGAATGTTGTCTTAGGGGAGACATGAAAAGAATTTCTTGATCATATGATCATGTCCTAAAAAGAATTCTAGAGGAATGCTTGTCCCTTCATTATCTCTAGCCTTATCTTAACCTCTTCATAATTTAAATTATCCAAAATCCATTAAATCTCTTCTTTTAATTTCAAAAATCCCGTGATAATTCTTTAGCCTTGAATTTTGAATATCAATCTTGAAGGATAGAGGAATGGCCGAAAATATGAGAGAAATTAGGATGGGTTTTCAAAAGAAATAAATCACCATGATTATACCTTCAATCCTACCTTCATGTTGTTCATATTTTTAGTGAAGGAAAATCTAGAAATTTTCGAGAATTTTTGCAGACTAGCTTTCTAAAAATTCAGCCAGTAATCCTACTCATTTGCTGCCAAAAAATGGTCATTTCATGTGGCTTGAAGACTGAAAATTCTGTGCAAATTTCGGACTGTTTAAACTGCACAAAAACCAGAAAAAAAATCATGCACAATTCGCTTCATTCTAAGCTGGAATTGAAGCTGTGTTTTGTCATTAATTCAGCTGAAACACCCTCTGTTTTTCTCCAGAAAGAAGGATGGAAAATCACCCTTAAAAGACCTTCAAACCCCTCAAAAACCAGCTGCAATCGACCAAGAAAATGCAGAAAAATTCTGCACCAAAAGTCTTCATTATTCGAAACACTTGAGCATTGAAACCAGAAAAATTTCCAGCTGTCTCTCTATGCCTAGGCCAATAAACACCCTTCAAACCTCTGCAAATTGGACCTTGTTCAGCCATGGATTGAACACCATTGACCTCCACACTTACCTTGAGTACTTGGACTCCATAATCACACCTCAAAATCCTCCTAAGATCACTCTATCCAAAACTCTTTTGAACTTCAAAAAAATTCCAGAATTTTCTCTGCCATCATAGACTAAATTTCAGCCGGACATATAACCTAAATAGCCTTCACTCATTTCAGCAAAATTAGCTTGTTCAGCCAACACTATTAAAGAGCAAAGAAACCTTCCTTGATCAATCACCATTAGCTAATCTTCTGCCTCAAACAACTCCTTAATTTCCTCCATTTGAATTTTAAAAAAAATCTAATCACTCTCTCTCCTTCTAGCTAAAAACTGAAACTCCTAATTACTCCAGACCATTTGGCCAACAACTTTCCAGAAATCACAATCCCTTTTCTCTTAAAACTCTCTCAAAACACCAAGAACACACACTACACTTCTTCAAGCCTAAACCTACCCTAAACACCTCCAATCATTCTCAAATACTCCAGATCACTACTACTTAATCCCTAGACTTTATTTTTGGCCTTTATAACACAAAATCACACAAACTAAAATTTTCAATCGGATCAAAATCAATTTTTTCCTTGAAGGTCTCAAGAACATCAACAAGGTAAATCAAGAACAACCTTCTTGTTCATCCTCTTCCATTCAATTTTCAATACACCATTCTAATGTGCTCTCTCTCTCTCTCTCTCTCTCTCTGCCGAAATGGTTGATCAACCATCAACCATGGCTGTTTTTCCTTTGGATCACTAAAGGCTCTCAATCGCGTGGACCTTTTTTAGTCTTCATCAAGTGATCGACTATCAAGTATTTTTTTTCTTAATCCTTCTCTTTATTTCTGAATTCATGTCTCTTAGATGTTAATAAAAAGATTGAATATGAATGGGGAAATTGAGTGTATGCATGTGGATCAAGGGGATGGAGTTAGGACATGAGGATTGATATATATGGTTAAGCTTTATGGATTCTTCTTTTGAATCAATATATATTCATCATGTTTAATGAAATTTATGGATGTTTAAAGCATGTTAGATGTTATGACACCTATGGTGAATAGGCTTTTATCTTCTTATTGCCATTGAAGCCATGAATGATGAATATGCCTAGTAGGGAATTAGCCTTGTGATAGTATGTGTTAATTCAAGCATATGTTCATGAATGATTTAGCCTATTAGTTGATGTTTGGGAATGTGTTCATGAATCTTGTCTAGCAATAGAAAAATCATGATGAAAGATTATTTTCTTGTTAATCCTAGATTATTTTTATTAACAAATTTTATTACTTTAATTAGAAATACCTTTATATTTTTCCTAAGAGATTTGAAATTCCTAGGAAAATTTGGAAATAGAATATTAAATGAAATATTAATATTTTATTAGTCAAATAAATAATATCTTTTCGTAAAAATAAAAATATATATAATAACAAAAAAATATTTTATATAAATAATAAAAAATAGTAAAATTAATTAATGACCGTGTAGACCATAATTGAAACTTTTACCTATATCCATAAATATTATTTATATTAAAATTTATTTGTTATTTATTAATTAAAAATTAAATATAACTCATTTATTATTAATTTTATTATTTATTACTGATTATTTATTATCCATTAATTATTAATTAAAAATTAAGTGTAATTTATTATTTATTTATAATAATACTATTTAAATATTACCATTTACCAATATTATTTAGGACTTAGTATTATTCAATATTTAACACTAGTTTATTTATTAGCAATAACACTCAAAATCTATTACTTAAAACTATAACTTGTTAGTAATTATTTTAGAACCCCTAGTTATTTTAACTTATCAAGCTAGATTTATTTTATAAAATACATTACCATCTAGAATTAAAGCTTAGGACACTATGGTCATGGTTAGTCATGGTTGTAACTAGTTGAGCTAGGAATTATTTATGTAAGGCAAATATAGTTCGAATGTAACCTTATGCTTTATGTTTACCCCAGGGGGGTTAGGCTGACCTTGGAGGATTTTTGAGTTCAAGAAGAGCAAAGGATAAGGTAAGCTCCTGCAATGTGTATGAACAATTATTTTGTAAATGCAATTAAGGACAGTTTTCCTTTTTATTTCAGTTAAGCAAACCATTTGAAAATTAAAGAAGTTGTTTTACACAAAATGCTAAACTCTTTCTAAAACCCAACTTTGGCAAGAATTTTAGAATCCTTAATTGCTATTTCCAAGTAAAACATTGTATGATCAATTTTCTCCCAAGTGGGACAAGCAACGTTAAGTACTCAATAAGGATAGACTACTAGGACTAGTCTTTGAAGGGTTAGGGTAAGTCTCTCAGTAGATGGCCACCTCTGAGAGGTGAGTCCTTCTTGGATAGGATGCTAGTCCGGTAGGTCATACCTGTCTGAGCTAGTAAGTTTCAGTCAAGTGGATTGTGTGTTTCCAAAGTGGATAACCAATTAGTTTAGGGTGTAAAGATGGAGGAGTATCTCACCCGGTAGGCCGTACACCTACCTTTTGTCAGTATGCTCAACATATGGCGTTTTGACCATTATATTGTCATGGGACCTAACGTGTGGTGTCATGGCTACCTCTTTGGGTGATTGTATTTATTGTGCCCATGTATGGTTTGGGAAAGCAAAATGCCACTCTTCATTTAAGACATTTATTTAATGCTTGTCAGCATTTTCTCTTATGAAACTTTTACAACTTGCATACATGAACTATTTTACATGAAACACTCAAAGCACACACGGGCTTACTGAGATTTTTATCTCACCACCTTTTAAACTATGTTTTCAGGTCGACCTTACTGTGAAGGTCATTACCTAGATTGTTGCTTATGATTTTGAAGACTCTCTGTTATTTTGCTCATGTATTACTTTTGAGAGATTGTAGCAGATAATTTTTTTTTTAATTTGTTCATATATTATTGGGTTGTAATAAGTTTAATTTAGAAGTATTTATTTTATTTTATGTGACCTAGTTATAAAGATCCCTTGTCTTATGGACGGGGCGACATCCCCTGCCCTAATGGGCCTAGGAAGTGGGATGGAGTGGTGATTGAGTAGCAATCTTTGATCCTTCAAATCACACCTTTTTCTTGTGTTTTCTTGTGCTTTATAAGCCTCTTTGATGCTAAATTTGTGGGTTAGGAAGTCTTAGCCGAGTAAGATTTGAAAAATACTAAAATTAATGGAAAATTCATAATTTCGTGCATAGAATATTCACCTTCCAGAGCGTACTTAGCACTGGGTACCTTCAACTCACCAGGCGCCAGGTGCACTATGTTCTTCTCCTATTTTTGCTCCATTTTTGGTCTGTTCTCTTAGGCAGACAGAATGGACCCAGCGCCAGGTGCACTTGCCATACCTGGCACTAGGTTGTTAGTGTTGTGCCCTAGAGGCAATCACTTGTACCATGTATATTACATATTAAATTAATAAGAGGCATTCTTTATCTTTCAGTTTGATTGTTATATCTAAATATGTGTACAAACCGTTAGATAAAGTCACTAGTACAACACAGTGTTAAGGAAATCATGATGTGAGATTCCTACTACACTATGCAGTGTTTGTACTTAAATAATCCCCAGTCATAGTATTAATAAGATGGGACATTATTAATACGCCAAGACTGGCACATGTTATATCTCTTGATTGGATCAAGCGGTAGTTCTCATATCCGTGGGTATTGGGATATTCAGGATTAACGTGTGGATGCTTGTTTTGAAATAAGTTCATTGGATGACCTAGCTACAAGATAATCACTTGGATAACTATTTAGTGCCAGTGATAGAATCTCATTATAGCAAGTGTGAAGTATCCTTAGACTTGAGATCTCCAAGGTACTTTGTTTATCGACCGTTGTACTTTGATTCTAATCTTTGGAGTCTTATCTAGGACCGCCTATGGGATGGATATTGGGTACAACGTAAAGTAAACGAAAGCAGTTGAGAGGGTCAATAAAGGATTCACCACTCCTAATAGTAGGAGAGTATATCTCAAGGCCACTTGTAGAAATCATTACTCATGAAGTCATTGGCCAAGGCGACTATGTGATGGAAATGGTTCCAATTGATACACATATCGAGTAATGAATTTCTTGAACAAGTACTAAAATATTCGGGCCAGAATTAATAATATTCTGGAGGGAGTTGGCACTAATTCCATGCTTCAGACCGAATGAGATATTGTATGTTGAAAGGAGTTTATTGCACTGATAATTTGCTATTGAAAGGTTCATGTCAAGCCACTTGACTTTCTGGACTTTTGGGTGGTCAAGAGTCATTGCTAGATGTCACTCTTGATATGCTAAATATGAATTTATTAATTAGAGAATTAATAAATTTAATCCTTTATTTTATTAAGGATTATTAATTCTAATATTGTTAGAATTAATTCATATTATGCTACCAATAAGACCAGGAAACCTAATAGGTCACACACGATAAAGGTTTGAATGCTCAAATATATTATTTGATAATATTGTGGGGTTAATTAAGAGAAGGGAATATATTTATAGGTGAATTATAAGTTTGTTATAATTCATGGGACCTAATTGTAATTAAGTAAACTTCAAGGACCAATTTGTTGACAATTGGACGTTGAAGGACTAAGTTGCAATTTATGGTAATTATAAATCTATAAATATAAGGAAACGGTTTCCTTAGGGTTAGAGACAGACCATTCACGCAATAACAGAGAAACCGTTTCTCTGCCTCTCTCTTGATCAAACCCTAGCCGTCTCTCTTCTTGATCAAAACCCTAGCCTCCCGAATTCTACTAGCATAGAATTGTGAGATGTGAGCATTCAACCCTGTGTGGATTATCATTAGAGGGAGTTCTTTCTTGGACTTCAGTTGAGCTACAGTGAACGGTTTTGGATAATCTGGATCGCGCATGCGTTCTTGTTTCTGAAATTTTTGAATTCCGGCTTCACGAGGTAATAAACGCAATCTTCTCCTTTTTCCCATTTCTATTGCAAACCCGTGATCCATAGCTTGGTTTTCTTGTTGTTTTCCGCTGCACTTAATCTGATTATGCATGATAGAAATCCTACAGTGGTATCAGAGCCTACGAGTTTGTGTTTTAATGAGATGTTTTATTGCTTTGAATTGTTCAAGCATGTAAATTGCATGATTACAGCATGTTAATTGTATGATCATGTCTGTTGGTTTGTATGTAATCATCTGGGTTTTGTTTTGAATAATCTGGGTTGCAAAAATCGTTTCTGCGTTGTGGGTTTTATGCTTTTGAAAATATTGTAGAATGGTTCTGCGTCTGTGTTCAGGTTTTGGTTTCATTTGATGTTCATCCTATAATTAAGCCTTCCATTTAACAATTTGGATTGTTAAAATTGATTGTGAGAATGATCACAATGGTTTGTTAATAAAGATTAACAAAGATCGATGTCAAAAACTGGTTTTGATTGATCTTGGAACGGCCCCGAATTGAACAAAAAAAATTTTCCAGAAAATCCAAGCTGCACGCGGTGGTTACTGTTCGGTTTTTTTTAAAAAAAAAAAGGTTCTGGAATAGAATTTTGAAAGGGAAAATCTCATTTGATGAGAGCGGGACCGCCGTTATCGTTGCATGATGGGACCCAGAAGCATTTTCTCAAAATTAGTTTTGAGACAATCAATTTTATTTTTCAAAATAGTGATTTTGAAAATTTAAAATTAATGTATTTTCTTAAATGTTGATTTTAGAATTTGTTTTATTTTCCCAAAATAATGATTTTGGAATAATAAAAGTATATGTTTATTTTGTTTAAGCATAGTTAATGTCATGGTGGATGGTTATGGACTAAAACAAACTATATCTGTTCATGCATTTTTTACCGCTTTGTTTTAATGAAATAGGGCCTGCGTGTCCTGCCTTCTCTCAAATTCTGATGTAATTCTCTTCTCATCTAACTCCTCTCGAATGTAACTCGAGGTTTCTTCTTTTTAGGAAATTATGTAATTAGATTATATAGGTTAGATTGAGATAGAATTTTATTTTAAAGATTTTGAAGATGGCGTTCAAAATAAGGCGAGATGGTAAGACCCTCTACCTGTATCATGCATGAACACATAGGGTTGACCATATTAATTTCCTTGGTAGCTCAAGGAAATTAATTTAGAAAGTCCATAACCATGCCATGTAATTGTTTATTACCATGTTTATCAATTTATGCTGCTTACTGATAAATTGTATGCATGCCTAACGATGAGACCACTAAAAGGAACAAATCCCTCAATTAAAATTAAACCTAATTCCTTCCATTAATATAGTAAGAACGAGAGTCCTTTTTCAAGACTAGGTTGTTGGGCAAACCCAAGTCTACTTGACATCTGGCATGTTCAAGCTATGGAATTAAATTCCTGATTAATGGGTCGGGTTTAACTAAATTCTTTATCCCAGTTGGGCAAACTCAAGCATAAAGAAATTTAGAGGAAAAGTTGGAGTAGCCCAAAAGGCTTTAAGATTAAAAGCTGTTAATCACCCAATGATCCGGTAGTTACATACGATGTAATTGGTATTGGATACCTACCAATGAACTTAAGGATGCCTTGTTTGGTAAACCCAAGGTTATTCTTAAGGAATTTGGATACCGGTCCACTAGGAAAGCTTCCAACGGGCTTCCCCGAGTAAATAGTGAGGGCTATTAATTTGAGTAAAATAGTGGAATAACTATGCGCTTAATTAAAGACCTAATTAATTGCATTGCATTTGCATATACATGTTCTAATAATTCTATCTTTACATCTAGGTCATTTGCATCATGTCAACAAATCTAAACTTGCGTAGCATCTTGGAAACAAACAAGCTCACTGAATCAAACTATTTGGACTGGTATAGAAACTTGAGAATCGTTCTCAAGTCGGAAAAGTTACTCTACGTGCTAGAAGCTCCTATTCCACCACCTCCAACTCAAGATGCTCCTGCTGAAGAGCATGCTGTCCACAAGAAGCACAAAGAAGATAGCGACATAGCATCTTGTATCATGCTGGCATCAATGTCTCCTGAGCTGCAAAAATAGTGTGAGCATATGGATGCTCAATCAATGATCCTCCATCTTAGAGAGCTGTTTGATAAACAAGCTAGAACAGAGAGATATGAGATCTCTAAACAACTGTTCTGTGCTAAGATGGTTGAGGGTGCTTCAGTGGCCACGTATGGGCTGCAGATGTTGGGCTACATTGAAAAACTTGGGTCTCTTGGGTTCGTAATGGATCATGACTTAAGAATTAACTTAATTCTACAATCATTACTAAGTAGTTTTTCGCAGTTTGTGATCAACTACCACATGAATAATGTTGAGACCACAATACCTGAGCTAATCAATCTACTTAAGACTGCTGAGTCCTCTATGAAAAATGATGATAAGGCAATCTTATTAGTAGGTTCTTCATCTTCTAAGAAAAAGGTTTCTAAGAAGAAGAAGAAGAACACTCCTACTAAGCCCAAAGGAGGTGTCAAGAAGAAGGAGGCTGCCCCTAAAGGCCCATGTCATCATTGTGGCAAAATGGGCCATTGGAGGCGTAACTGCAAGGCCTACTTGGAGACTGTAAAGGAAAAGAAGGAGAAGAAGAAGCTTGCAAGCACTTCTACTTCTAATCCTGGTATGTTTATGATTGAGATTAATACTGCCTTTAATAATGAGATATGGGTATTGGATACCGGTTGTGGATCTCATTTATGCAATAATTTGCAGGGACTAAAGGACAGTAGAAGGTTAGAGAAAGGTGACGTGGACCTACAAGCTGCAAATGGAGCAAAAGTTGCTGCACTAGCTGTGGGGACTTATCATCTCAATCTACCTTCTGGATTAGTTTTAGAACTACAAAATTGTTATTTTGTACCAGTTTTGTGGAAAAATATTATCTTAGTTGCTTGTTTAGACTTATTCGGATTTCATTTAAGTTTTAAGAATAAATGTTGTTCTTTCTCATTAAATGATATTCATTTTGGTTCTGCAACTTTGATCAATGGTTTATATGTTCTAGACATGTATAATCCAATTCTCAATATAAGTAAAAAGAAACATAAAAAGGATAACTTAATCTCATCTTATTTATGGCATTGTCGTTTAGGCCATGTAAATGAAAAACGTGTGTCTAAGTTATACAAATTGGGTGACTTAGGGTCATTTGATTACGAATCATATGACACATGCGAATCTTGTTTACTTGGAAAAATGGCTAAAACTTCTTTTTCAAGAAAAGGAGAAAGGGCAAAAGAGTTATTAGAACTCGTACATTCAGATGTATGTAGCCCAATGTCAATACAGGCAAGAGGAGGTTATCAATACTTCATTACCTTTATTGATGATTATTCTCGATGTGGGTATTTGTATTTGATGAAATACAAATCTGAAGCCTTTGACCATTTCAAAGACTTCAAGAATGAAGTAGAGAAACAATTTGGCAAAAGTATTAAAGCTCTTAGATCCGATCGAGGAGGTGAATACTTAAGTCAAGAGTTTCTAAGTTATCTAAGAGATAACGGAATATTATCTCAATGGACTCCACCATATACACCTCAACATAACGGTGTATCTGAGAGAAGGAATCGAACCCTTCTAGACATGGTAAGGACCATGATGGCTTTTGCAGACCTACTAAAATCGTTTTGGGGGTACGCACTGGAAACTGCTGTTTACATTTTAAACAGAGTTCCGTAAAAAACGGTTGATACCACTCCTTATGAGTTATTCTTTGGTAAGAGACCAAAGTTATCTCATTTAAGGATTTGGGGTTGCCCTGCTTTTGTTAAAAAGGTAATGTCAGACAAACTTGAAAGTAAGTCTGACAAATGTTTGTTTGTTGGATATCCAAAAGAATTGTTTGGATATTACTTCTATCTTCCTTCTGAAAATAAAGTTTTTATTTCAAAACATGCTATCTTCTTAGAGAAGGAGCACATGTTCAAAGAAGATAGTGGGAGCAAGCTTGAACTTAGTGAAGTTCAAGAAGAGCAAACAAATATTGATCAACCTTCTAAACCTGTATCTATTCAAATTGATGAACCTTTTAACACACAAGAGCTTCGTAGGTCAAGTAGGATACGAGTGCCACCTGAGAGATATGGATTTCTCATAAGTGACCATAATAACGTATTGCTTATAGATGACGATGAGCCTACTACTTACGAGGATGTTCTGAATAGTTCAGAATCTGATAAATAGCTCGAAGCTATGAAATCAGAGATGGATTCCATGTATAAAAACCAAGTATGGACTTTGGTTGATCCACCTGAAGGAATCAAGCCTATAGGGTGTAAATGGGTTTTCAAAAAGAAAACTGACATGGATGGTAATGTGGTTATCTATAAGGCTCGCTTGGTAGCAAAAGGTTATCGTTAACGACAAAGTATTGACTATGACGAAACTTTTTCACCAGTTGCGATGTTGAAATCCATAAGAATACTCCTAGCCATTGCCGCTCATTACGATTATGAGGTCTGGCAAATGGATGTGAAAACAGCTTTCCTTAATGGAAACCTGATTGAGGAAGTGTATATGATACAGCCTGAAGGTTTCATATCCGAAGATGGCACAAAGGTGTGCAAGTTACAAAGGTCCATTTATGGACTTAAGCAAGCATCTAGGAGTTGGAATATCCGTTTTGATGAGATAATTAAAGAATTTGGTTTCATTCAAAACATGGATGAACCTTGTGTGTACAAGAAGGCTAGTGGGAGTAAAGTTGTTTTCCTATTGCTTTATGTAGATGACATATTGCTTATTGGAAATGATGTTTCCACTCTTCAATCAGTGAAGATTTGGTTGTCCAAGATGTTCTCCATGAAAGACCTTGGAGAAGCAACCTATATTTTGGGAATAAAGATCTATAGAGATAGATCTAGAAGGTTACTAAGTCTTTCACAGTCTACATACATAGACAAAGAACTGAAAAGGTTCAGCATGGATCAATCCAAAAGAGGATTCTTACCTATGACACATGGTGTAAGCCTTTCAAAGTCGATGTCTCCAAAGACACAAGTTGAAAGGGATCACATGAGTAGAATTCCATATGCTTCGGCAATTGGGTCTATTATGTATGTTATGATATGTACTAGGCCCGATGTATCGTGTGCTCTTAGTTGGATGAGCAGATACCAATCTGATCCTGGAGAAGGTCACTGGGTGGCTGTAAAGAATATCCTTAAGTACTTACGAAGGACTAAGGATGCATTCTTGATATATGGAGATGGTGATTTACAAGTAAGAGGGTATACTGATGCTTGCTTTCAGTCCAAAAAGGACGACTTCAAATCACAATCTGGCTACGTATTTATATTAGGTGGTGGGGCAGTTAGTTGGAAGAGCTCCAAACAAGAGACTACTGCCGATTCGACTACTGAAGCAGAGTACATAGCAGCTTCTGAAGCAGCTAAAGAAGCAGTATGGATCAAGAAGTCCATCACTGAACTTGGAGTGGTGCCCAGCATTGTTGATTCGATACCTTTGTATTGTGACAACAATGGAGCCATTGCATAGGCAAAGGAACCACGATCTCATCAACAATCTAAGCATGTACTTAGACGCTATCATCTGATTAGAGAAATCATAGATAGAGGAGATGTAAAGATAGAGAGAATTCCCACGGATCAGAACATAGCTGATCCACTAACTAAAGCGCTTTCCCAGAAGAAACATGATAAATATGTTGAGCCATTTGGTATTCGATACATGAATGATTGGCTCTAGTGCAAGTGGGATTTTGTTAGTGTTGTGCCCTAGAGGCAATCACTTGTATCATGTATATTGCATATTAAATTAATAAGAGACATTCTTTATCTTTCAGTTTGATTGTTATATCTAAATATGTGTACAAATCGTTAGATAAAGTCCCTAGTACAACACAGTGTTAAGGAAATCATGATAGAGATCATGATGTGAGATTCCTACTACACTATGCAGTGTTTGTACTTAAATAATCCCCAGTCATAGTATTAATAAGATGGGACATTATTAATACGCCAAGACTGGCACATGTTATATCTCTTGATTAGATCAAGCGGTAGTTCTCATATCCGTGGGTATTGGGATACTCAGGATTAACGTATGGATGCTTGTTTTGAAACAAGTTCATTGGATGACCTAGCTACAAGATAATCACTTGGATAACTATTTAGTGCCAGTGATAAAATCTCATTATAGCAAGTGTGCAAGTATCCTTAGACTTGAGATCTCCAAGGTACTTTGTTTATCGACCGTTGTACTTTGATTCTAATCTTTGGAGTCTTATCTAGGACCGCCTATAGGATGGATATTGGGTACAACGTAAAGTAAACGAAAGTAGTTGAGATGGCCAATAAAGGATTCACCACTCCTAATAGTAGGAGAGTATATCTCAAGGCCACTTGTAGAAATCATTACTCATGAAGTCCTTGGCCAAGGCGACTATGTGATGGAAATGGTTCCAATTGATACACATATCGAGTAATGGATTTCTTGAACAAGTACTAAAATATTCGGGCCAGAATTAATAATATTCTGGAGGGAGTTGGCACTAATTCCATGCTCTAGACCGAATGAGATATTGTATGTTGAAAGGAGTTTATTGCACTGATAATTTGCTATTGAAAAGTTCATGTCAAGCCACTTGACTTTCTGGACTTTTGGGTGGTCAAGAGTCATTGCTAGATGTCGATCTTGATATGCTAAATATGAATTTATTAATTAGAGAATTAATAAATTTAATCCTTTATTTTATTAAGGATTATTAATTCTAATATTATGAGAATTAATTCATATTATACTACCAATAAGACCAGGAAACCTAATAGGTCACACACGATAAAGGTTTGAATGCTCAAATATATTATTTGATAATATTGTGGGGTTAATTAAGAGAAGGGAATATATTTATAGGTGAATTATAAGTTTGTTATAATTCATGGGACCTAATTGTAATTAAGTAAACTTCAAGGACCAATTTGTTGACAATTGGACGTTGAAGGACTAAGTTGCAATTTATGGTAATTATAAATCTATAAATATAAGGAAACGGTTTCCTTAGGGTTAGAGACAGACCATTCACGCAATAACAGAGAAACCGTTTCTCTGCCTCTCTCTTGATCAAACCCTTGCCGTCTCTCTTCTTGATCAAAACCCTAGCCTCCCGAATTCTACTAGCATAGAATTGTGAGATTGCATTCAACCTTGTGTGGATTATCATTAGAGGGAGTTCTTTCTTGGATTTCAGTTAAGCTGCAGTGAATGGTTTTGGATAATCTGGATCGCGCCTGCATTCTTGTTTCTGAAATTTTTGAATTCCGGCTTCACGAGGTAATAAACGCAATCTTCTCCTTTTTCCCGTTTCTATTGCAAACCCGTGATCCATGGCTTGGATTTCTTGTTGTTTTTCGCTGCGCTTAATCTGATTATGTATGATAGAAATCCTACATAGGTCTGTTCTAGTTTTCCCCTAAAAGTTGGCTCAATTTTTGCTGCTTGACCAGAATGGACCGGCCGCCTAGTCCATTAGCTGGGCTTGGCGCTAGGTACATTCTGGAATTGTTCACTTTCTGCTCGATTTTATCATAAATCTGCACAAATTTGTCAAAAACACTTTTCACAAGCAAAATGTCAAATGGAAAAAAATATGCCTAGTTATTACAACAAATGTATCTCAAAACAATCTCAAATAACTCATATAATAGTGGTGATTTTAGCCCCTATCAATAGATATCTCTGGTCTACCTTTCTGGAACTCCTGTGATTCTTCCACTACGATGAGACTTAGTTTGTATAGGAACATCCGGTAGTGTTTCTCTTGGTTCCTTGATCGGGGTGTTAGAAGTACCTGAAGTTGAATCAGTGACTAACTTCTCTTCTAACTCTATTCTATATAAACCCATGGTGGATGTAACTTGTTCATCCTCTAAATATCTATGATTAGTAATAACAAGTACTTCATGTTCTTGAGGATGATAGAAATATCCACCTCTCGTTCTTTTTGGATGCCCAACAAAGTAGCATAACTCTGATCTTGGTTTTAGCTTACTTCCTTTTGTTAGCACATAAGTTGGATAACCCTATATCTTAAGATGGTTCAGACTGAGCTTTTATCCAATCCACATCTCATAGGGTGTGCTAGGTATTGATTTGGATGGTACCAAGTTCAAAATATATGCTGTTATTTCTAAGGCATACCCCCAAAAAGAAACAAGAAGAGATACATGACTCATCACGCTTATGACAATTTCCATTAAAGTTCTATTTCTTCTCTCAACTACTCTATTTCACTGGAGTGTCCCAGGTATAGTTAACTGAGATACTATGACGTGATGTACCAAGTAGTCCTTAAACTCACCGAGGAGATACTCTCCACCATGATCAGATCTCAAAGTTTTAATTAATTTACTAGTTCAACGCTCCACTTCAGCCTTAAACTCCTTGAATTTATCAAAAGAGTAAGACTTGCGTCTCATCAGATAAATATAACCAAAACGAGTGTGATCATCTATGAAATTAATGAAGTATTCGTAGCCTCTTCTAGCTAGTATAGTTGTTGGACCACAAACATCCGCATGAACTAGTGCTAGTATTTCCATAGCTCTATCTACCTTTTTGGCAAAGGACATTTTGATCATTTTACCTTTAAGGCAAGATTCACACTAAGGTCATTCTTCCAATTTCAATGAATCTAAAGGCCCATCATAGATTAGTCTCTGAACCCGATTGGGATTTATATATCCCAATCATAGATGCCACAAATATGAATCATTTGATATGACCTTTCTCTTTTTATTATCAGGTTCATTTTGAATATTATTTACTTGATTTCAAATAGCATGTATATAAAAAGGATTTTTATACGTGTTTCTTGTACAAATTAAATTACTATATCTACTGATGGAACACCAGGATGGAAAAAAATAGAATATCCTTGATTCATCAATTTGGAAACTGAAATCAAATTCTATTTAAAATAAGAAACATATAAAATATCTTTCAAAACTAACTTTCTATTACAATCAAAATTAAACTCAAGATCTCCCACTGCATTAGCTCTTATTCTTGCTCCATTGCCTACTTGATGTCCATGCTCACCCTTACTGAGTCTCCTTGTCCTTTTGAACCCCTGCAAAGAGTTACAGACATAGTCAGTGGTTCCATAATCAGCTATCCAGGAAGATGTTGATCCAACCATCGAAATAGACACTAGGTATAGCGCAATACCTGAAGTAGACTTGGCTAAGAAGTCCTAACAATCTTTCTTCCAATGCCCCTTCTTATCACACTTATTGCATTTACCTTTAGGTTTCCCGTTGGGCTTGGCCTCAAGAGATTCTTTGGGCTGGGCCCCTGCATTATTTTTTACCTTCCTCTTCTTGAATTTCTTAGGGTTTGCCTTAATTCCAAAAGAAGAAGCAGAACAAGGGACCAAAACCTTTGACACTGGCTCCGCGATCTTCTTTGTCACTTAGAGCTCTTTCATAAGCTCCGTGAGATTCATATCCAACCTGTTCTGTTGTAGTTCAACTTAAACTGAGAACATAAATCAGGTAGAGTTTCAAAAAGCATGTCAATTTGGTTCTCAAGATCTGTCATTACGCGAAGGACCTTAGCCTCCTCAAAGTTGGCAATCATCTTAAGTACATACTCTTGAACCAATGCCCTCTCAGCTATCCTAGTGTTCATAATTTCCCTAAGAACTTCCTGCCTTATTGGCCGGCTCATGTCAACAAACATAGTACACAGTGACAAATCCATATCGTATGCAATGGCTATGTGCTTATGCTTAGATTGAAGCACACTAGACATGGAAGCTAACATTTAGCACTTAGCCATCTCATCGTCTTTCTTTCGTATCTTCTCGGCCTCTCGCTTCTGATCAGTGGATTCCTCCCTAATCTTAGGAAAGAGATCCATAAGAACATACTTATACTCCTCGGCAGTGAGTAATATATGCAGGTTTCTCTTCCAGTACACATAATTTGGGCCTGTCAACTTATTCTCCTTGAGAATGATTGTTAATAGATTGAAACCAGATATTTTTGAGATATTGCAAAAAATATTCATTTAGTTTGCTAGAAATGAATTGCACATTCTTTATATTATTTGTTTGATAATAGATAACTCTTAATAATTTAAATACTTTGGCTCTTAGAAAAGCTAACATAGTTTTGTAGAAAGATTAATAGCATCATAAGTTTAGTGTATAACTATTACGAATCAAAACTTTCTAAAATAAGTAATGGTCTAAAAAAAGTTTCACCGATAGGATGGCCACTAATTAACACCACCTATGGGCAATCTAATGCTAAAAACCTCTAATGTAGGTTGGTCATTCCATGCAAATACCATAAGCATTTTATTTTACTTTTCCATTAGTTCTAGATAGTTGTGGAAATTCATCATATAGGGGATTATGCTCAGAATGACATGAGAAAATCCACTATCTCTATTAAGAGTTTTGATGGAAGCTATGGGGTCATTGGAACCCCTCTCCCATTTAGTCTTTTATTGAAAATAGAGTTTTCAACCAAAAATGTTTTCCATAATCTTATGGTTTCATTAACTTTAGTAAAAATCTAAAATTCAATATTATTTTTTATGTTAAGGATTAAATCATTTGAGAGAATAAATAATGAATTTATTTTACTATCCTAAGTTAATAACCAAGTAAAACGTTAAATAAATAACTTTAATTTCAACATTATTCTATATGCCAAGGATTATACCTT
Source organism: Voacanga thouarsii (assembly GCA_026120185.1). Classification (NCBI taxonomy): domain Eukaryota; kingdom Viridiplantae; phylum Streptophyta; class Magnoliopsida; order Gentianales; family Apocynaceae; genus Voacanga; species Voacanga thouarsii. The sequence goes on along the minus strand of JANUWF010001650.1, from coordinate 2,834,725 downwards.
TTAAGAGAATAAACTATGAACTCTTTTATTTTTAAAATTTATTGGAATAAAAAGTTTAATAATAAAACTGTCCTATTTGGTCTCAGAAGAACTCGTGCATTTGATCAAAAAAATGAAATATGCATGACAACAAAAGTAACTTTTTTATGCTGAAACTATTCATTTATTCCTAAGTGACCTGATAATGTATTTAACGTCATGAATTAAAAATTAATGATATAGTTTAATCCTAAGGTGGTTACATCCTTTACTATTTATTTTGATACAAATTATTCATTCATAGATAAATAAAATTATTATAGAAAATTAACCTCATATAATGGTTTCAAAACATGATTACATCAAGGAAAAATTGAGGTACAGAACTTTAACAATGCTCTCTCTTTTCTTGGACAAAATTGCGCGTATCCGCCTCTGAGTAGAGTGGACCTAGAGCTTGATTTGTTGGGCCTTTTGGGCACCGAGTCCAATCTATTTCTCTAAAAACTCTAGCTGGGCAGAGTGGACATAATGCCTGGTCTGATCGGCCCACCTAGCACCAGGTCCGTTATGGAGTTCACTGATTTCTGAAAATATCCATTTTTTTAACCACTTTTCACCCCTAAAAAATTCCAGCAATCTCGTTCTTCAATCCCCAAGATTTATAGGCTAAAAGAATAAAACAAAATGCTAAACTAGGCATAAAACACATGCCTGTACAAGTGCTTATGCTTCTAACCACGAGGCGTACAATGAATCTACTTAAAACTAGAAAAACGATGGGAAAACCATTAGAATACATGATCGTATCCCTCTAACCGCAAGACGTACATGAGCTCTAAAGACCATGCATGAAGGATCACATAAATTCATAAAAGATTCATTTTTTAATAGGAAAAGAACTGCCTTTTGCAGTTATTAACCCTAGTACATGCTCCTAGATGAAAACCAGGCTTTAATACCATTTGAAAGATCAAAATGGAAAACATCAAAGAAAACGCAGTGGAAAATTTTTTAGTTTTTCAAGCCAAATCTAGGAAAGAGTATTTACTTTTTCCTATTAGTCACGGATTAACCAACTGGGGGCTGGGTTGCACTGGAACCTCTTGCATTAGAAGGGGAGAAGAAGCCGTCTGCTATTCAACTGGAACTCTTGCCAATCTTCTACTCCTATGTATTAAACGTCTCCAAGCTTCTTCTCTTCGTCTTTTGGAATATGACTCTACGTTGCTCTAGGCATTAGCTTGGTGAGAGCTACTTGGTTGGATAAAATCACTCTACCAGAGAGAAAGAAGAGAAAGAACGTGGACGAGAAAGCCAAAGGAGGCGGCATACTTGAAAGGAAGAGCTTAGAAAAATCAATGTTCAGTTTTTCCTTCACTTCATCTCATATTTTTGGCTAGCCCTTAGGGCTTCATTAAGCTGTAATGGCCAAAAACATTAGGCCCTAATGGGCTTGGTGTTGTGCTTCAAAACCAATCCAAGACTGGCTCAAACCTCTTAATTAATTAATTATCTTTTCTGTGTCTCATTAAATACCTAAGACTAATTACTTAATTCTAATTGGACTCTTAATATATGTCAACATATATCGACCTAATTAATTAATTTATTCCAGCATAATTAATTAATTAATTATCTTTTCTGGGCCTTATCAAAATCCAAGACTAATTAAGTAATTCTTATTGGATTCTTATAATAAATTTTATTTCTCTACTAAATAATTATCCATTAAACAAAGATTGTATTTAAACAATACCAAGGTAACTTGAGCTACTCTAGGGATCAAGAAACCTATTATTAATGGCTACTAAAATGATAAAAATACATTACTATTAAATAGATGCATTTTCTCATTTTAAATATTTTCATTATCACCATATAAAAATATTGACCCCAAGAATAATAATGCTAAAGTAATGTCTTTGACCTACAGGTGAAATAATGAAAATACCCCTCTATGTAACACTCATTAATGAGATAGGATAAATGTAGTAATACCTATCCAAAAGACATCTACCATCCTTAGATCACTAGTTCAATAATCCATGACTCATTTGAATGTAGTTGAATGTATTTACTTATTATTGGAAGCTACCCAAAAGCATATATTCTAGAGTCACATTCCCAGGGCCATGGATCATTAGATTTTCCTGGACAATCACAAGAGGATTATTTAACTTCACTAAGTGAAGCGTATAAACTTTGTTGCATGAGTCCGTCTTAACTAACTAGAGTAATACACCCAACATACAAGGATATTGATCTTACAAAAGAAATCTCACCCAATATATATCAAAGTATAAAATCCTAGCTTCGCCAGACCACCAATCACACTCAAGTATGAAGGTATCCATCCACGCTGTAGCAATAATAGTTTGGCTTCTATAATTATAGTACTTTAAGAGAGACCACTACTATAGGTCTAGTTCTACAAATTTGAAATATGCTTATGTGTAACACCCCTACCAAGATAACAATGGAAGCATATCAACACCGGGTGTTACCCTGTCTAGTTACCTAGATAAGGGGTCTTTCTAACGAAGAACCAACAAAGTATACAAGGTCCTAATCCATACAAATATCCCACACTGATGGTCACATATATATACAACAGAGAATCTCGTTCATGAAACTTTTCTATTCAACATCAATAATAAGGTACATTATTAAAGGGGAACATCCGGACATAAACTGCTATAACTGTGGTATCGTCCTCCTATCCGTAGGTGTCGTCAACTCCAGATCCTACAAAAGGGTTAGATAAAAGACATGTGGGAGTGAAAAATCACCCAATGAGTCCTATGTGTGCTAGTGCTTTAGTAAAAAGATAAAGTACATAAAACATTTATGGAATAGCATATCATTTGTTTATTGCAAAACAATTCTAAAACTCTCTAAAGAAGATTTTATTCAGAACTCAATCATTTTTTAAAAATGGTATTTCAGATTTCAAATCGTTGCCCTAGTTTCCAAATCACAAGCACTTCTCCAACAGAAGGTCCGCCTCTATGTAAGTCCAGTAGGCCTTGCCTGCGGTACCACATATCATTATACTAAGACCACTGCCTCTAATACTCAATCCGTGCATCGTCGGAAAATAAGTACACCGTAGCATACTATAATCAACAAGTGCACACATCACATAATCTTTTATTTACTACCGTAAGTCAGGTGTCCTAATCTTGATGTCAATCACCATCGAGGTAGAAAGGGGTTTGAACAACGCCAAGTGTCTAGCCCAGCTTGTGAACAACCTAAATCACAAAGTGCACATAAGGCACGGCAATTGCCAGGCTCTAGACAGCTAGCGAGGACAACTCGTCTCAATATCCTGTCACCTCGTTCGGAGTAAGACAATCCCTAGAACTAGCCCAGGTTACTAGGGTCGTCTAACTTTAATGTAGACTAGTACAAAGATCAAAATTCTCATTGATTACACAACATCACCACTATCAACCCCTTCTGACTAATCAGGCCAATGGGTTATCTGATCCCGTAAGATTTTCAATCAGAACATTTTTGGGGCACATAACACTTTTCAGAATTTGATCCCACTGACTCACAAGTCAGATCATCATTGACATAGGCTCCATAGGGCCAACCAATTCATTCTATATGCACATCAGGCCAACAAAACAATTTTAGGGATCAAAAGTCGTTTTCCAAAAGTCAATCTCGTCAAGAGAGATCATTTTACAAAATTGTGTCAAAATAGGTTAAAGTTTTCTTTCTCATATTAAAACAAGTTTTTAGGAGTATTCAGGTCATTCCTCCCTGTATTTGATCACAAAAGTCATTTATAAGTGTATTTAGATCATTTTACTCATACCCGATTTCAAAATATTAACAATAGTTCCAATAAGGATATTTCGAACATTTACTAAATATCCGATTCCAAAGGTTTTCATAAAACATTCCAATAAGGCTATTTGGATCATTTTTCAAATACTTGATTCCAAAAGGAACTCATTTCAAGAAATCCAGAATTCTAATCCCAAAAGAGTATTAAATTCAAAATTTCCAAACACAATTTCATAAAATGTTCCAGTAAGGGCATTCCGGTCAATTTATGAATACTCGATTCTAAAATTTACCATTTTCTGAAAATTCCAAGTATTTAATCCAAAAAGAAGTAAATTCACAAAATTCATGCTTTAATCATCCATTAAGCTTTAATCATCCATTATGATGTTTATCCAAGCCCAAAATGGCGGAAAACAATTCTTGCTCATGGAAAAGTGAAGAACGCTAGCTTTCAAAAGGTTTTAGAAATCAAAGGGACTCACCTCGTGTCCTAATTAACTCTTTCCATTTACGGCCGTTTGACCACCATTTCTATCGTTTTCAATGTTCCGTTGGCCGTTTATCGATAAACTTACACCAAACATCGTTTTCGGATCAAATCGTGTTTGGCCAAAAAATTGCCGACAGTTAGCCGACGTCCAGTCGACGTACCTGACAGGTAGCCTGTAATAACCTGCCATATATAAAGGATTTATGTAGGCTAGACTTGTTTAAACTAAGAATAAATATGAAAGGAATTAATGATATATTTATTTTTCTATATTATTAATAGTGTTATTAAGGCCACAAATTAATACTATTCATAATATATATATATTTTTTTGCTATTATTAATGTATTTTATTTTATTTTATTTCATTAACATTATTATTCTATAACCCTTGAGGTTATTTTATATTTGTTATTTACTACTAAAATCCATTGGCCATATTAAATTATAGCATAATTAAATTCAATAATTATGTTGCATTGTTATATTATTTTACCATTAGTATTTATATAAATATATATGTGTGTGTGTGTGTGTGTATATATATATATATGTATATATATATATATATATATATATATATATATATATATATATCTCAACTACACTATAAATATCCTAGCTATATTATATTATATATAAGATATTTTAAGGGGCCTACTAGCATGATATTTTTGACCAAGTTTGACTATTTTTAGACTTCCTCTAACTAAGCTTAATTAAGCTAAGAGAGATTAGGGTAAGTTAATCATGATTAAGCAATTAGTAATCCTAAGAGGTTTTAAGAATTTCTTCAAACTCCTAGAGGATCCTAGAACTTTCTAGGGCAATCCACAACTCTCTTGAAAATCCTAGAGGAGTCTCAAGACTTCTAAAATGGCCAACTCACCTTAGATCTTTTATTAAGACCAAAATAAGACCAAGGAAGCTAGCTATATAAATAGGAGCAAGGGAGGAGAATTTCGGCAGCAAGGAAAAGAAGGGAAGGACTGGCAGCAAGGAAGGGGAAAGGAAAAGAAAGAAAAGGAGGGAGAGTTACAGCTTGTTTTCATCTTTGAAAGGTAAGAGATCACTCTTCAAAGCTAATAAAATGGTACTAGAGGTTGGAGGCTAGCTGCATATAAGGTTAAGTGATGAAAATATGTTGATTTTGGTGATGGTTGATTAACCGGTTGGATGAGTGATGAAGTAGACATGATTTTCAGTTCATTTACTGCAATTTTGGAGTGATGATTTGCTGGAATTTGAACATAAATAATCCTAAGCATGTCCTAGACTAGTTAGGAAGGATTTGGATCATGTGATGTGAGCTTAGATGGCTACGAAATCAGAAAATAGCAAGAATAATGTAATCTGCCAAAATTTACTGGTTTGGTGAACTTGGTATAACTTATTTGTTTGAACTAAAGAAAAGTTCTGAGCATGAAAACCTGTTGGAATACTGATGTTGGGAGGATAAATGATGTATTGAAGAGTTTAAATATGGTAGGGTATGTTGAAGAAACCATAGAAATAAATTACAGCAAGTTGAGCTTCTAAACTGTAGTTTGAACCATCAACTCGGAACAGTAAGTTTAGCTAAAAGACTGAACGAAATGGAGAGAGGTTTGAATACCCTATGACCTGAAGTTGATAGAGAGATGTCCTAGGAGTATTTTAGAAGTAGTTTCACCTCATTTGGACTTGTATTGAAGGAGATATGCACAAAACACTGGAAGATGACAAATCTGGATCCCAAAACCCGGAGCAGTGAACTTATCTGGAAAACTGTACAAAATGGGATGCAATTTGCAGGACTTATGACCTGTAATTGATAGAGGGATATCTTAGGGATATTATGGAAGTAGTCTCACCCTATTTGGACCTATATTGAATAAATTGTGTGAAAAATGGTGAAGGGTGGTAAAGCTGTAAAACCAGAAAAAACCATCCAAAGCACTAACCCATTTATTTCTTTAAGAAAAATTATAGAGACCTTATTTAAACCATTAGGGATTTGAATCTATTAAGTAAAAATAAGGAAATGTACTAATGATGTAGGTGAATCAAGTCGAGAGAACCCCTTCTAGGGCTATACTCGAGTGCAACTTCGGCCTAATATACAAGGTGAGTCCCATTGATTTCTAAACCTTTTTAAAGGCTAGTATGCTTTGATTTTCTATGAAATGCTATGTTTTATGCCATTTTGGAAATCCTCGAATATGTTTAATGTTTACATGAGCAACATCTGCTTTTATGCTATTTCGGACTCGAATAAATTTCATTTTCAGCTTGGAAACCTTCCTGGATGTTTAAAACACGGATTTTGTGAATTTAGTCATTTTTGGATTAAATATTTGGGATTTCCGAAAAATGGTGAATGTTGGAATCGGGTAATTGGAGAATAATCCAAATATCCTTATTGGAATATTTTATGAAAACTCTTGGAACTCAAGTATTCGGTAAATGACTGAATTATCCTTCTTGGAACTTTTGTGAACATTTTTCAAATCGGGTAAGGGTAAAATGACCCGGATACCCTCAAAAAGTCTTTTGGAATCTGGCATGGGTGAAATGACCCGAATACCCTTGGAAAATGATTTTTGTGATCAAGTACGGCCCTAGATAATAAGAAATATTTTGATTTGAAAATCCCGCGGGATCAGATGACCCTTTGGCTTGATCAGTCAGATGGGGTTGGTGTTGTTGCGTTGAGTACTCAGCAAGGGCTTTGACCTTTGTACTAGCCCTCATTAGAGATAGATGAACCCAAATAACCTGGTTCATTTATTGGGCTTATCTTACTCCGAAGGGCAGCAGGACAATGGAATTAGCCGTCCCTGGCTAGCCGTTGTGAGCCCGGCAATTTCCTAGTGATTATGATGGTGGGTTGTTCACATGATACCAAGTGGGGACACTCGGTGTGTTAAATCCCTTGCCACCTCGATGGTGATTGAAGTTCGGATTGGGACCCCTGGCTTATGGTGGCAAGTAAAAGATCCCTAAGTCCACGGTGAGGTGCATATGTACGCTGCTCACCCTTCCAGCATATCACAGGTGACGTGTTGTAAGGCGCAGTCCCTGGCACAAGAGACTGTGTAGCCGAAGGCGAAGTTCCTCGAATTTTGCACACGGGTCGCACTTCCAAGTGGGGAAGAATCCGCATTTATTGAATTGGGTGCCATGTGTTTGGAAATCATTATTTTTCAAAAGTATGTGATAAATTGATATTAAAATTATCAATTACTGCTATTTCCCTGTCATAGAACTTATTTTAATAAAGAAATTAAATAAATACCTTTCTTTTCTACGCATAACACTAGCGCACACGGGACTCACTGTGTAATACCCCGCAACCTAGGCCCGCCAGGGCCGGGGATGTCGCCACATCTTAAGGATAAGGATTCTTTATAACTAGGTCACACAAATAAAATTGCGGAATAAAAATAATACTTTAACTTAAAAATTTATTACAACCCAAAGAAAACTTCAAGAATAAATCCATGAGTTCCCAAAACAAAACCATAAATAAAATTGTCCACTCTTGTCTCCCCAAAGCAATACATAGAATTAAATGACAACAATCTCTTCCAAGGCAGATACTACTAGCTACTCATCCCCACAGCAAGATCGACCTGAAATCATGGGAAAAAGGTGATGAGACAGAAATCTCAGTAAGTCCGTGTGTGCTTTGGGTGTTTAGTGAAAGCAGTTCATGGATGCAAAGTGCGAAATCTTTATAAGAGAAATATTGGCAAGCAATAAACATTAGTCAAAAGCAAGAGTGGCGTTTTAGCTATTCCAGCCATACATGATCAACAAAATCAACCCCTCATAAGAAAGGATTATGGGTTACCACACGTTGGGCACCACAACCGGATGGTCAGTATGCCACACTTTGTGCATACCGCCGGTCAGAATGCCACACTTTGTGCAGACTGACAAAAGTAGGTGATCGGCCTACTGGGCAAAATGCTCCTCCTTCTCTATACCCAAACAACAATCGGGTGTCCATTCCGGTAAAACACAGTCACTTGACTGAAAAGAACACTGCTAGCTCGGACCGGCACGACCCACTGGACTGACATCCTATCCGGGAAGGACTCACCCCTCAGAGGTGGCCACCTACTGAGAGACTTAGCCTAACCCCTCAAGGACTAGTCCTAGTAGTCCACCTTTATTGAGTACTCAACGACGTTTCCCACTTGGGATAAAATGAACAAAACATTGTTTCACATGAAAATCGCATTTTGAGGGTTTCCAAAGTCCTTGTAAAAATCAGCTTTAGAAAGAGTTTAGGTTCGGCAAATCTGCTCCTTGTCTTTTAAATAATTCAAATGCTTGAAATAAGAGAGAGTTCAACCATCAATTACCTTTACATAAATGAGTGTCCATACACTCTACATTTGGCTTGCCATAAGAAAAACATTTCACATCAATCAGGTTTTATGCAGGAGCTTACCTGATTCTTGCTCACAAATAAAAGGTCTCCAATAGCTGACCTAACTCCACAGGACAAATACAAATCGCAATCAATTTCAAGCCACAAACCACTTCCTTAATTTTAAGTCAACATAACTTACTACTACCATGATCCTAGTGTCCCAAGCTTTAAGGTTAAACAATAAGTAAATTAGTTTAAGAGTTGAGCCTAGTGTGATATTTAAAATAATTAATGGTTTGGGAAATAAATTTTAATAAGTTGAAAGCTTAAATCTTGTTAAGGAAAACTTAGAGTGTATTTGATCAAGAGTCCTAAGTAGTTTTAGGTAAAATAATGATTTACTAATACTTTAGTTGTTAGAAAATAATTGATAGCTAAAATTAGTTGAAAATGAATTTAATGAGTCTTTCTTGAAAAATAATAAATAAATTCTTAATGGGTTTTGATTAAAAGATGATAATTAAATTTGTAGTAATAAATATTTCACTAATCATAATTATTTCCATAAAAGGCTTTAATTGATTTCATTATTTTAAATAATAGCTATATATATATATATATATTATTTTTCTAGCAAAACTATTATTTATTTGACTAAAATATCGTTATTGTTTATAATAGTCCAAATCTACCATTCCTAGGGGTTTTTTCGAAAATACAAAAGAAAAATTATTTTATTGAATATTTTATTCAAGAAGTAAAATTAGTTTAGGGACAACTAGATCATGATTCAAATTCCTATGGCTAACCACAATCAAGAACATATGCAATCCTTCCATTCATCAAATTGACCAAATCTTGCACATAAGCATAGATCTAAATTTATTAAGACATGATCTAACATCTACTAGCATACATATGATCATGGCTTCAATAATCTAACATGCATATAAATCCTATTCACCAAAGGTGACATAATCTCTAGCATGCTTTATCTCAAATACTTCATGCATCAAACCTCAAATCATCACACAATCAATCAAGATAATCCTTCCATGCATAAATCACATCCCCTTCACAATCATACAAATGTTTATGCTTCAATCTCAACAATATATATATACTCGAATCCTATCACCATCCACCTACTATCAACATCATCCTAGAGACATAATTCTAGAGTTTAAAAGAAGGATTGAAGGTACTTGCTTGATTGATGAATGCCTTGAAGGAGTTTAGAGTAGATCTCAACTCCTAGATGTCTAACTTTGTCCAAGGGAGATGGCGAGAGCATGATTATGGAAGAAGAAGTCATCCGGCCAAGGAAGAGGAATTTCGGCCATAAGAGAGAGAGAGAGAGAGAGAGAGAGAGAGAGAGAGAGAGAGAGAGAGAGAGAGAGATCATTAGTATGTTTATTCACATAGGTTTTCACTAGAGATCAAGTTTGGAGAAGATGAAGTTGATAGAGTAAATTTACCTTGAAGATGTTCTTGTCCTTCACAGAAATTTCTGGTTTTGATCCGAAGTAGCAAGATGATTTGAGGAGTTTGATGTTAAGGATGGTGTCGAAGGACTCACAGCAGTAAGTAGGTCAAATCTGGAGATTTTAGTGAAGATTTGAGGTGATTTGGAGGGGTATTAGGTGAAAGAAAGTAGTAGGTGTTCTTGATGTAGTGTGTGTGTTCTTGGAGATTGAAGGGAATTGAGAGATTGTAGTGTAGCTGCCGAAAATTCTGAGGGAATTAGGCTGGTCAAATTTCTATAGGGTTTAGGGAGTTGTTTCTCTGATTTGGAAAAGGAAAGGTTAGTGTTGTTACAATCCTTGAAGAATATTTTTAGGTAGTGAATTTGGAAACTAAATATTTCTAGAATATCTTGATAATTGAAAAGCTTTGAAGGTCTCCTATGGCCGATTGGTTGACCAGTTTTTTCTGAGGTATTAAAGCTGGTTCAAGGTAGCTTAGGGTGGCTGAAACTAAGGTACACAATGATGAAGAAGAAGTCTGGTCAATGGAGTGATATATTATGGAAGGTTGCTAAACAAAGATGGCTGGAATTTTGGAAACCAATCTAGCAAAATTGTAGGGATTTGGTGGAGGGATTTTCGGGTAGCCATTGCTGGATTTCGTGCAGAAGCTTAAGGGGAACAATGGAGCTCTGTTACTTTTTTGTAGAATAAAGTTGGTGTTTCGGCTGGGAGAGAAATAGGAAACAAGGCTGGAAAATTTCCTGCACAGTTTTTCACTAAACAATAATTTCTGGACAGATTTTCGTCTGCCATTCCCAGCTAACTTGCAGAGAGTTTGAAGGGAAATTTCAGGGCTATTCAAGGCTGGTTTCCAGCCTTCTTCATAGAGGAAAAACATGGCTTAGGTACTAAACAAAATCTAGAAGAAAACAACTTGGTTTTGGACTCTCAAAGCTGTGATTTGTACAGGAATTTTTTCTGCTTTTGCTCCAGCTTTAAGCAGTCCGAAAATGGCTAAGAATTTCATATTACAAATTGATCCTAAAGACCATTTCTCTGGCAACATTTGAGAGGGAATGCTAGCTAAGAAACTCGACATTTTGAAGGCATAGCAAGCTGGAAAATTTTCAGCTCATTCCAATAAAGAAGATAAGCTAGCTAGAGAGAATTTTCAGCCAACTCACGAGAGAGATTTTCCCCTTGGAACTTCCCACAACTCTTCCACATTTTCAGACCATAAGAAGTCTTTTGCTAAGACATTTTGATCCTACAAGACCTCAGCACTTTACTGAAATTTCTGGAAAGAAGATGGCTAGAACATCTTGATTAAACTAAGGAGTTGAGAATTAAGGAAAAATTAAAGATCAAGGGAAAATGAATTCCCTTTAAGAAATTCGAGTAGAGCAAGGGAGTGGAATGAGGTTACTCCTAACATGTCTCTCTCTCTTAGGACATCATCCCTACCTTACCCTAAGCTCATAAGGCCGAAACTATTTCTTCCCAAGCAAAAATAAAATTTAATCAAGCTAAAGCTTCCATGATGGAATTTGAACCTTAGACTTCCATAATTAATTCTAAGGCTCTAACCACTAAACCACAGCAACTCTTGTTGATATTTTCACTAGAAAAATTATTTTCTATTCCATCCACAAGCTATTTCCCTATTTTCACCTCGGGCAAAAATTACCATTTTGCCCCTCTCACACAATACTCATCAACAAGACTTCAAGACAATAAAACTCAAATCCAAAGCACATAAAAATCATATAAAAATATATTTAATCATGAAATAAAATATGATATGCATCCCAACCCCCTTAATCTAAGGTTGGTTTTGACTGGGGTTTCACACACTGAGTATAACACTCACACATATGTTTGTCTTATTTTTTTTAGGGATTGAAGCTGAAGACTAGCGGCGGTACTACCCGAACTTTGCCATTTAGGGCTAGTTAGTAAATCTTTTAGCATGATCATTGTACATGGATGTTGGAGCTATTTTGTCTTGTATATTTTGGGAATCCTGATGATGTATCTATCAGAACTCGCGTATTTGTAATGAAAGAGTATGTTGTATGTATTTATTTAAGCTTCGACTTGTACTTACTTGCTTTAAGTTTATATCATTTTAAAGACCCCTAGTCTGAGAGATCAGACAGGGCGACATCCCACCCAAGCTGGCCCACTGCGGCAAGGAAAGAAATGTGGGGTGTTACATAGCCGATGTGCCCCATGGTTAACTGACATTTTGCCGACGGGGCCGACGATTAGCCGATGGTTAAGGAAACCGTTCAACTTTCGTTCACGTCATTCTTTTGTCATTTGATTGATTCTTTCATTTTCCTTTTTCCATATCATTTCTCCCTTCATATACAAGGGATTCACTTCATATTTTGCATTCATTTCATTCAAAATCACACAATTAATCATCCTTAAGTTCATCCATTTTTGGACTCATTTTTTTGGAATTCCATTACTTGACACGTGATTTTGTTTTGCACATAACTTTCAATTCACAACTCTGATTTGGATTTATGATATACCAAAATGACCATAAGACTCTTAAGTTTAATTTTTTATAAGCCCTTTTTAGAGCTCTAGTTCTCTTGAGATGCTACTGGGCAAAAATAGCTCCAGTAGTTTTGCTTCAATTCCACTATTCATGTTTTCCTTTGTTTTCCTCTAGCCTTAAACACATTGGAACCATTAATTCAATCAATTTTCATTCAAATCATCTTTAATTATGTGATTTCCAAATTCCAATAGCTCACAAAAGTCATGCTTATTCGATAAAAATTCAATTCTTCTAATCAAAAGCTAGTATAATTCATTTTTCCAAACAAGTGACTTCCATTTTTATTCTACTTTGGTCATCATCTTATCAACCAAAAGCAATCCTTCAAACTACCAGGTATATTTAGTTCCTCCTCACAGAAAACATTATCCATAAACCTCCTAGGCAGCCAGCACACATAAGCATACACAAGGTTCATATAAAAAGTTCACAAACCCTAGCTTTTTATCTAAAATCAAGATATGAAAATAATGTTTTCATGTTCAAACTCATACCAAATAATCACCGTAATAAGATCTATGACTTTAATTGTTGAAGCATAGACTTTTATCTTGTATGTGGGATCTCTTGGCTTTATTTTGCTCCATGAACACCCAGAACACACACACTTCATTCTTTCTCTCTCTTTTTTATTTTTCTCCCTATTTTTATCTAGATTTTCTTTGCTTTTTTTTTTATCTCTTCTTTCTCTATTCCTTATGGATGAATTCCTTGCTGAAATTCAGCTCCTCAACCATCATTCTTGGTCCAAATTGGTGACCATTTGGTCAAAAATTATGGGGCTATCCATCATATGTCGCAATTTCATTCGTCTACCCATTTATTTTACTTATTTTGTAAAACTTATTTGATAAGCTTTATCTTGTATAAAATATCATACAACCCCTCATAATGTGACACATGTCCCTATCCACCATTCACATAGCACCACACATCCAAGTTTTACCGTATTTCTAATTTTTCATAGAAATAACATAAATGCCCATCGTAACTTGGATAGCATAATTCATACTAAAACATGGGTTTCTTTGAACTAATTGATGTGTATGAATTTGGGTATCAAAATCATATAAAAATAAGTACATTCCCAATCAAGTTAAATTAAAACGTTAACCCCAAATTACACATATGAGCAAGCATACTTATCATTAAGCATAGCATAAGGTTTAAAATGAGTGTCGATCCTCAATGAACAAGTAGGCCTTAATCACTTTTCTTTCATTGTTTAACTGACTTAGTAAAGTGAAAAAAGAATAAAAAGGAAAATAAAATAAAATAAAAGAATATACACATATTATGGATGGAGAATCATATAACTCGAACCATTATTTTGATAAACATGACCTCAAAATACCTAATCTTTATCCTAACTAATCATTCTCTTGGCATCATAAAGGATTAAGATAGATTCACTTCTTTTCCAATCCATGAAACCACTATCTTCTAGACAAATTAGCATCACATATCATGTCTTAACTAATTCACCCAAAAGATACATTAAACATAATCCTTGATTAAATCCCCATATCCTGGTAAATTTAAAACATGAAATTAACCAATGAACCCATATCCTGCCAGACATCAATTAACCTTTAATTACCAAGTTCTTAGAAATTAACCTATTTTCCAAGCAAGTTAATAGCCAACAAATATGACATTAATGAATTGAGACCACCATTAACCCCTTTTCCAAGCAAATTAATAGAGAAAAACAGCTAATTAATCTCGTAATCAGCATAAGTATGTAAATACCAAGAATAACAATCCATTAATCAAAAGATCAATGTAACTCTAAAATTCATGAATGCCAAAAATAATGTTAAATTACAATAAAAAAATTAATACATCATTGTTTAAGAAAAGAAAACAAAGTCAAAAGAAAGCATTCATAGACAAGCTTCCTTCTTCTTTCTTCATAGACCCACTTGTACAATCCTCATTGATTTGATGAATTCCTTCTTAATTTTGAGTGATTTGTGTTTTGCTCCGTGAATTCATACCTTTGACTTGTGTTTCTCCTGTATTTTATAAGCTTTAGAAGTGCCTAAATTCGTCCCTCTAGGGTTTCTAGTCGAATAGAAGTAGGAAAACACTAAAACTCTAGAAATTGCCAAAAAATGTGCACAAAAATTGAGGCACCATCTCTGTACCAGAGCACAGCTAGCTGCACCTGTCCTGCCTAGGGCCGGGGCCGGTTTTATTTTGCCTCTTTGACTGTTCACTAATTTTTCTTAATTTGCGTGCCAATTCTTCCAAGTTGCATCCCACGCTACCTCTAAGCTCCTAACTGGCACCGATTATATTTTGTTCAGCTCTTGTTTCACCAATTTTTCATCGTCTCAAAGTGCGTGCCAATAGCACTTGGCCGGCGTTGCCTATCCTGTCCTGGCCGGCCCGCCTCGAGTCTGTTTAATGATGATTTTGTCTTATTTTACCTCTAAAATCTGAAATAATGCACAAAATATCTTCCTAAGGGTAAAATCTCAAATATGAAGGATTATGACCAGTTATTGCACAAAATGTATTACAAAATGGCCTCAAATAACTATGAAATATATGGCTAATTTAGGCCCTATCACATTCCCTCACACTTAGCTCTTTACTTATCCTCAAGCAAAGTATCAAAGACAAGTAGAAACACACAAGTTTTCACAAAATCACTATCAATTTCAAAATAATATTTCCAATGCTTTCTTAATTCAAGACAACCAAAACATATGCTACTATACCTTTCATAACAAATGTAGGACTTGTGTAAGTGAAGAATGACTAGTAGAACCATCCCAACACTTAATATCATTCTCAAACCATTGGAAAGAATTTAGTTCAACAAAAATATGCATTCCATAAGCTTACTTTTCATACACTCTCTCCACTAATCCAACATATATCATGATTCTACTTAGGTCAAGTAGGACTTTTAAGCTTGTAATGTAAGCCTAAAGGGTTGTAATGTAGCTTGTCAAACGAAGGGTACAGGAAAATCAAATATCAAAGAAGATGAAAGTTTGCAAGAAATGGATAAACAAAATGTACCAATAGATTCCAAACTTTTCTTACTCTCCTATCACAAAACCAATCAAAAACCCATAACCTTGTATAGCAACTATATTACAGTTCAAGCAAATCTTGCATTATTTTCGTCAATAGTTCTCAACGCATCAATCATATTGCACAAATCATCAAAATTTCAGCGATTCTTATTTCAACTCAACCAACATTCTTCCTGTGCTCTTCTTCTTTTTTTTCTTTCAGCTTTTCTTCTCTTTTTCTTTCCTTCCAAATACTACTTTTGTTTGTTTCTCAATTTTTTTTTCTTTCAACATTTTCTTGCAGCTTTTTGTTTTTCTCAATCTTTCTTTTTCTTTTTCCTTTCTCCTTTCACAACTCCAACTCAACACATGATGCATGACTGAAAGTAATAAGTCATGACATTTACACAAGCATTCTCCCTCATAATTCTTCTACTTGTACTTTTATCCATCAAGAGCAATTAAAGATTTAGAAGGTAAATCAAACTCTCAGAAAGAAGTAATAGACAAAGTATGATAATGGGTTTTAAGAAAGATATTAACAATTTAGGCTAAAAAATAGGCACAAGGGATAATATCAAATAGGTAGGCTTCAAAATCTCAAACTATCCAAAGAATGCCTATTACCGTCATCCCTAAGTTAAATCATGAATGCCTTTTTTATTTCACCTCGAGAAGTATTCATGTAAGTTCTAGAATGCTCAATGAATTTTAGCTGAAAAACAGGTTTAGGAACAATGTAAAGTATTTGATCAAGAACTACTTAATCCAAGTGCATGCCAAAAAGTTATGCATAAGCCACAAATGATATAGAACATATGCTCTATGATCTAGCACAAAGACATGCATTCAAAATACATCTTGAAAGCTTAAAAAATCAGAAAAAAAAAATTGAAATTGAAAAATTTTTCAAGAAGAATGAAACATAGAAGAACTCCCATTCTAACCACTCCCTTACACTTAAACTAGACATTGTCCTCAATGGCCAAACAAATAGAGCAAGGAAATATTGCCACGGGACCAAAAATAAAGGGGAAAAGAGAAGAAAGAAAATACTTCCATTGCATTGTGCATTTTCCTACAAAAGAGTTGAATTCCAACAGAAAGGAGCATTGTTGAAGTACCTAGAAAGAAAAATACACAAAAGAAACACACCAAAGCATAAAAACTAGAAAAGAAAAATAAGTAAAAAGTAAAGAAAATAGTACGAAAAAGAAAAACATATAGTACGAAAGAAAGAAGTCAAGATAACCCAAGAAGTTTTATTCTACAGTGTCAAAGAGCATATCCACTTGATCTGTGTTGCAAAGAATTTCACCAACATAGTGTTTCACTCGATTGCCATTGACTTTGAAACTACGCCCAGTGGGGTGAGTAATTTCAAGGGTTCCAAAAGGGAATATTTTACTTACTGTGTATGGTCCCGACCACATTGATTTCAACTTACCTGAAAAAGGTCATAAGGAAGAATTGAATAACAACACTTGATCACCTTTCTCAAATTTATGTTGTCGAGTGGTATGCTTATCGTGCCATTTTTTGACCTTCTCTTTATACTGCATCGAAATCTCATAAGCATCCTCGCGCAACTCCTCCAAGGCTGTGACTTGGAGCAACCTTGACTTTCAAGTTGACTCAAGATCAAGGTTAACAAGTTTTATAGTCCAATAAGCTTTATGCTTAATCTCAACAGGTAAATGACATGCTTTTTCATAGACTAACCGAAAAGGAGTTGTGCCAATTGGAGCCTTAAAAAAGCTGTCCTGTATGCCCAAAGAGTGTTATCAAATTTTAGACTCCAATCCTTCTTAGTAGGGTTAACAAATTTTTCCAAGATTCTTTTGATTTCCCTATTAACCACTTCAACCTGTCCACTTGTTTGGGGATGATAGGGGGTGGCAAACCTATGGTTCACTCTTAGATATTTGAGATTTTTTTCCATTTGAGTATTACAAAAATGAGTCCCTCTATCACTAATGAGCACCTTAGGCACACCAAAATGGGTGAAAAGTTTTTTCAGAAATTTTACCACAACCCTTGCATCATTAGTTGGTAAAGCTTGTGCTTCTACCCAGTTAGAAACGTAATCCACTGCCACCAAAATGTATTTATTACCCAAAGAACTAGGAAAAGGTCCCATAAAATCTATGTCCCAACAATCAAATACTTCACAAGTTTGAAAAATTTGTAATGGAATCTCGTTAGATTTAGAAATGTTACTTGTGCGTTGACACCTATCACAACTTTGAACAAACCTGTGGGCATCTTTGAACAATGTGGGCCAATAGAATCCAAACTCAAGCACCTTTCGTGCAGTGTTGTTGGCTTGGTAGTGGCCTCCAGCAAGTTCTTCATGACAATTTCTAAGAATATCCTCTCATTCCTTAGAGTCCATACATCTTCGAATGATTTGGTCCACACAACACTTAAATAAATAAGGGTCTTCCAAAAGTAATGCCTTACTTTGGAGAGGAATTTCTTTTTTTGTTGCATTGTGAAATCTTTTGGGATAATTCCTGCAACCAAGTAATTAGCAAATTCTGCAAACCAAGAGGTGTTGGAATCTCACCTTTTATGAGCAAGAGTTGTTTCTCTGGAAAGGTGTCATTGATGTCCTCCTCTACTAATGATTCCAAATTGGTATTATCCAATTTTGAAGGTGATCGGCAGCCAAGTTTTTTGCACCCCTTTTGTCCCTAATTTCCAAATCAATATCTACAATAATAATACCCATCTTATCAATCTTGGTTTGGAATCATATTTGGTTAGTAAGTACTTTAGGGCAGAATGGTCCGTATAAACAATGACTTTTAACAAAATAAGATAAGAACAAAATTTATTAAAAGCAAACATTATGGCAAGCAATTCCTTCTCCATTGTTGTGTAATTTTCTTGCGCATCCGTTAAAGTCTTGCTTGCATAGTATATGGGTTGGAAGTTCTTATTCCTTCTTTGTCTAAGTATTGCCCCGACTGCAAAATCACTCGCATCACACATTAGTTCAAATGGAAGAAACCAATCAGGTGCAATCAAAATGGGTGAATTAATCAATTTCTCCTTAAGCATGGTGAAAGCATTGAGGCATTTTTCATCAAAATTAAAAACAGCATCATTTTGAAGTAAAGAGGTAAGAGGTTTGGAAATTTTTGAGAAATCTAAGATGAACCTCCTGTAAAAACCTGCATGACCAAGGAAGCTCCTTGTAGCTTTCACAGAAGTAGGAAGAGGTAGCTTCTCAATTGCTTCAATTTTTGTTCTATCTACTTCTATACCCTTCCTTAAAATTTTAGGCCCCTACACAATACCTTCTTGCACAATAAAGTGGCATTTTTCACAATTAAGCATGAGGTTAGTCTCTTCACACCTTGCTAGTACCTTTTCAATATTAGATAAACACAAGTCAAACGAATCACCAAAAATTGAGAAATCATCTATAAATACCTCCATGATGTCCCACACGAACCTTTTAAATATAGTTGTCATGCACCTTTAGAATGTTTCAGGACCATTGCAAAGACCAAACGGCATTCGACGATATGCAAAAGTACCATATGAACATGTGAAAGTGGTTTTCTCTTGGTCCTCAGGAGCTATGGGGATTTGTAGGTAGCCAAAAAAATCTATCCAAGAAACAATAGTATTCATGTTCGGCTAACCTTTCCAATATTTGGTCAATAAAAGGGAAAGGGAAGTGGTCTTTCCTAGTGCCTTTGTTTAGCATCCTATAATTAATGCAAAACCTCCAACCCATGACTAATCTTATAGGGAGTAGTTCATTTTTATCATTGGGGCTTACCGCCATCCCTCTCTTCTTTAGTACCACTTGAGTAGAGCTCACCCAAATACTATCAGAAATAGGATAAACGATGCCTGAATCTAGAAGCTTAATCACCTCACCTTTTACCACATCATTTATATGTAGATTCAGCCTACGTTGGGGTTGCATTACGGGCTTTGCACCTTCTTCCATCAAAATCTTATGAGTGCAAAAGGATGGACTAATTCCCTTTATATCTGTGATCTTCCATGCTATTACTCCCTTATATTTCCCCAATACACTTACTAATTTGCTCTTTTGTTCTTTAGTGAGATCTTTGGCAATGATCACAGGCAATTTATGTCCTTCAGCTAAGAACACATATTCCAAGTGCTCGGGTAGGTCTTTTAGATCTAATTCTGGAGGATCCTCTATAGATGATTTCATTATCCCCAAACTGCTTTTCTCAATTTTTTCAAAACTCTTCATCCTATCCTTATTGATAGAGTCTTCCAAATATGTTGCTGAAGTTTCCACCAACTTCTTCTCACATGATTCCTGGATAAAATCTAAAATAGGTTCATCAAGAATATCAATCTTAAACAAGAACCATTAGAAGATAAAGGATGCTGCATGCTTTTGTGGATTTGAATGATTACTTCATCATCCCCAACCCTAAGTGTCAACCTCCTCCCATAAACATCAATTAATGCCTTTGTTGTAGCTAGGAAGGGTCTTCCTAAGATTAAAGGGACTTTGGAATCTTCATCAATGTCAAGAATAACAAAATTCACTAGAAATATGAATTTGTCAACTTTTACAAGCACATATTCTATTATACCCCTAGGATTTTTGATAGATCTATCTACGAGTTGAATACTCATCCTAGTGGGTTAGGGTTCTCCTAGGCCTAGCTTTTTAAATATTTTATATGGCAATAAATTAATGTTAGCACCTAAGTCAACTAATGCATTACAGAAATTAAAAGTGCCAATTAAACATGGAATAGAGAAACTCCCTAGATCATTCTCTTTGTGTGGCAAATTCTGTTTGTCCTGCAATATGGCTAAACATTCTTCATTTAGCACCACTATGGACAATTCTTCCAATCTCTTTTTACTTACGAGCATGCTTTTGAGAAATTTGGCATATTTGGGCATATGCATTAAAGCTTTATTGAGTGGGATGTTTATGTGCAATTGTTTGAATATCTCAAGGAATTTGTCAAATTGGGCATCTTTTCGGGCTTTGTGTATATGGGTAGGATAAGGAACTTAAGGCTGAAAAGTTAAATTTCTAGTGGGATTTCCGAGAAAAGGGCAGGGTGTAGCCGTCGCCGGTTGTATGCTGGACTCTTTGTTCTCGAGTGTACAGGGAAGCCGGCACCGGTTCTCTTCCTCCAGCCAGCACCGGTTGCAGTTTGCAATGTCTGGCAACTTCTTTTCACTCCGTAATATGATAGCAGTTGTTTCCTCTTTGTCTATTGGTGTTAGTTCTTGAGAATTCAACACTATGTCAGTCAAAAACCAAATTTATCTTTCCATATTGCGTATCATCTCCTCAAACTTCTCAAATGTGGAATCTATTTCTTGGAAACATTTTGTGACGTGGACTACAAATTTTCCAATCATTGTCTATAGCTCTGTTGGTTCTGGTGCTTTTAGTATTATCTCGGAAGAGTAATGGGGGTACTGCCCCTCATTAAGCCACTTCTGCTTCCAATTCGCCATTTCACCTAAACATAGAAGATAGCTAGATAATGGAATTGCCAATTCAAACAAAATTAAAAGAATAAATTAGTCAATTAAATATCAGTCAAAGTTAGTAAATTAGATTACAAGGATATATAATATACAAAAGATGGCACTTTTTTTGCAAAAAAAAAAAAAAAAAACAATTGTACAAATTTACATATTTACATGGTCAAATCAACAAAATCCAAGTATTCATGATATTGTTCCCCAACAACGGCGCTAAAAACTTGATGTGTGTGAATTTGGGTATAAAAATCATATAAAAATAAGCACATTCCCAATCAAATTAAATTAAAACGTTAACCCCCCAAATTACACATATGAGCAAGCGTACTCATCATTAAGCATAGCATAGGGTTTAAAACGAGTGTCGATCCTCAAGGAACAAGTATGCCTTAATCACTTTTCTTTGATTGTTTAACCGACTTAATAAACTGAAAAAAGAATAAAAAGGAAAATAAAATAAAATAAAATAAAATAATATACACATGTCAAGGATGAAGAATCATGTAACTTAAACCATTATTTTGATAAACATGACCTCAAAATACCTAATCATTATCATAACTAATCATTCTCTTGGCATCGTGAAGGATTAAGATAGATTCACTTCTTTTCCAATCCATGAAATCACTGTCTTCTAGATAAATTAGCATCATATATCATGTCTCAACTAATTCACCCAAAAGATTCATTAAATCCAATCCTTAATCAAATCCCCATATCCTAACAAGTTTAAAACATGAAATTAACCAATAAATCCATATCCTGCCAGACATCAATGAACCTTTAATTATTCAGTTCTTAGAAATTAACCTATTTTCCAAGCAAGTTAATAGACAACAAATATGACATTAATGAATTGAGACCACCATCAACCCCTTTTCCAAGAAAGTTAATAGATAAAAACAACTAATCAATCTCGTAATCAGCATAAGTAAGTAAATACCAAGAATAATAATCCATTAATCAAAAGATCAATGTAACTTTAAAAATCATGAATACCGAAAACAATGTCAAATTACAATAAAATAATTAATACATCATTGTTCAAGAAAAGAAAACAAAGTTAAAAGAAAGCACGCATAGACAAGCTTCCTTCTTCTTTCTTCGTAGGCTCTTTTGTATAATTCTCATTGATTTGATGAATTCCTTCTTAATTTTGAGTGATTTGTGTTTTGCTCCATGAATTCATGCCTTTGACTTGTGTTTCTCCTGTATTTTATAAGCTTTAGAAGTGCCTAAATTTGTCCCTCTAAGGTTTTTGGCCGAATAAAAGTAGGAAAATACTAAAATTCTAGAAATTGCCAAAAAAGGAGCACGAAAATTGAGGCACTGCCTCTGCACCAGTGCACATTCGACGTCGCCTGTCCTGCCTAAGGCCGGCACCAGTTGTGTTCTACCTCTTTAACTGTTTGAGCGATTTTTCTTGATTTCCATGCCAATTCTTCCAGGTTACATCCGGTGCCATCTCTGAGCTCCTAACCAGTGCCGGCTGTGTTCTATTCAGCTCTTGTTTAGGCCAATTTTTTTATCATCTTAAAGTGCATGCCAACAACACATGGCCGGCGCTGCTTGTCCTGTCCTGGCCAGTGCTGCCTCTAGTCTGTTTAGTTTGCCTTATTTTACCTCTAACATCTGAAATATTACATAAAATACCTTTCCAATGGTAAAATCTCAAATATGAAGGAATATGATCTTTTATTACCCAAAATGTAACACAAAATGGCCTTAAATAACTATGAAAGATATGACTAATTTAGGCTCTATCACTGATCAATTTCTTTTTTCAGCGTACCCTTAAATTCTTCTTCGCGCTAATAGCTTTCTAAAGATTTAGGGTACGGGTAGAACTAATCCAATAATTACATCCAAGTCTCGATAAAATATTACTATACCAAAATATTTGTCGCATTACATCGATCATATTTTATTCTGGCCATTGATATAAATTCCAATCCTATTACAAGTAGTGGCCAATCGAAGGTAAAAGTGCGGGGCATTACATTCTCCCCTCCTTACAAAAAATTTTGTCCTTGAAATTGGCTTATACCTGGAATAATTCTTGATACTTTTTTAACATCTTCACTACTCGTTTCCAAAATTGCATTTTGCAAGGGATAATGATTCCCCAATACCTTTTCAGGTGGAATTTTCTTATTTCACAATTCCTTTTTAGTATACTCCAAGATCTTAATAGGTTTTTCCTCATACTTTAGGCTTGGAGTCATCTCAATTGATCCTTCTTTCAGAATGTGTGCGAGATCAGCTATGTATTTTTGAAGTTGGGCAACATGGAATATGTCAGGAATACTTTAAAATTCTATTGGTAACTCTAATCAATAAGTCACCTTCCCAATCCTCTCGATAATAGGAATGGTCCAATGTATCTGGGTGCCAGCTTTTTCTTGGTCCTTTAATTCTCAATTGTCGTTGTAGAGTCAACTTCTAGAATACAAGATCTCCTTTTGCAAATTCCAAATCTCTCTTATGTTGACCTGCATAACTATTCTGTCTACTCTAAACTGCCATCAACTTGCTTTTGATAATCTCCACAAGCAGTTGAACTTTTCAGGATCGAAGGCATCTTATTCATCAGTCCGTCATCGTAGCCTACATTTCCCTTCATATAGAGCTTCAAATAGGGCCATTCTAAGTATTGATTGATAACTATTATTGTATGTAAATTCTGCATACGCTAAATTTTCAGTTTACTTAGTTCCAAAATCCAAAATATAGGCCCTCAATATGACTTCCAAAACTCTATTCACTCATTCAATCTATCCATCCACTTATAGGTACACTGCTATACTAAACTTTAATGTTGTTCCATATCTCTGCTGCAGTTTAATTCAGCTCTGTGGTAAGTCTAGGATCTCGATCTGACATAATACTAGAGATTACTCATGTAGTTTGATTACATCCTCCACATTGATTTCCCTAACTTCTCAAGGGAATTCCATTAGTTAATAGGGATGAAATGAGCAGACTTAGTTAGTCAATCCACTATCATCTATATAGTATTTCGCTATGCTTCTGCCATGGGTAATCCTGTAATAAAATCTATAATAATTCTATCCCATTTCCAAGATGGAGTAGATAATGGTTGTAGTAACCTTCTAGGCCGTTGTGGGTCGGCTTCCACTTGTTGGCAAATTAAACATCAAGTTACAAAGTCTGAAATATCCTTCTTCATACTAATCAACCAATAATACCATTTCAAGTCATGATACATCTTTATTGCTCCTGAATGGATGGTATACTTACTTTGATGTACTTCTGTTAAAATATCTTGCCTCATCACTGACAGTTCCAGGATACAATACCGATCTCGGTAATAGATAATTCCATTATTGTCCTTTCGAAACCTATCTCCTTATTTATTCACCTCATTTTGCACAAACTTTTTCCAACTCTTCATCTTTATCTTGCTTTCCCTTTTACTATTTTAGGGAGACAGATTGAATGGAGATATTACTCATTCTTATTTCTTGGTCTACCATAATTACTTCCCATTCTGGAATTTGCTATATCCAGAAAGTTGATAAATTTGCCTCCATACTAAAGGTATCTACTACTGTGTTTGTTTGGTTTTTTTTTTTTTTTTAGTATGATACTTAATTAGACACCAGAATTCTTTCAAAAATTCCATCCATCAATGTTGTCTCATGTTCAAATCCTTTTCGGTAAAACATACTTCAAGCTTTTATGGTCGGTGAAGACTTTAAACTCAGCCCCATGCAAATAATGTCTCCACGTCTTAGGGGCAGACATAATAGCGGGTAACTCCAGGTCATATGTAGGATAATTCTCTTCTTGGGGTTTCAATTTCCTAAAGATCTAAGCTATCAACTTTTTTCTTTTGCACAAATACTCCTCCCAATCCTTCATTTGATGCATCTATGTTCACCTCATAAAGTTTCTCCATCATCAGCAATACCAAAACAGGAGCAGAACTTAACCTTTTCTTCAGCTCTTGGAAATTTCTCTTACACTTCTCGATCCAAACATAAAGAACTTTCTTTTGAGTAAGTTGAATCAAATGTGAATCTATATTAGAAAATCCGTTAATATTTCTCCAATAATATCCTACTAATCCTAGAAAATTTCGTAATTCAGTTGGAGCCTCGGGACGCTTCCAATTCATCACCGCTTCAACTTTTGTAGGATCTATTGTAATCTCGTCTTTAGATATTACATATTTGTCTTTAGATATTACATATCCTATGAATGGTACTTCTTGTAGCCAAAACTTACACTTACTGGATTCAACATATAATTTATCCTCTCTTAACTTCCCAATACTTTTTGATGATGTTATTCATACTCTTGAGTATCCTTAAAATACGTCAAGATATCATCTATGAATACAACAACAAAGTTGTCTAGGTAAGGCCGAAACGTCTGGTGCATTAGGTCCATGAAAATAGTAGGGCTTTAGTAATACCAAAGGACATCACTACCAACTCAAAATGCCTATATCGTGTGTTAAATGAATTTTTCAGTATATCGTCCTCCCGATTCCATACTTGGTAATATTCTTGCCTCAAATTCTAACTTTGAAAATCACCCTACTCCTTGTAACTGATCAAATAATTTATCAACCATGGGCGATGGATATTTATTCTTTTTTGTCACTGCAATCAACCCTCACTAATCAATACACATCTGTAGTGACTCATTTTTTCTTTTTATCAAACAATACAGGTACTCCCCAAGATGAAGTACAAGGCCGAATAAATTCTTACTTCATTAATTCCTATACTTATTTCTTAAGCTCTTGTAATTTTGTAGGTGCTATTTTATAAGGAGTTCTTGAAATTAGTTTTGTCGATGGCACTAAATCAATGGAAAACTCTACTTCTCTCTCATGTGGTAATTCTTTCAATTCTACTGGAAAAATATCTAAATATTCACTCACAACAGGAACATCTTCAGGTTTCTTAACCTCTCCTGGTTTATTATTGAACATAAACCAAGTATCTAATACACCATTTCCTAATCATCTTTCGGGCCTTGAATCCTGATGTAAAAGCATTACCTTTCCTTCTACCCTCACCTACTAATTCCAATATAGTCTTCCCAGGCTGACGAAATTTTACTACCTTATGTCTATAGTCAACATGAGCATGATACTGAGGTAGCCAATTCATGCCCAAGATAGCATCATAATCCTCTATGGGCAAACATATCAAATCTCCTTCCAATAATTCATCTCTGCCAAAGTCTTACATTCCTTATGTACTTTCTCACTATTCATTTACTTTCCCAATAGGGTATTAACAATCATTTCATAATGAAGTTTATTCCTCTTTTATCCCCCCATAGCATCAAGAAATGAATTAGCAATAAAGGAATGCGTAGAACCAGGATCTACTAATACTTTAGCATTATGATTCAAATTAAGAAGGGTACCTTCCACTACTGTGGCATGATTATTCATCTTTTCCAATGCAACCACTCGAACATTTATTTTTGGTTTAATAGGTCCAGGTTTAGGGATAAAATCTTGTCCTAGGTTCTTTCTTTCTAGTTCTGACCTTTGCCCCTAATTATTTCTTTTCGGATCGACTCCATCCTCTTATCCTTCAAGGGTGAGGGTAATTGAATCTCTTATACCCTATCTTTCCACAATTAAAGCATCTAAAAGAGGGTTGTCCTCCAATCGGGCCTCCCCTTCTTTACATCTTGCCTTTTTTTGCCATCGGGGTCTCTAAGTCTTTTCTAACTCATACTCTGAAGTCCATTTCATTTTCTTCTACTCATATTCTCTTTTAATCTAGCATTCTTATTGACTCTAGTGATAGTCTCAGTCAACTATTAAATGTTATCAACCATATTCTAAAAGTTTGGAATATAGGATTGTCTAAAGTTACAAAGTGGGGACCTTCGATGTGCGGTTCCTCCACTATTAGCTTAGTGTTATTTCGAGTAGTTCACGATGATCATCCAAAATTTTGTTTAGGATACATCTGTACAATTCATATGATTTTACTTGTAAAACAATATAACATAACTCAAGAGTAGGCACAAAGAGGCTACAGTGCATATAGCAGGATCATAACATATATTCATTCTCATCAAACACAAAGTCAATACACAATTTATGTGTCAAGCACATAGTCATATACATTTTCTGAACGATACATATCTTCCTACGTATGTCCATATATCATCCTCCTGTTCATCATCATTGCTATCCAAAACAGGAGGTCTTGAATCTGTAGAAATCGTATAGGATTCAACAGCATTAAATCCCTCATCTCCATCCACATCAGGGTAAAACCAAGCCAGTATCTCTTGGTCTATCTCTAGTTCATTCTCAAGCTCCTCAAGCTCGAGCGTATGGATCACTACCCAGGTATCTCTTGATCCCCTCCGGCATTAATAGCTTCTAGTCCTGGCATCTCTTCCTCTAATACTCCCGAAATATCCTTGCCAAATACCATTTCATCATCCCTCAGACAACACTGCATTGTCGGGATACTGTCCTTCTTATCATCATCCTGATGGCAAGGTTCAATACCGCCATTAACCTTATCAGAATCGCCACCTACCTTCTCTAACTGACCATGTGCCAATGATGTCCTTTCCGAAGTAAGTGTCCTTTCCAAGCTATGGTCTCGCACAAATGGAGTAACAACGGGTACTACTGGGTCAAATGAGCTCCCGGCGAGATAGGGGTGCTTAACGGCGGCCAGGGCTAGGTCTTGTCAAGATAAAACATCCCGGCACGCCTGCTCGATAGACCGTCCTAATCTTCTTATCATTGCAACACTCATCCATTGGGTGGTTGCCCTTATCACTCCTATCTGTTATACCTCCACAATAAAAAGGTTCTATCAATCCCTAGAATGATACCACAGTTTTATAAAATTAAGCCCTGCTACCAATTGTAACACCTTTATCAAGAAAACAGTGGAAGCATATCAACATTGGGTGTCACCTTGTTCAGTTACCCAGACAAAGAGTCTTTATAACGAAGAACCAACAGATTATACAAGGTTCAGATCCATACACACATCCCACACTGATGGTCACATAAATATACAATAGAGAATCTCGTTCATGAAAATTTTCCATTCAACATCAGTAATAAGGTACATTATTAAAAAGGGAACATCTGGACCTAAATTGCTATCACTGTGGTATTATCCTCTTATCCGAAGGTCTGCTTAACTCCAAATCCGAAAAAATCACCCAGTGAGTCCTGTGTGTGCTAGTGCTTTAGTAAAAAGACAGTACATAAAATTTTGGTAGAATAGCATATCATTTGTTCACTGGAAACAATTCTAAAACTCTCTAAAGAAGAGTTTATTTAGAACTCAATCATTTTTGTAAAATAGTATTTTAGATTTCAAATCATTGCCCAACTTCCAAATCACAGGCACTTCTCTAATAGAAGGTTGGCCTCTATGCAAGTCCCGTAGGCCTCGCCTTAGACACCACGTCTCGTTGTAATGAGACTACCGTCTCCAGTACTCAATCTTTGCATTACTGGAAAATAAGTACACCGTAGCATACTATAATCAATAAGTGTATACATCACATAATCTTTTACTTGCTACCATAAGCCAGGGGTCCCAATTCTGACGTCAATTACCATTGAGGCAACAAGGGGTATGAACAGTGCCAGGTGTCCAGTCCCGCCCAGGTCTTGAACAACCCAAGTTATAAAATGCACACAAGGCATGATAATTGCTAAGCTCTAGACGGCTAGCTAGAACGACTTATCTCAATGTCCCGTCACCCCGTTTGGAGTAAGACAATCCCTATAACTAGGCCAAGTTACTAGGGTCGTCTAACTCTAACGTAGGTTAGTACAAAGATCAAAATCCTCGCTGAGTACTCAACGTCACCACTATTAACCCCTTCTAATTGATCAGGCCAGAGGGTTATTTGATCCCGTAGGTTTTTTAAACAAAATATTTTTGGGGTAAATAACACTTTCCAGAATTTGATCCTATAAACTCAAAATCAGATCATTATTCTCATAGGCTCCACAGGGCCAATCAATTCATTCCATAGGCGTATCAAGCCAATAAAATAATTTCAGTGATCAAAAGTCATTTTCTAAAAGTCAATCTCATCAAGAGAGATCATTGTCCAAAACCATATCAAAATAGGTTAAAGAGTTCTTTCTCACAATAAAACAAGTTTATAGGGAGTATTCAGGTTATTCCTCCCCGTATTTGATCACAAAAGTCATTTGCAGGGGCATTCAGGTCATTTTATCAACACCCAATTTCAAAATATTCACAAGAGTTCCAATAAAGATATTTCGGTCATTTACTGAATGCTTGATTTCAAAAGTTTTCATAAAACATTCCAATAAGGACATTTGGATCATTTTCCAAATACTCGATTCCAAAAGAAACTCATTTCAAGAAATCCAGAATTCTAATCTCGAAAGAGGATTAAATTCAATGTTTCCAAACAAATTTCCATAAAATGTTCCAATAAAGGTATTCTAGTCAATTTATGAATACCCGATTCCAAAATTTACCATTTTTTAGAAATCCCAAATATTTAATCTAAAAAGGACTAAATTCACAAATTCATGCTTTAATCATCCATTAAGGCTTCCAAGCCAATTATGAAGTTTATTAAAGCCCAAAATGGTGCAAAATAATCTTTGCTCAGATAAACCTTAAATATATTTAGGGATTTCCAAAACGGTAAAAAACATAGCATTTCATGGAAAAGTGAAGCACACAAGATTTCAAAAGATTTTAGAAATCAAAATGATTCACCTCGTGTCCTAATTAACTCTTTCTGTATACGGCCGTTCAACCACCGTTTCTATCATTTACAACATTACATTGGCCATTTATCGATAAACCTACAGTAAACATTGCTTTTGGATCAAATCGTGTTTGGCCAAAAAATAGCAGATGGTTAGCTGACGTCCTGCTGCCATGACAAATAGCTAGCTGGCATCTAACTGAGGTTTAGCCGATAGTTAAGGAAAATGTTCAACTTTCGTTCACGTCGTTTTTTCATCGTTTGATCGATTCTTTCATTTTCCTTTTTTTCCATCCTTTCTCCATTCATATACAAGGGATTCACCTCATATTTTTTATTCATTTCATTCAAAATCACATTAATCATCCTTAAGTTCTTCCATTTTCGGACACATTTTTCTTGAATTCCACTGCTTGACACATGGTTTTGTTTTGCACATAACTTTAAATCTATAACTCCGATTTGGCTCTATGATATACCAAAACAATCGTAATACTCTAAACATTAATTTGAAGGATTTGGCAAAAATAGAGCATGCATACAGGAGTAAAAATGGAGGAAATAAAAACATAAACAAAGCATGGCAGCAGCATGGAGGGATTAAAATCATACCTCTTGGTGCCTTAAACCTTGAAGATTGTAGGTGAATGAATTGAATCACCAAAAACAGCTTCTTGCTATCCGTGGGATGAAGTCTCCAGTGCAAAACCCACCACCTTCCTTCTTCACCTCCGGTGCAATGAATGCCAGGCTTTTCAATTCTTAGAATATTCCACGACCTAACCTCTAGTTGGTGACCATAGAAAATGGGTTGAGAAGAGGATCAGGTTTTTTCCACCATCTCACCCTTGGCTTGCAAGGCTTGGCTTATGCTAAGAAAACAAAAGCCAGTGAAGAAACACCAAAAGCCAGAAAGCCAACAGTTACACACGAGAGGGAGAGACAAAGACATTTATTTTTTATTTTATTTTTCCACACAGAAAGCCAAGAGTCATGAAACCAAAAATAATTATTTTAATAAAAATAATATTTCCGGGATTTAATATTTCAAACACCTAAATATTATTAACAAAATAAAATTTGGCTTCTCCTTAACTATTCTGAACTGTGTCCGAAAAAATCTATGGTCTAGGCTATTGGGCCAAAATAATATTTATTATTTTTCTTAGACCTGAAAAGTCCAAAATAATAAACATTAATTATTTTTCTTGGGATTAAATAAATAACTCAATAAATAATTATTGTGCCCAAATGAACCCAAAAATAATTAAACTGTAATTATTTATTTCTTGGGTTTAATTAAATAAATAAGCCAATAAATAATTAAGTATTAATTATTTTTTTCTTGTTTAAGTCCCGGTTAATTTTCTAATTATTCAAACTAGACATCTGCCCTGAATAATTAATTAACCAATTAAACTAGATAATAAAATTCTCTCGATTTATTTTATTCTAGTCCAATAATAAATTAGATTTCCTGAATAAAAACATCTCAACTGAAACCAATTTCTCAACCCACAAATAATTAGGACTTACGGGCTATTCCGAGAACAAAAAAACACATCGCCTTGGCTACTAAAATAACCAAAATACCCCTACTATATAAATAGATGTATTTTGCATTTTAAATATTTCTTAATATTACTATAAGGAAATATTAACCCCAAAGACAATGCTGCATTAGCAAAGTCTTCGACCTACAGGTCAAATGACTAAAATATCCCTCTACACATCGCCGTACATTTAGAGAGGAAGAAATATACTAACATCCCTCTAAAAGACATCTACCATCCTTAGGCTTTTAGTCCAATGATCCATGACTACCTGGAGTGTTTCCGCTTTCCAAGGGAGCTACTCTAAAGCAAACATCCAAGTCATGTTTCCCAAGGCCATGGATATTTAGATCATTCAGACAACCACAAGGGGCGATATAGTGTAGAAAATATCTTGTACAAGTCTGTCTTAACTAACTAGTTACACATACCTAACATACAAGTATATTGGCCTTATGATAGAACCTCAACTATAGCATATAAAAGTATATGCTTCCAGCTTCGTCAGACCACCAACTCATACTCAAGTCGTAGAGTACTAGTCAATGTTGTAGCGGTAGTAGTCTAGGTTTCTACCATATAGTACATTTAGAAACCACTACTACAGGTCCTATTCTATGTATTCGAAATACTCTTATGTCATGAAGTGAGTGGACTACTCACTGGCTAAAGGTAAGCCATTCCCCATTGAAATTCATAACATAATAACCTAAACATGATGAGATTTCCATTCTCATCAAACGATTAAGAACAAATGTTTATGTGTTTAAATAACCCATGATCCATACCTTACTGTGAAAAATCTCCATTCACATGGATCACTTATTTAAATACAATGGGTCTTTTTCAAATGAAAATATGCACAAATAAAGAAAATAAATTCACAAACGATTTCTGAAAATACATTCTTTTATTAAAATATTCGATATTTACATAAAAAAACCTAGTCTAAGAGGGCACATTCCCAATAATCTCCCACTTGCACTCTAAGACTAGGTAAGTCTGTAGGTTCCCACCCCTATGGCGTCTAATTGTCTTTTGAATCTGCTAGATTGTTCTCGGAGGTAATTTGTACCACCATGACTTCCCGTTTTTTGATGAAATCCCGGATCGGTGGTACTACCTCTCAATGTGCTTTCCCTTCTTGTGGTTCCGAGGTTCCTTTGAGGTACTTGAGAATATGCTTTGCAGCTTGCTAATGAACCTCCCCAGGGTTTGACTGATATCTGCTAACTAAGCCTACGACAATGTAAATATCTGGCCTAGTACACAGCATGACGTACATGAGACTTCCCACAGCCGAAGCGTAAGGAATCCTTCTCATTCTGTCATTTTCTTCTTGAGACTTAAGACAGTCTCTTGAAGGAAGTGACAACCCATATCTGCAAGGGAATAGAGTTCCCTTGCATGACTCCATGATGCACTTGGCCAACATCTTGTCAATGTATGTGGCTTGGGATAATACTAACATTTTCTGCTTCCTATTTCTAAGAAGGCTAATCCCAAGAATGTAGCTGGCTTCTCCCAATTCCTTTTATACTGAATTGACTAGATAGCTAAACATTTGTAGATGACAATGACCCTACATCATTTCCAAGGAGTAGAATATCATCCACATACAAGACAAGAAAAACTACATTAAACCCCTCAAGTTTCTTGTACATGCATGGTTCATCCTCATTTTGAATAAAACTATAAGACTTTACAGTCTTATCAAAACAAATGTTCCACGCTCTCGATGCTTGCTTAAGTCCATAAATAGACTTTTTAAGCTTACAAACCATATGTTCCTGGCTTTCAACAATAAAATTTTCTAGTTGGGACATATAGATGTCTTCGCTAAGATGGCAATTTAAAAATGCCATCTTGACATCCATCTGCCATATCTCATAGTCAAAATGACATGCGATGGCAAAAAGGATACGGATGGACTTAAGCATGGCTACTGGGAGAAAGGTTTCCTCATAATCGATCCTCTTTTTTTGAGTATACCCTTTCACCACAAACCTAGTTTTGAAGGTTTCCACCTCCCAACCACTCCCCTCTTCCTCTTGTACACCCACTTACACCCAATGGGTTTTATTCCTTCAGGTGAAGCTATAAGATCCCAAACTTGATTGAAGTACATAGACTTAATCTCGGCTTTCATTGCCTCATGCCATAGATTTGCATCGGCATCAGCAATTGCCTCCTCATATCTAGTGGAGTCTTATTCTTGATAGTTAGAGACCAGCTCAAAAGCTTCTTCATACCATCTCTCCGGAACCCTAAACACTCTCCCACTACGACGAAGCACCATTTGTGCAAGCTCATGAGGTTGTGCCTCTTCTTGTTCCACAATTGGGTTAGAAGAAGTTGCTTCTGAAAATAACTTCTCCTCGAGTTCCAACCTAGTTAAACCTTTCGTGGAAATACTTTAATCATCCTCTAAGTATCTAGCATTGGTACTAACCAGTACTTTCTGCTCCTTAGGATGATAAAAGTAACCACCCTTTGTTCCTTTTAGATACCCAACAAAATAGCATAATTCTGATCTTGGTTCCAACTTGTCTCCCTTGATCAGTACATAAGCTAGACAACCCCATATCCTAAGATGATTTAGACTTGGCTTATGCCCAGTCCACATCTTATAGGGAATCCTAGGTATTGACTTGGAAGGCACCAAGTTCAGAATATATGCCGCTGTTTCCAGGGCATATCCCCAAAAAGACACTGGAAGAGTAGCATGAGACATCATGCTTCGGACCATTTCCATCAATGTCCTGTTCCTTCTCTCAGCTACTCCGTTCTACTGGGGTGTTCTTGGCGCATAGAGTTGGGATACTATCCCATGATGAACAATGTAGTCCTTGAATTCACCTAGGAGGTACTCTCCACTACGATCCAATCATAAGGTCTTGATTAATTTACCTGTCTGATGCTCCACTTCAGCCTTAAACTTATTGAATTTATCAAAAGAATCAGAGGGCATATCAGAAACCTAGTCTAAGAGGGCACATGTTGGATTATATGCCCTCTAAGACTAGGTTTCTGATGTAAAATCGAATATTTTAATGAAAGAATTTATTTTTAGAAATTATTTGTGAATTTACTTTTTGTTTGTGCATGATTTTCGTTTGAAACAGGCCAATTGTGTTTAAATAAGTGATCCATGTGAATGGTGGTCTTGCACAGTAAGGTATGAATCACGGGTTATTTAACACACAAACATTTGTTCTTAACCTATTGATGAGACTGGGAACCTCATCATGTTTAGGTTATTATGTTATAAATTCCAAATGGGGAATGGCTTACCTTTAGCCAGTGAGTAGTCCACTCACTTCATGACATAAGAGTATTTCGAATACATAGAATAGGACCTGTAGTAGTGGTTTCTAAATGTACTATATGGTAGAAACCTAGACTACTACCGCTACAACATTGACTAGTACTCTACGACTTGAGTATGAGTTAGTGGTCTGACGAAGCTGGAAGCATATACTTTTATATGCTATAGTTGAGGTTCTATCATAAGGCCAATATACTTGTATGTTAGGTATGTGTAACTAGTTAGTTAAGACAGACTTGTACAAGATAGTTTCTGCACTATATCGCCCCTTGTGGTTGTCCGAATGGTCTAAATTATCCAGGGCCCTGGGAAACATGACTTAGATGTTTGCTTTAGGGTAGCTCCCTTGGAAAGCGGAAACACTCCAGGAAGTCGTGGATCATTGGACTAGAAGCCTAAGGATGGTAGATGTCATTTAGAGGGGTGTTAGTACACTTCTTCCTCTCTAAATGTACGGCGATGTGTAGAGGGGTATTTTAGTCATTTCACTTGTAGGTCGGAGACTTTACGAATGCAGCATTGTCCTTGGGGTCAATATTTCCTTATGGTGATATTAGGAAATATATAAAATACAAAATACAGCTATTTATATAGTAGGGGTATTTTGGTCATTTTAGCAGCCAAGGCGATGTGTCTTTTTAGTCCTCGGGATAGCCCGTAAGTCCTAACTACTTTTGGGTTGAGGATTTTATTTTATTTTGTTTTGTTTTATTTTATTCAGGAAGTCTAATTTATTATTGGACTGGAATAAAATAAATAAATAAAAAAAATAGAAGTTGAGAGAAATAAATTATCTAGTTTATTTGGTTAATTAATTATTCAGGGCCTAGGTCCAGTATGAATAATTAAGAAATTAACCTGGCTTAAACTAGGGGAAATAATTAATGTTTAATTATTTATTGGGTTATTTATATAAGCCAAGAAATAAATAATTAAAGATTAATTATTATGGTTCATTTGGGCTCATTAATTATTTATTGGGTTACTTATGTAAGCCCAGGAAATAAATAATTAATATTTATTATTTTGGGCCTTTTGGGTCCAAGAAAAATGATAAATATTTTTCTGGCCCAATAGCTTGGACCTTAGGGTTTTTTTCCAGATACGGTCAAAAGGAGTTTAGGGTTAGGCCAAACTAATTCTCAGGATAGCATCCGGGTGTTTTGAAATCCCGGGGATATGTTTATCAGATATTGAGAGACTTAGTTTAGGCTAACTTATAAACAACTCTTTGGAAAAGAAAAAACCCTAATTTTTCCCTAGCCTCACAAGACTCACGTCTCTCTCTCTCGGCAGCTCACATTTTTTCCCTCTCCCTCCTCTATGGTTTCTTCTTGTTCTTTGCTAATCAATAGCAAAAGAACCAAGGGGTTTTAAGACCGTTCCTCTTCACCATAGTGTTCACCAACTAGGGGTTAGGCTGAGGAATATCCCGAGAGCTGGAGAGCTAAGCATTAATGCAAACAAGGCGAAGTAGAAGGCTAGCGGGTGTTCAACCGGAAGCTCCTTCAAGTGTGCAAAGCGAGGCGATTCCAGCCGTTCAATCTATTCCTACGCAACCTAGGAGGGTTAAGGAACGCAAATGTATGATCTTCACGCTTCCGCATAGCCTTTAAGGACTCGCGTTTTATTTTTCTCCAATTTTTTTTAACGTACAGAGCATGCCCCTGTTTCTCGTTTTCCATCAAAGTGGTATCAGAGCCACTAGTTTTGATCAATATAGGGAGCATGGTAGTTAATAAAATGGAGAAGATGATTATACCTGTGATCCTTCGCTGTTTTGGTATGGATAGATGGTTTTGTAAGCTTCAACGTTGAAGCATAGGAGCCCTCTGTAAATTTTTTTGGCTTTCAAGTTTAATCGTGTAAACCCAATTTAAATGGGTATAGGCGGTTGTGTTTTTGGTTTGGATGTTTTTGATAAGTAAAAATGTCCAAAAAAGCCAAAGAAGGCTGAAAAAAATGAAGCAGAAGAGTTTCTTTAATTCTGGCGCGAGAAAGTTGAAAAAACGAAGAAGATGATATTGTTCATAAGCTGCGAAGCTGAGCCGAGCCGCCTAGCCGAGCCGCTGCTGTTTGGTGAGAGGAGCCGGTCGCTGCTGAGCCGAGCCGCTGGGAGAATTGGGAGCCAATTGAGCCGATTGCATGAAATTGCAATTGCAAATTGCAATCGTGCGCGGGTCGAGCGGCGGGTATCCGGGCGAGTTCGCGTGTCGTGTGCAGAGGTGAAGCGGGTGCGGGTCGCGGGTGAAGTCCACGGGTCGTGGCTGGCATGCGATCTGGTGCGGCGCGGTGCACAGCAGCCGCTGTGGACCACAGGGCATACGGGCTTGGATATAGTGCGGCTGGTGCACCGGAGCGCTGTGAGCCGACAGAGCAAATGGGTCTTGATCTGGTGCATCGGGTGCACGTGGATCGGCAGCTATTTTTTGCAATTTTTTAAATTTTTTTTCCTTTTTCGTTTTGAGTCCCATACCAGACAAAGTTAATATTTTTACAATATTTATATTCTTGGAATATATTTGCATGAAAAATATTAGTAAGGGATTTTAGGATTAAACAAGATCATTAATTAATTAATGTGTTTAATTCTATTATGTGGGCACTTAGGTTTAAAAAATAGAAAAGCATGAAAACGTTTATTGTTTTCTAGCATGCTATTTTTTTTATGTACCTATGTGTGCTTTTTCTCAAAGACCAAAGTCTTTGGGAACTTTTTGTTTTGGCAAGAAAAAATATTTTTCTTTAAAAACTAAATGGTTATTTTAATTGGTACAAAAATTAATCCTTGAATATTTTCTGAAAGGATTTAATCCTTGACATAGAAAATATATTAGATTTAGATATTTTTGTAAATTAAAATGGAGAGCCATTTTGTTTTGTTTTGGACTAGAAAAATGATTTTGTCAAATAAGCTTGAGACCAAAGTCTCTAGAAAGTTTTAATTGGAAAATTTTTGAAATCATTAAGTTTTAACTTAAATAAAATTAGTCCATGGAGGAAATCTCTCAAAGGATATAAGCCTTGACATAGAGATTTTATTGGACTTAGATATTTTATTTTTGAGTTAAGAAAACTTAATGGAAATTTCAAAAGGATATTTTTCAGAAAAACTTTATTTTAAAAGACTAAGTGGGAGAGGGGTTCCAACGGCACCACGGCTTCCATCACGGTCTTCATTAAAGATCGTGGGTCCCCTCGCGTCACCCTGGGAGTGAACCCGTATAGGATGGGGATACCATAAGGATCTAGATCTAATGGAAGGATGTAATTAATAACCCGGGGCACGTACTATGATCGGCCAGCCCAAGTTGGAGGTTATAGTGCGAGGTATGTCCATAGGAAATGAGAGGAAACGGCCATCCCACGATGGAGTTATCCTCTAGATCATTACCTAGAAGGGAAATTAATTTGTGGTGGTTAATACACTTAGCTTAGGAAACTGTTAATCTTCCCAAGAAGCTATGTCAGTTTTCCTAAGAGCCAAACTATTTTCAGTGCACAAATTTTATTTTGTTTTCACAAACTAAATTCTTTCTTTTATTTTCGATTTTTAGAAATGGTGGGAGGTTCTTTTAGTCCATTGGCCGTTATTCTCAGGGAGAATAAGTTAACGGGTCCAAATTATGTGGACTGGAAAAGGAACCTGGACATAATACTCACAGCCGAGGAGTATAAGTATGTCCTTTACGAAACATGCCCTATTATCGGGGAAGGTTCCACCACTGAAGAGCGAGAGGCTGAAAAGGCGTGGAAGAAAGCTGACGAAATGGTACGTTGCTATATGTTAGCTTCCATGTCTAATGTGCTCCAGTCAAAACACGAGCACATGGCTTCTGCATATGACATAAGTCAATCATTGGCAACTATGTTTGCGGACAAGATCCGGCCCGCAAGGCAGGAGGCTCTTCCAACTATTGTGAACACTAAGATGGCTGAGGGAGCATCAGTCCGAGAGCATATGCTCAAGATGACTGCTGCTTTCGAGGAGGCAGAAATCTTAGGGGCTGTCATTGACCCCAAGAGCCAAGTGGACATGGTTCTCGAATCTCTACCGGGCTCTTTCACTCAGTTCAAGTTAAACTATAACATGAACAAGTTGAACATGAGTTTAACTGAACTAATGAAGGAGCTCCAGATGGCGGAGAAGGTCATGAAGCCGCAGTCTAAGGCCATGATTGCTAAGGCCTCTTCTTCAAGAACTGGACCTAAGCCCAGAAAGTTCAAGAGGAAGAAGGGGAATGCAGCAGTCCAGCCCAAGAACCAGCCCAAGGACAAACCAAAGGGCAAGTGTTTCAAGTGTGGAAAGAAGGGACACTGGAAAAAAGAGTGTCCAGATCTTCAAGCCAAGAAAAACCCCATAGGTAATGTTTACTATCTAGAGTCCATATCAATGGTAGAATCAACTTCCACTTGGATTGTTGATTCAGGAGCCACTGATCATATCTGTAACTCCTTGCAGGGGTTTAGCAAGATAAGAAGACTCAAGAAGGGTGAACATGGGCTTCGAGTGGGCAATGGAGCACAAGTCTGGGCCCTTGCAGTGGGAGAGCTGGATCTTATTTTTTATTGTAATAAGATAGTGGTTTTAAAAGACATTTTATATGTACTTGGTTTTCGTCAGAATTTGATTTCAGTTGCAAAACTTATTAATCAAGGATATTCTGTATCTTTCCATTATGGTATTTCTATCGGTAGAGATGGAGAAATTTTATGTACTGGGCACATGTATGGAAATTTGTTCTTTTTAAACCCTATTAACAAACAATCAAATAACGCTCAGTCAGAACTTTTAACTAAGAAGAGAAAGACCAATATCAATGATTCATACCTTTGGCATCTGAGGTTAGGTCATATTAACTCAATCAGGATTCAGAGGCTAATCCATGATGGGCCTTTGGGCTCATTGAGATTGGAAAGTTGGCCTCAGTGTGAATCCTGCCTGATGGGAAAAATGACCAAAAGGTCATTTACACCAAAGGCGGATAGAGCCAAGGAGGTGTTGAGTCTTGTTCACACTGATGTGTGCGGTCCATTGTCTACACCAGCTAGGGGTATGGTTACATTTACCTAATGAGACACAAGTTTGACTCTTTTGACAAGTTCAAAGAGTTTAAGGCTGAGGTGAAGCGTCGGACAGGTAAATTAATAAAAACCTTACGATCGGATCGTGGTGGAGAGTACCTCCTAGGTGAATTCAAGGACTACATGGTACATCATAGGATAGTATCCCAACTCTCTGCGACGGGAACACCCCAGCAGAACGGAGTAGCTGAGAGAAGGAACAGGACGTTGATAGAAATGGTCCGAAGCATGATGTCTCATGCTACTCTTCCAGTGTCCTTTTGGGGATATGCCCTGGAAATAGCGGCATATATTCTGAACTTGGTGCCTTCCAAGTCAGTACCTAGGACTCCCTATGAGATGTGGACTGGGCGTAAGCCAAGTCTGAATCATCTCAGGATTTGGGGATGTCCAGCTTATGTACTGATCAAGGGAGACAAGTTGGAACCAAGATCAGAATTATGCTATTTTGTTGGGTATCCAAAAGGGATAAAAGGAGGCTACCTTTATCATCCTAAGGAGCAGAAGGTACTAGTCAGTACCAATGCTAGATACTTGGAAGATGATCAAAGTACTTCCACTAAAGGTTCAACGAGGTTGGAACTTCAAGAGAAGTTATCTATGGAATCAACTTCTTCTGACCCGATTTTGGAACAAGAAAAGGCAGAGCCTCAAGAGCCTGTGCAAATGGAGCCCGTCGTAGTGGGAGAGTGTCTAGAGTTCCGGATAGATGGACTGGAGAAGCCTTTGAGCTGGTCTCCGACCATCAGGAACAAGACCCCGCTAGATACGAGGAGGCTATTGCTGATGTCGATGCAAATCTGTGGCATGAAGCAATGAAAGCCGAGATTGAGTCTATGTACCTCAATCAGGTTTGGGATCTTGTAGCTTCACCTGAAGGGATAAAACCCATTGGGTGCAAGTGGGTATACAAGAGGAAGAGAGGAGCGGATGGGAAGGTGGAAACCTTCAAAGCTAGGCTTGTGGCGAAAGGGTATACTCAGAAAGAAGGTATCGACTATGAGGAAACTTTTTCCCCGGTAGCCATGCTTAAATCCATTCGCATCCTCCTTGCCATCGCCTGTCACTATGACTACGAGATATGACAAATGGATGTCAAGACGGCATTCTTGAATGGCCATCTTAGCGAAGACATCTCTATGTCCCAACCGGAAGGCTTCATTGCTGAAGGTCAGGAACACATGGTTTGCAAGCTTAAGAAGTCCATTTATGGACTTAAGCAGGCATCGAGAGGATGGAACATTCGTTTTGGTGAGACCGTAAAGTTTTATGGTTTTATTCAAAACGAAGATGAACCATGCGTTTACAGGAAACTTGAAGGCATTAATGTGGTTTTTCTTGTCCTCTATGTGGATGACATTCTACTCATTGGAAATGATGTAGGGACATTGTTATCTACAAAGGTTTTGTTGTCTAGTCAATTCAGTATGAAGGACTTGGGAGAAGCCAGCTACATTCTCGGGATTAGGCTTCTTAGAAATAGGAAGCAGAGAATGTTAGGGTTATCCCAAGCAACATACATTGACAAGATGTTGGCCAAGTACAGCATGGACTCATGCAAGGGAGCTCTAATCCCTTGCAGACATGGGTTGTCATTTTCTTCGAAAGACTGTCCTAAGTCTCAAGAAGAAAAGGACAGAATGAGTAGGATTCCCTATGCTTCGGCTGTGGGAAGTCTCATGTACGCCATGCTGTGTACTAGGCCGGATATCTGCTTTGCCGTGGGCTTAGTTAGCAGATTTCAGTCAAACCCAGGGGAGGTTTATTGGCAAGCTATAAAGCATATTCTCAAGTACCTCAAGGGAACGAGAGATTATATGCTGGTTTACAAGGCTGATGATTTAGTTCCTACAGGATACACAGACTCAGACTTCTAGGCAGATAAGGATGAGAGAAAATCCATTAGTGGATATGTCTTCACCTTGTCTGGAGGAGCAATTTCATGGAGGAGTATTAAGCAGTCTTCTATTGCTGACTCAACCATGGAAGCTGAATATGTGGCAGCTTCGGAAGCGTCCAAGGAAGCAGTTTGGCTCCGGAAGTTCCTTTCAGAACTTGGAGTCGTACCACATATGGACAGGCCGATTGTGATGTATTGCGACAACACTGGAGCAGTATCGCAATCTAAGGAACCTCGGAACCACAAGAAGGGGAAACACATCGAGAGGAAGTACCACCAGATCCGGGATTTCATCCAGAGACGGGAAGTCGTGGTGGAGTATATTGCCTCAGAAAATAATCTAGCAGATCCATTCACCAAGCCTTTGACTGAGAGAGTCTTCAAGAGACACTTAAATGCCATAGGGGTGGGCACCTATGGACTTACCTAGTCTTAGAGTGCAAGTGGGAGACTGTTGGATTGTATGCCCTCTTAGACTAGGTTTCTGATGTAAAATCGAATATTTTAATGAAAGAATTTATTTTCAGAAATTGTTTGTGAATTTACTTTTTGTTTGTGCACGATTTTCATTTGGAACATGCCCATTGTGTTTAAATAGGTGATTCATGTGAATGGTGGTCTTTCACAGTAAGGTATGGATCACGGGTTATTTAACACATAAACATTTGTTCTTAACCTATTGATGAGACTGGGAACCTCATCATGTTTAGGTTATTATGTTATAAATTCCAAATGGGGAATGGCTTACCTTTAGCCAGTGGGTAGTCCACTCACTTCATGACATAAGCGTATTTCGAATACATAGAACAGGACATGTAGTAGTGGTTTCTCAAAGTACTATATGGTAGAAACCTAGACTACTACCGCTACAACGTGGACTAGTACTCTACGACTTGAGTATGAGTTGGTGGTCTGGCGAAGCTGGAAGCATATACTTTGATTTGCTGTAGTTGAGGTTCTATCGTAGGGCCAATATACTTGCATGTTGGGTATGTGTGACTAGTTAGTTAAGACAGACTTATACAAGATAGTTTCTGCACTATATCGCCCCTTGTGGTTGTCCGAATGGTCTAAATTATCCAGGGCCCTGGGAAACATGACTTGGATGTTTGCTTTAGGGTAGCTCCCTTGGAAAGCGGAAACACTCCAGGAAGTCGTGGATCATTGGACTAGAAGCCTAAGGATGGTAGATGTCATTTAGAGGGGTGTTAGTACACTTCTTCCTCTCTAAATGTACGACGATGTGTAGAGGGGTATTTTAGTCATTTCACTTGTAGGTCGGAGACTTTGCGAATGCAGCATTGTCCTTGGGGTCAATATTTCCTTATGGTGATATTAGGAAATATTTAAAATGCAAAATACAGCTATTTATATAGCAGGGGTATTTTGGTCATTTTAGCAGCCAAGGCGATGTGTCTTTTTGGTCCTCGGGATAGCCCGTAAGTCCTAACTACTTTTGGGTTGAGGAATTGGTCTCAGTTGAAGAGGATTTTATTTTTTTTATTTTTTTATTTTATTCAGGAAGTCTAATTTATTATTGGACTGGAATAAAATAAATAAATAAATAAAATAGGAGTTGAGAGAAATTAATTATCTAGTTTATTTGGTTAATTAATTATTCAGGGCCTAGGTCCAGTATGAATAATTAAGAAATTAACCTGGGCTTAAACTAGGGGAAATAATTAATGTTTAATTATTTATTGGGTTATTTATATAGGCCAAGAAATAAATAATTAAAGATTAATTATTATGGTTCATTTGGGCTCATTAATTATTTATTGGGTTACTTATGTAAGCCCAGGAAATAATTAATTAATGTTTATTATTTTCGGCCTTTTGGGTCCAAGAAAAATAATAAATATTTTTCTGGCCCAATAGCTTGGACCTTAGGGTTTTTTTTCCAGATACGGTCAAGAGGAGTTTAGGGTTAGGCCAAACTGATTCTCAGGATAGCATCCGGGTGTTTTGAAATCCCGGGGATATGTTTATCAGATATTGAGAGACCTAGTTTAGGCTAACTTATAAACAACTCTTTGGAAAAGAAAAAACCCTAATTTTTCCCTAGCCTCACAAGACTCACGTCTCTCTCTCTCTGGCAGCTCTATGTTTTTTCCTTCTCCCTCCTCTGTGGTTTCTTCTTGTTCTTTGCTAATCAATAGCAAAAGAACCAAGGGGTTTTGAGACCGTTTCTCTTCATCATAGTGTTCACCAACTAGAGGTTAGGCTGAGGAATATCCCGAGAGTTGGAGAGCTAAGCGTTAATGCAAACAAGGCGAAGTAGAAGGCTAGCGGGTGTTCAACCGGAAGCTCCTTCAAGTGTGCAAAGCGAGGCGATTCCGGCCATTCAATCTGTTCCTACGCAACCTAGGAGGGTTAAGGAACGCAAATGTATGATCTTCACGCTTCCGCATAGCCTTTACGGCTCGCGTTTTATTTTTCTCTAATTTTTTTTAACGTACAAAGCATGGCCCTGTTTCTCGTTTTCCATCAGCACATTCCCAACATAATTTTGTATAAGCCCTTTCTAGAGCTCCTGATATGATCTTGAGCGGGCTTTTTCTTGGTGTTGTGGGTGGTTTAATTGGTAAGGAGTTCAGCTCAATCAATAGAACCAAAAACAGAGATTTTTCTTGAGACAAAGGAGAAAATGAAATAACAACCTACCCTCTATGAAACCCTTGAAGAACTAAGATTCAAAGACCCTCAAGAATTGTAGAAAGTTCTACTATAATCTCACCCTAATATCCTTGAAGCAACAAAGGCAAATAAGAACAAATAGAATAAAGAAAATAGGCACCCAAGTAATGAAATTCAAACAAACCTTAGAAGAGCAAAACAACTAAGACCCATTCAAAGAAATCACATTAGATTATCCAAATGATTTATAGATTCATTCATAAGGAGGACTAACCCTTAGGCAAGGTCTTGAATAAGATGAACAAGGAGGCTAGGGCCTCTCAAGACTCTCTCTTCTAATTTGAATTAAAGTGTATGTATATTGTGTTGTCAAATCACTAAAGACTCTATTTATACTATCCTAACCCTAGCTAAGTAGTCCATATGGTTCTAGTACAAATTTAGGGTCTTAATAAG
Organism: Voacanga thouarsii; assembly: GCA_026120185.1. Taxonomy (NCBI): domain Eukaryota; kingdom Viridiplantae; phylum Streptophyta; class Magnoliopsida; order Gentianales; family Apocynaceae; genus Voacanga; species Voacanga thouarsii. The sequence continues at coordinate 2,789,795 of JANUWF010001650.1, read as the reverse complement.
TTTTACAAACACTTAAAATTGGAGATCATCGGAGAAAATATAAAAAATGCGGGGCGGCGATCGGCTACCCAGGCCTTAGCCGGCAGCTGGCTAGGGCTCTTGAACCAGCGCCGGTTGTGCGCTGTGTTCGGGCCGCTGTTGGGTAGGCTGAAGCCGGCGTGGGTTTGGCTACTTGGGGCCGGCGCCGGCTTTCTGCTGGAAGGCCTCATTTGGTCAAGTTTCATCCATCTTTGTTACCAGCTTGAATTCTTGTTGGGGTCCTTCTTGAATAGTTATCAAAATGAGCTTTTGGTTAGCTTCCTCAACCTTCCAACCCTCTTTCATCCTCAAGCATGATTTTATGAGCAATTGAAACTCATCTTGAAGCTTCTTGGACCCAGATCTCTTCATTGGTCCTTGTCCTTACATGGTCACGTCTCTCCTTCCTTGAAAGGATTCGTCTCCGAATCTTTGCCATATTCTACATTAAAAGGAGAGAGGTCACTAACATTAAAAGTATCGCTAACATGATACTCATTGGGTAAGTCTATCTTATAAGCGTTATCTCTAACTTTGGCGAGAACTTGAAATGGACCATCCTCCGTGGATCTAGTTTGCTCCGTCATTGAGTGAGAAATCTCTCCTTGCGAAGGTGCAACCATACCCAATCGTCCGGCTCAAATTACACCTTTTTCTTTCTTGATTATGCTTATGGGTGATCTCTTCATTTCATTTTGCAATGGTTAATTTCACCTTCTTATGGAATGCCTTCACCATTTCCGCCTTCTTAGCTATATCGAGGTTCATCCATTCACCTATAGGCAAATGAACCAAATCTAAAAGAGTTAGAGGATTAAAACCATATACAATTTCAAAAGGAGAATAAGAAGTGGTAGAGTGAATAACCCTATTGTAAGCAAACTCAATGTGTAGCAAGCACTCTTCCCAAATTTTCAAGTTCTTCTTGATTATGGTTTGCAAGAGTTGGGTGAGTGTTCAGTTGACCACCTCCATTTATCAGTCCATTTAAGGATGACAAGCTATGGAAAACAAGAGATTAGTACCAAGTTTGTTCCATAAAACTCTCTAAAAGTGGCTAAGGAATTTAGTATCCCTATCTGAGATAATAGTCGTTGGAATCTTGTGCATTCTCACCACTTCCTTAAAGAATAAATCTGCAATATAGGATGTATCATTAGTTTTGGAACAAGCCACGAAATGAGCCATTTTAAATAATCGATCAACAATCACAAATATGGAGTCCTTACCCCCTTGGACCTAGTGTAACACCCCGCTACCTAGGCCCAACAGGGCCGGGGATGTCACCCCATCCAAAGGACAAGGAGTCTTTATAACTAGGTCACACAATCAAAATAATAGAATAAAAACAACACTTTAAACTTAAAACTTATTACAAATCAAGAATTCAAAAACAAATCCAAAATAAAAACTGTTCACTCTCACCTCCCAAAGCATTGCACAAAATAAATATCAGAAAATCTTTCAAGGCAGGCAACAACTAGCTACTCATCCCCACAGTAGGATTGACCTGAAATCATGGTAAAAAAGGTGATGAGATAAAAATCTCAATAAGTCTGTGTGTGCTTTGAGTGTCCAGTGAAAACAGTTCATGAATACAAAGTGTAAAATCTTCATAAGAGAAATACTGGCAATCAATAAACAATAGTTAAAATCAAGAGTGGTGTTTTAGCTTTTCCCAACCATACATGAACAATAAAATCAACCACTCAACAGGGTGGTCATAGGTTACCACACGTTGGGCCTCATAACCATACAATGGTCAAATGCCACACTTTGTGCAGACTGACAAAAAGTAGGTGATCGGCCTACCGGGTGAGATACTCCTCCATCTCTACACCCAAACAAAACCAAGTGCCCATTCCGGTAACACACAGTCCACTTGACTGAAAACTGCTAGCTCGGACCGGCACGACCTACTAAACTGATATCTTATCCAGGAAGGACTTACCCCCTCAGAGGTGGCCACCTACTGAGAGACTTACCCTTATCCCTCAAAGACTAGTCCTAGAAGTTTGCCCTTATTGAGTACTTAACGTAATTTATCCCACTTGGTGGAAAATGAATAAAACATAGTTCCACTTGAAAATGGCAATTAAGGATTTCCAAAGTTTGGGGCAAAACTGGTTTTAGCAAGAGCTTTAGGGTTTGAGTAAAACTGCCCCTTAAATTTTCAAATAATTTATTTGCTTGAAATGAGAAAGGAAATAATCCTCAATTGCCTTTACAGAAGTGAGTGTCCATGCACTCTACATTTGGCTTGCCATAGTAATCATTTTGCATCAAACAGGTTTTATGCAGGAGCTTACCTGATCCTTGCTCAAAATAAAGGTCTCCAACAGCTAACCTAACCCCGCCTGGGTTAAACATGAGCCATAATTAAACTCAAGCCAAAATTCACTTTCACAATTAATCCTAGCTCAACTTACCACAACCATGACCCTAGTGTCTCAAGCTTTAAGGCCAGATAATAAATAAAAGGGTTTATAAGCTAAGTCTAGTATGATATTAAAATAATGAAGGTTTTGGGAAATAGGTACAACAAGTCGAAGGTTTAAATCTTGCTAAAAATAGATTAGAGTTTATTTGATAAAGGGTTCTAGGTTCTAGATGCTATTATTTAAAATAATAATCTATTAATAATTAATTGTTAGAAAATAATTGGTAACTAAAATTAGTTGAAAGTGAATTTTAATAGGTTTTGATTAAAAGACAATAAATAAATTTTGATAGTATTTATGAATATAAGACTTACAAAATTAATATTTTACCTATTATGAATATTTATATACAAGGCTTTATTATTTTCTATATATTTTATTTTATATAAAATCTATATATTTTATTTCTTAATAAAAGCTATCATTTATTTGACTAAAATATCACTATTTAATATAAGCGACCAAATCCACATCTTCCTAGGGTTTTCGAAATTTACTAGAAGAAATTATAGCAATAATCATTTTATTAATGAAATAAAGTTAGCTTAGGGACAACAAAGTCATGATCATATTTCTATTGCTAACCATAATCATGAACATACACTCCACACCAATTCATCAAATCATCCAAATCATGAATAAAGGCATAGATCTAAATTTACCAAGGCATGATCCAAACTCTACTAACATAAACATATTCATGGCTTTAACAATCATACATGAACATAAACCCTATTCACCAAAGGTGACATAATCTCTAACATGCTTGATCACATATACCACCCACGATATGGAGAGCATGCAACAAAACCCTAAAATGCCATAAAATCAACCAAGACAAATCATCTCATGCAACAATCCCATCTCCATCATACAAACACATTTATTCATGCTTCAATCTCAACTCCTTCACAACAACACATGCTTAAACCCTAATCATAATCCATCTCCTTCCAATATCATCCTAGAGACATGAATCTAGAATTTAAAGAGAAGGTTGAAGAGGCTTACTTGATTGATGACTACCTTAGAGTAGTTTCGAAGGAATCCTTACTCTTAGGAGGCTTGATCCGTCTAAGAGAGAAGGAGAGAATATGGCCATGGTTGAAGTAACCATTTGGCCGAGAGAGAGAGAGAGAGAGAGAGAGAGAGAGAGAGAGAGAGAGAGAGAAAGGAAAAGAGAGTTCATTAGTGTGTGTGTGTATATATATATATATATATATATGTATATATATTAGGAGTTGAAGTTAAGTGAAGATGAAGATGATTGATCATGTTTACCTTGAAGGTGTTCTTGAGCCTTCAAGAAAATTCTAGTTTTTTATCCAAAAGAGAGACTTATATTTCGGTATTTGATGTTAAAAATTGTAGAAGTGGTTTCAAGAGGTTGAGTAGGTATGATCTGGAGTTTTTTTGAAGAAGATTGAAGTGGTTTTGGTGGCCTTAGGCGTGAGGAGAGTAGTAGGTGTTCTTGGTGTTCTTAAAGGTTGGTGAGAATGGAGAGAATTTGGTTGAAGCTAGCCGAAATTCTGTGGGAAGGAGTGGCCGAATTGCTTGCAGGGTTTTTGGCAATTGGATTTTCAGATTTGAGAGGAAAAGGAAAGTTGCTTGTTTGAAATCCAAAAAGAATATTTTAGGGAATCAATTTTGAAAACAAAATATGGTAAGGAGATCTTGGTTAATGGAGAGCTTTTGGAAGCTGTAATGGCCAGCTGGTTGGCTAGGGTTTTTGCTGGAATGAAAGCTGTTTGAAGGAGCTTAATGGTGGCCGAAAATATGGTGTACAATGGTGAAGAGATTTCTGGTTGTTTGAGGGATGATTTATGGTAGTTTACTAAATATGTTTGCTGGAATTTTGGTCCTCAATCAATGGCTTGATTGGCATGATTGATGGAGATATTTTAGGAGCAGCCATGAACTGGTTTTCGAGCAGAATTCTGGGGAAGATGATGAAGCTCAGTTCATGGCGGTTCAAGGGGAGTTTGTACAGAAAAATGGTGGAGGTTTCGGACAAGGCTGAAGAAGGAGCAAAGCTGGAAACTTCCTGAACATATTTTCACAAGTTGCTGGAAATTTCTGGGCAGATTTTGCAGCCATTTTTCAGTTAGCTTGTAGAAGATTTGAAGGGATATTCAGAGATCTTTCAAGGCTGGTTTCCAGCCTTCTTTATGGAGGAAAAATGAGGTTAAGTTGTAGGGTGAATAATTAGAAGAAATAGCTTGGATTTGGCTCACCAATGCTGCAAAAATTGTCTAGAAAATTTTTTAGTTTGCACAGATTTTTAAGCAGCTCGGTTTGGCTGGAATGTTCTGTCCCCAAGCTAAGTGAAATGGCCATTTTTCTGGCAGCATTTGGGAGGAAAAGATGGCTGAAATTTTTGACACTTGGACTGAACAAGAAGCTGAAAAAATTTCAGTTTACAACATGAAGAAAATGAACACAGCTAGGTTGGAGGTTTTGAAGGTTCAACCATGGAGATTAATTCTCCTAGGAACCTTCCAAAACTCCTCCCCATTTTTGGCCATAAGATAACTCATTCATAGCCATTTTCGAAACCCAAATCTCACAAAACCTTGCTGAAATTTTCTGGAATAAAATTGACTTGAATAAATTAATCAACCTAATTGATTAAGAATTAAGGAAAGCTAGAGAATCAATAAGGGTATGAAACCCTTAGAAATTTTTGTAGGGCACAAGAGTAGGATTAGGACTTTCCTATTATGTCTCCCCTAGGACAACACTCCTACTCTTTCCTAACTCATGCAAGGGCCAAAATATAGCCTACCTAACCAAAAATAAAATTTAATCTTGATAAAACTCCAATGATGGAATTTGAACTCAAGACCTCAAGAATTAATTCCTAAGCTCTAACCACTAAATCACAACAACTCTTGTTCTTATTTCTTTTCCCAAATATTTTTCCTATTTGATCCTCAAGCTATCTCCCTATTTTCACCTCAAGAAAAAATTACCATTTTGTCCTTCTTACTCAATAAACATAATTAAGCCTTCTAGACTATAAATCACATATCTAAAGCACATAAAATCATACAAAAATACATTTATGCATGCAAGAAAGTATGATATGCATCACAACCCTCTTACTCTAAGGTTGGTTTCAACTGGGGTTTCACACCTAGGCAATCCTAAGATGAAGTCCATTGAAATATCAACCCAAGACGCATTAGATATGGGCAAAGGAGTATAAAAACCATGTGGAAGAGATCTAGACTTAGCTCGCCTACAAATAATGCATTGAGAACAATGTTTCTCTACATCCCTTCTTATTTTTTGCCAAAAGAAATGTTTCTTAAAGATGCTTAAGGTCTTTGCAACACCAAAATGCTCTATTAGTCCCCCACTATGGGCCTCCTTACCTAACAACTCCCTAATAGAACCCTTTGGCACACAAAGCCTTGCCTCCCTAAACAAGAAACCATCATACCTAAAATATTTAGCAAATGCACATTTCTCACAAGCATGGAAAATATCCCTAAACTCCTCATCATCAATATACAATTCCTTCACAAGTTCAAAACCATGATGTTTAGCATCCAAAAAGTTTAGTAGTGCATACCTTCGAGATAGTGCATCCGCTATCATATTTTTCTTACCCTTCTTATATTAAATGACATAAAGAAATGTCCCAATAAACTCCATCCACTTAGCATACCTCTTGTTTAAAATTTGTTGGCTTTTTAGGTGTTTAAGGGTCTCATGATCGGTATGAATGACAAACTCTCTTGGTAAAAGGTAGTGTTGCCAATATTCTAAGGTTCTCACCAAGGTAAAAAACTCTTTGTCATAAGTAGAGTAATTGAGAGCCGTCCTAGACAATTTCTCACTAAAGTATGCAATGAGTTTTCTATCATGGGTCAAGACCGCACCTATTCCCACCCCACTTGCATCATACCCTATCTCAAATGCATTCTCAAAGTTAGGAAGAATAAGAATTGGAGCTTGGCTCAATTTATCTTTGAGGGTTTGAAATGCTTGTTGTTGGGCTTTCTCCCACCTAAATCCCACATTTTTCTTTACCACTTTGGTTAGTAGGGTTGCTATGGTGCTAAAATTTTGGATGAACCTCCTATAGAAGCTAGCTAGCCCATGGAAACTACAAACTTGGGTAATGGTGGTAGGGGTAGGCCAATCTTGGATGGCTTTTACCTTTCTCTCATCGACCTCAATCCCTTTGGCACTCACAACATACCCAAGGAATGTAATCCTCTCCAAACAAAAAAAGCACTTCTCAACGTTAGCATACAATCTCTCCCTTCAGAGGGCAAAAAGCACACTTTGAACACGATTCAAATAATCCATATATGATTTGCTATAGATTAATATATCATCAAAGTACACAATAACAAATTTTCCAATAAATTCCCTCAAAACATGTTGCATTAATCGCATGAAGGTACTAGGAACATTAGATAATCCAAAGGGCACGACAAGCCATTCATACAACCCTTATTTGGTTTTAAAAGCTGTTTTCCATTCATCCCCTTCTCTTATTCTAATTTGGTGATAACCGGATTTCAAATCAATTTTAGAGAAAATGCATGCACCAAATAGCTTATCAAGCAAGTCAGCTAGCCTAGGAATGGGATAACGGTATTTTATCATGATGTTATTAATAGCATGACAATCCACGCACATACACCATGTCCCATCCTTTTTTGGCACAAAGAGAACCGGAACCGCACATGGGTTTAGGCTCTCTCTCTCATGTCCCTTCTCAAGTAATGTCTCTACTTACTTTTGCAATTCCTTGGACTCCTCCAGGTTGCTTCTATAAATTGGTCGGTTGGGAATGATGGCTTCAGGTAAAAAGTCGATTTTATGCTCAATCCCTTTTATGGGTGGTAGTTCTCCGGGCACCTCTTTTGGAAAAATGTCTTCAAATTCTTGAAGAATAACTACAATTTCATTTGGAAAAAATAATGTAGATTCATTAGTAGAAACATAAGAACCTTTGCATAAAAGAAGAATAATCGATTCCTTAGCTTCTATAACCTCTATGACCTTACTTTCTTTTGCAAAGAAATTCACTCTTCTTTTACCTCCCCTCTCTTGTCCTTGCTCACTCCCATCCTTGATCATCAAAAGTAGTTGTTTGCCCATCCTCTCTCTCAACTCTTTTTCTCTCCTCTCTTGTTCTTTTCTCTCAATTTCTTGCTTTTGTTTGTTATCTTGCGCTCCCTTTTTCTTTTCTTTCTCCTTCATGATTATTTGATCTTTGTTCATCTCACTAGGGGCCATGGGGTAAGGGTAAACTTAATTCCCTCATTGAGTAGGGAATAAGTATTCTTCCTTCCATCATGCTTTACATGCCTATCGTATTGCCAAAGCCTCCCTATGAGCAATTAACCCGCTTGCATGGGTACCACATCACATATCATCCTTGTACTTTCCTATCTCAAAAGATACCAAAACTTATTTGTTTATTCTCATTTTCCCACTATCGTTCAACCATTGCAATTTGTAGGGCCTAAGCTATTTAATCCAACTCATGTCCAATTCCTCAACTAAGTTTGCACTAATCACGTTAGTGCAACTCCAACTATACACAATGACACTACAAGGAGTCTTGTTGATTAAACACCTGGTGTAGAAAATGTTCTCTCTTTGTGGGTGATCTTGATTTTCAATGGCTTGTGAATTCAATGACCTTCTTGTGACTCCCACCAAAAAGTATTCTTGACCAACAACATCCCCTTCATCACTTTCCTCTTCCCTATTTCCCTATTGGTCTCCTTAGTACCTTTTTCCCTCTTCTTCTTCGTCAGTAGAAACCTCACCATAGGGATTAGTATACATCGTTCTCTTACTTGGACACTCATGGGAAGTATGTCCATATCCAAGGCACTTAAAACACTTGAAATCTCTATTCCTTTGTGGCCTCTCCAGGGCTTTTCCTTTATCCTTATTCCAACCTTCCCTAGGTTTCCAATCCTTCCTAGGCTTCCAATCCTCTCTAGATTTTCAAGCCTCCCTTAGTTTGTTGAAGTCCCTTTGAAATGGCTTATGGGCTTCATCCTTCTTAATTGGCATCTTGCTAGTATTGTTGGGATTTGGAAGTGGTGTTCTAGTAAATACCCTCCTCTTTAATTGCCTCTCAATTTTTATAGCTGCATGTGCCATATCCTCAATCATTCGTAGGGGTGCAATTCTACCAAATTGGCAACTTCCCTATTTAATCCTTCCAAGAACCTTGCCCTGGTTGCTCTAGGATCCTTATTAATTTGAGCTCTCATCAACATTACTTCCATTTCTTTTTGGTAATCTTCCACATTCTTGTTCTCTTGCTTGAGTGATTGGAGCCTTTGCTAAAGATCATTGTAGTAATGGTGTGGTATAAACTTTGCCCTCATCATATCTTTTAATAAATTCCAACTAGCCACAATTTTCACTCCCATTTATCTCCTTTGTGTACTAACTTGCTTCCACCAAATGAAAGCATACTCTGAAAATCCCAAAATAGCCAACATCACATTTGACCTCTCACTATAGGTATGACTTTTTAGGAAGATCTCCATCTTGCTTTCCCACTCGAAATATGCTTCGGGGTCACTCTTGCCATAGAATATGGGCACTTTCAAATTGATGTGGTTCAACTCCTTCTCCACATCATTTCATTCTCTCCTACCTCCTCTATTGTGTTCCCCAAAGGCTTTAACTTGTTCCCCCTCATACCATTCATCAACTCCCTCAAATTCTCTTTCTAACCCCCTTAGTTTGTTCCCACCATTCCTTCCTTCACCCCTACCTCATCCTCCTCTCATGCCATGTCTTCCCCCCCTCATAGGAGCTTGTTGGAATTCGCCTATAGAGTGCTCATTCCACTCTTTCCCTTGTTGGGCATTTAACGGAGGAATATAGGCATCACCATCCCTCATCCTAGGGCTAGGTACTTCAAATCACTCTTGGCCTCATTGCTTGACAACCTTTTCATCATTGGCTTGAAATCTTGAAATGCACTCTTTAAAAAGAGCTTTACCCATGGAGACATGTCTTATGTCTTTGTCCTTCTTCCCTCCTTCTTTAGAATGGCCTTCATGCCTAGGACGATTCCTATCAATTGGTGTTTGAATATTATTTGACCCATCTAGTTTGAATATGGAAGATATGATGAATATAGGAAAAAATTGTTGGCTAACTCTTGTATTATGAGTTTAAACTTTACTTAGCTTGGAGTTGTGATAAGGGATATGAGGAGATAAAAGATCTTTGAGTGGAAAGATTGTGGAAAATTTTTGTGAGTTGAAACAATGGAAAAATGAGTTGATTGTTGTTTCCTCTTTAAGGATGAGAAAGTATTATTTTTTCTTGATTATGGGGACCAATACAGATAGTGAAAAGAAATCTATTTTCTTGAGGCTATGAATTCCCAAAAGCAAAAGAGAGGAAAGAGGTTGAAAAAAATAATGAGTGATGACTAAAAGGGGGCTAATACGGTATGTGAAGAGAAATTCATGCACTTGAGGCTATCAATTCCCTAAGTCATTGAAAAAAAACTAAGAGAAAAAAATTGGAGTGCTTTCCTTAATCATGACTTGAGTGGTGCAATTTTTGGATTTATAATGCTTAAGTTGGTAGAAAGCTTGATTTGTGTGATTCATGTTATCTATATTTTTACTTGAAGGGTGAAATATTTTTCTTAGACTAAGGTATGAACTTGATTAATTTGACTTCAAGAGCTTTATAATATCTTGTCAAATATTTTAAAGTTTGAATTATTTTTAAAGAGTTTGATAAATGGTAAGAGTTTTTATCTAAAGTTTGAAAGGAAGTTATAATCCTTGTTATGTTTTAATTTTTTGAAATGAGAAAGAACTTGTGTTTTCTTGATGATTTTCTTGGCTTAAGTGTTTTGCTTGAGGAGAAACAAAGGTTCAAGTGTAGGGGTATGTGACAGGGGCTAAAATCATCACTATTTTCCTAGTAATTTAAGATTAAAATGCGATACTTTTGTTGTAATAACTAGGCATATTCCTTTCTATTTGACATTTTTCTTATAGAAAGTGTTTTTGACAAATTTGTGCAAATTTGAGTTAATTTCAAGCAAAACTAGAGAATTTCCAAACAACACTAGGCGCCACGTCTGGTAAGTAGACCAAGCTCCAGGTCCATTCTGGTCCGGCCAGAGAAAAATAGAGTAAAAACTTAGGGAGAAATAGAACACATCTGGTGCCATATGGGTTGACTGGACCTAGCGCAAGGTTTGTTCTGGAAAGGCAAAAAAATCCTATGCACGAATTTAGTAATTTTTTAAAGATTTTGATATTTTCTAATTCTTACATGGTCGAGACTCCTCAAGCAACAAATTTAGCATCAAAAAAGCTTATAAAACCAAGAGAAAACCTAAGAGATTGGGAGTGAATCCAAGAATCAAAGTTTCAAATCACTCAAGAAGGAGATTCACCATTCAAGGAGGGTTGTTCAAAAGAGTCTTCAAATGAGAAGAATGAGGCTTTTCTATGAGTGCTTTCTTTTTCTTTTGTTTTATTGTTCTTAAACAATAATGTATTCAATGTTTTGTTTGTAATGTAACATTATTTTGGGATTCATGGTTTTGTGTTAATTTAGTTATTTGATCAATTTTCTATCATTTTTTGTATTTGATTACTTGTTATCATTGGTTATTAATGCGAGTTTTTCTAATTAGCTTGAGAAATGATGTTAGGTGTTGGTTGCATTGATTTTGTATTTGTCAAATCTTAATGGACTTGGAAAATGAAGCTGAGATTAAAGGACTAAAGTGATCAAATATTAGTTGATTTCACTTCGAGTAAAGAGTCATTAACTAATTTCATGTTTATGAGGAATTGAGTTTAATGCATGTTTGGTTATGTTGGTTTGATTGGGAAATCTACTAATTTAATTAAAAGATAGTGATTCCATGGATTAGGAAAGAAGTGGAGTCTATCTAAGTAGATTCATGACTTGGGAAATGATTGTATTTTACTTTATATTCCTTCATGATGCCAAGATGATGATTACTTCAAATAATTGCTAGATGATTCATTATCATGTATAATAGGATAATTATCTAAATTGTATATTCCTACATCCTTGAGTTATACATATTTCTTTATTTTCCTTTTTATTCTTTTCTCACTTTTTTTAGGTCAATTAAACAATGAATGAAAACACGTGTGTACTTGTTCCTTTGAGGATCGATACTTGTTAATTCCCTATATTATGTTTACAATGAGTATACTTATTCGTATGTGTATTTTGGGATTAATGTTTTAATTAAAACTTGACTAAGGGATGGATTTAAATTTGATGACTTTTATACACCCAAAATTTATGCATCAAGCTTTTGATACATACTTAGTCATATTTCCCAAGGCTTTGGATTATTAGATTATTTGGACAATCACAAAGGGGTGATATCTTTCCAAAATGAAGTATAGAAACTTTATTGTATAAGTTTGTCTTAATTAACTATAGTCATACACCCAACGTAAAAGGTTATTAGCTATGCGATATGACCTTACCCATTATATATCAAAGTGCACAAGTCCAACTTCACCGGACCACTAATTTATATTTAAGTCTTATAGTTCTCATTCAAGTAAAAAAAGTGATAAACTAATCTTTATTTATTATAGTGCTTTTATAAAGATTATTATCACGTGGTCCTGTTCTACATATTCTAAATACACTTACACTATTAGTATGGGAGGACTACTCACTGGTTAAAAGTAAACCATTCTCTATTTAAAAACCATAATACAACGATATAAACCTTGATAATGTGCCTAGCTTCATCAATTGATCAAGAACAATTTTTGCTTCTGTGTTAGTAGCCCATAATCTATACCTTACTATGAAAGTACGACCTAAACACGTAGATTACTTATTCACACACTTAAACCTTTAATGTGCAAATATATGTAAATAGACAACTATTAATAAATAAAATATTTTATTAATTTTTAAAATATAGAGATACATAGCATATTTTGGGCATACATTCCAACAATCCCCTTAAATGATTTCCTTCAGATCTTCTTGGCCTCTACCTCTACATCCTCTCATATGTTGTTTTAATAAACATTGGTTTTACGTACTCATATATGAATGAAGCTTGTACATGTCATTTGGATTGGGATGAGGCAGAATTACCTTACACCATGTTGGTGAGTACGCTACTAGGAAAGTATGTATAAGATTGTGAAATTTGGGTAGGAAGCAAAAATTTGAAAGCAGATCTTATTGTAATGCCATTTGAAGACTATATCCCAATTTTGGGTATAGACTAGTGGTTACAACATGGTTCTTGAGTAGATTGCAAGAGTAAGGCAATGTAGCTTGTTTAACCAGGATAAGATCTATTAGATTCAAAAGAAGCAAGGTTAAAGAGTGGAGGGAAAGGATGCCAAGGATACTTGTACTATTGACTCGTTAAGCAGAGCTTATCTTCTGGAGGTGGCCTCCTGGCAAAAGACTTGCTCTAACCTTCTAAGGCCATTACTATTAGGCTACCCTTATTGAGTACTTAAGGATTAAACTCAAATAATCATTTTCTAACACCTTGGTCATACAAACATTCTTTTAGAATGGTTTGCTCAAAATCGCTTTGTAATAAAAAGTAATGTTTTATTTAAAATCATTGTTTGATTACAATCATTTAGTAAGAAAATGAACCATGCTTACAACCTAAGTAATCACATTTTGATTTACCATCAAAACATAAATGACTTGTAAACAAGAGCATTGATATTCAAAACTTTATACAAGGACTTACTTGAATCAGCTTACTCAAATACTGGCACATTCTTGATCTTTACTCTTACTCTCGTCTAGTAATAGATTACAAACTTGCAATCAACCAATTCACTTCCAAACATACTAACATAAACAAAACTCTACTTTCTACTAACATGCAATCACTACAACCTTCTTAGTCAAAGATAACTAGTATTACCCTCAAAATCTCATCAACTTATCCATATACCCATACAATGAAAATAAACACAGTTATCCCAATCTAATTCTCCTATCTATATCCAATCATCATTTGTCATTATGCTCTAGCTTAGCATAAATTAGAAATCACACATAGATAGTCCCAATTTGAACCATGATCAAACACACCCAATCTTACCCCTAGATTTCATGTCTTTAACACATTAATGATTCCATGCATTAAGCTATCCTATCAAAGTACACCAATACAATAATATTCTACACATCATAGATCCATACCAGCTAATAGCCACAACTAGCATGCCTACCATACACCATTCCCTTAACATAATCTCATCAAAGTAAACTTAACCCTTTTCATACTTACACAACAAAACATATCAACTTATGTCATAAGATCTCACGTTCAACTACTAGAAATAGGCAACTCAAATTACCTCTAGAAGATGTGTAGATTGCTATACTATGAAGGCAAGGTTGTCCCCTAATGTCCAAAGTGAATCTAAATCAAGAAAAGGCCTGATCTTAGTCTAAAGAACCAACGGTTCCATGCATTCGCAAGAGACAAAAAGCAAATCAGCTCTATGTTTCAGCCAAGAAGAGAAAAGGAAAAGAAAAAGAATGATAGAATTGAAAAGATCAGATTACCTTGGAGATTAATCATGCCGAGAGAGAGAGAGAGAGAGAGAGAGAGAGAGAGAGAGAGTGTGTGTGTGTGTGTGTGTGTGTGTGTGTATGTGTGTGTGTGCTCTTCCATCCAAGAATACTCGAGTTTAGCTTGGGTGAGTGAGTGCAAACAAAGAAGAAATGTGTATAATGAGATAAGGCCGAGAGTTCTTGAGTGTGTAAATGTTTCAGTTTTGAGGAAATGGTGTAGAGAAGAAATTGGATGATCAATTAATTGCCAAAGGAAAATACCAATGTAGTGGAGAATGTATGCTTCGGCCTTGTGCAATGTGATAGGGCCAAAGGCTTTTGATGAGCATAGAAAGAGATTGGCCGAATTCCTCCTGGGAAGAAATGAGAAATGTAAGCTATTTTGGTGATGCAAAATTTGGTATAGATCATGATAGCAGTGGAGTGAGTTTATGAAGTTAGAAATTTAAAGAAGATAGAGTTGTATCTCTCAAACTTTGAAGTAATAACTAACTAAATCTAACTTTATGACTTATATAATGGCTGACTATGAGAGAAAATGTTGGGGGGGGGGAAGGGGATGGCCGAAAATGAGGAGCTAAAATGAAGGCTTGTTAAATAAAAATCTGGTTTTGATAAAAATAAAAATAATTGATATCACTAATTTTTAAATGCCACTTATCTTATCTTTAAAAGATAATTATGATATGTATATCCATTGTCTGGACTAAAATCATATTTTTTTATAAAAGAGTTATTTGAGCTTAATATCTCTAAGAAGTGGCGGTTAAGAGATCCCCTAATTTTGTTTTTAAATATAACACATAAAGATAAAACTAGTTAGATAAATTAATAACTGGAATATAATCTTAATCTTAAAGGAAAATGGCAGCTAGGATAAGAAGGAAATTAAAAGAATGTTACAAGAAAATGTATTGAGGTTTATCTTGGATAAAATTCTGATAATTAGTTAATTTTTCCATAAAATAGAAGAAATGAACATAGTATAAATAAAAATTCAACTTAAAGATAAAATTAGATTTTTATAAGAAATTTTGAAAATTAAATCTTTTTGATTAAAGTCCATTTATTTTGAAGATATAATCTAAGCTTTATTCTAAGTTTATCGAAAAGTTAAAAGATAGAGTCCTAAGCTATCCAAACAAGGAGTGGCGACTAGAACTCCTAATTTCAGCCAAGAAGGAGATGGATAAGCAAAACTTATTAAAACAAAGAAGCGTAAGTTGGGATTCGAACTCAGCTCACCACATAATTATTCCCAAGACATAACCACTAGACCATAATAGCCATTGTATATAGATCTTCTTAACAAATCCACTTCACTTTCAAACACTACACTACCTACCTCATATTAAAAATCTACACACAAGATGCAAACTCCAGCTAACCTAAGTATGTAATTCCAATAAACACACCCTAAGCAAACACACATATATATAAATGCATTTAAAATTCATTATCCTCATAAGAAATGTAATGCAATGCATGTTTCCTCTACAAGGGTACATTCTCCCCCAAGAGAATTTCGTCCTGAAATTCAGGGTGTCTTACCTCCAAGTTACATCCTGCGGCCCATGATGCCAACCTTTGCCATCGTTTTCTGCTTACTTCATAGCATCTTAACACTTCCGTCTAAAATCTTTTCTGACTTTCCCACATAACTCAAGTTAAGTTGTAGAATCAATAGTTCATTGTTCATCACATGTTTCAGATCAGATTAATGCCTCTTGTGCTCTATTACATGAAAGTGTCAAGCAGATCCATCCATCTATCAGGCAAACGTGGTTTGTAAGTGATAGGACCCACTCTGATATGAATCTTGTGTGGCTTTTCTTAGTGATGTGGGTGTTTTGGTTGGCTATGTGTTCATTTCAACCCAAAGGGACCAAAATAGGGATTCTTCTAAAGACAAAAAGGAAAAAATGAAATAACCACCTACCTTCTATCAAACCTTTGAAGAACTAAGCTTCAAAGACCCTCAAGAATAGTAGAGAGTTCTACTATAATCTCACCCAAATATCCTTGAAGCAACAAAGGCAAATAAGAACAAATAGAATAGAGAAAATAGGCACCGAAATATTGGAATTCAAACAAACCTTAGAAGAACAAAGCAACTAAGACCTATTCAAGAAAATAACATTGGATTATCCAAAAGATTTATAGACTCAATCATAAGGAGGACTAACCCTTAAGCTTGGTCTTGAACAAGATGAACACGGAGGCTAGGGTCTCTTAAAATTCTCTCTCAAATTTGAATTAAAAGTCTGTGAATTGTGTTGTCAAATCACTAAAGTTGCTATTTATACTACCCTAACTCTAACTAAGATAATCCTTGAGGTTCTATTACAGTTTAGGGTTATAATAAGTCTTTACAAGCAATTAAAATAGAAGAAAACAAGAGAAAATATTAAAAACGCGGAATAGTCATCGACTGCCCAAAGGGAAGCTGGCGTCGGCTAGGTCCCTTGAAGCCGACACCAGTTGTGCACTGCCTTTGGGCCAGTTCAAGTTGCTATTGAGGGGTTGTAAAGCAAATTGGAGCTAGCGCCGGTTTGGCTGCTTGGAGCTGGCGCCGGCTATCCGCTGGAAAGCCTTCATTGGTTAAGTTTCGTCCGCCTTTGCTGCCAGCTTGAGTTCTTGTTGGGGTCATTCGTGGATGGTCATCAACATGAACTCTTGGCTAGCTTCCTCAACCTTCCAATCCTCTTTCATCCTCAGGCATGGTTTGATGATCAATTGAAAATCATCTTGAAGTTTCTTGGACCTAGCTCTTGTCATCGGTCCTTGTCCGTGCATGGTCACACTTCCCCCTCCTTAATCTTGACCTCCATGATGAAGTGGAGTCTCGTCATCTCCCCCTTCTTGAAAAGGATTCGTCTTCGAATCATCGCCATCATCTACATCAAAGGGAGAGAGGTCACTAACATTAAAGTTGGCACTAACGTGATACTCACCGGGTAAAACTATCTTATAAGCGTTATCTCCAACTTTGGCAAGAACTTGAAATAAACCATCCCCCCTTGGATCTATTTTGCTCCGTCGTTGCGTGGGGAATCTCTGCTTGCGAAAGTGCACCCATACCCAATTGCCCAGCTCAAAGGACACCTTTTTTCCTTCCTTGATTGCGCTTATGGGTGATCTCTTCGTTGCGTTTTGCAATGGTTGCTTTCACCTTCTCATGGAGTGCCTTCACCACCTCCGTCTTCTTAGCTCCATTGAGGTTCAACCATTCCCCTATAGGCAAAGGAGCTAAATTTAAAGGAGTTAGAGGATTAAAACCATATATAATTTCAAAAGGAGAATAAGAAGTGGTAGAGTGAATAGCCCTATTGTAAGCAAACTTAATATGTGGCAAGCACTTCTCCCAATTTGTCAAGTTCTTCTTGATTATGGTCCGCAAGAGTTGGGTGAGTGTTTGGTTGACCACCTCCGTTTGTCCGTCCAATTGGGGATGACAAGCTGTGAAAAATAAGAGATTAGTACCAAGTTTGTTCCATAATACTTTCCAAAAGTGGCTAAGGAACTTAGTATCCCTATCCGAGATAATAGTCCTGGGAATCCCATATATTCTCACCACTTCCTTATTGAATAAATCTACAATATAGGACACATTATTACTCTTGGAACAAGTCACAAAATGAGCTATTATGGAAAATCGATCAACAATCACAAATATAGAATCTTTACCCCCTTGGACCTAGGCAATCCCAAGATGAAGTCCATTGAAATATCAACCCAAAGCTCATTAGGTGTGGACAAAGGAGTAAAAAGACCATGTGGAAGAGATCTAGACTTAGCTCGTCTACAAATAATGCATTGAGAACAATGTCTCTCTATATCCTTTCTCATGTTTTGCCAAAAGAAATGTTTCTTTAGGATGCCTAAGGTCTTTGCAACACCAAAATGCCCCATTAGTCCCCCACTATGGGCCTTCCTAACTAGTAACACCCTAATAGATCCCTTTGGCACACAAAGCATTACCTCCCTAAACAAGAAACCATTATGCCTATAATATTTAGCAAATACACTTTTCTCACAAGCATGGAAAATATCCCCAAACTCCTCATCATCAACATACAAATCTTTCACAATTTCAAAACCAAGAAGTTTAGCATCCAAAAAGTTTAGGAGTGCATACCTTCGAGATAGTGCATTCGCTACTACATTTTCCTTACCCTTCTTGTATTGAATGACATATGGAAATGTCCCAATAAACTCCATCCACTTTGTATGCTTTTTGTTCAAATTTTGTTGGCTCTTGAGGTGTTTAAGGGTCTTATGATCGGTATGAATGACAAACTCTCTTGGCAAAAGGTAGTGTTTCCAATATTCTAAGGTCCTCACCAAAGTAAAAAGCTCTTTGTTATAGATAGAATAATTGAGGGCAACCCTAGACAATTTCGCACTAAAGTATGCAATGGGTTTTCTATCTTGGGTCAAGACCGAATCTATTCCCACCCCACTTGCATCACACTCTCTCAAAGGCCTTCTCAAAATTAGGAAGGATAAGAATTGGAGCTTAGCTTAATTTGTCTTTGAGGATTTGAAAGGCTTGTTGTTAGGCTTCCTCCTACCTAAATCCCACATTTTTCTTTACCACATCGGTTAGAAGGGCTGCTATAGTACTAAAATTTTGGATGAACCTCCTATAGAAGCTAGCTAGCCCATGTAAACTATGGACTTGGGTAATGGTGGTAAGGGTTGGACAATCTTGGATGGCTTTTACTTTTCCCTCATCAACCTCAATTCCTTTGGCACTCACAACTTACCTAAGGAATGTAATCCTCTCCAAACAAAAAGAGCATTTCTTAAGATTAGCATACAATCTCTCCCTTCGGAGGGCAACAAGCACACTTTGAACATGATTCAAATAATCCACATATGATTTTCTATAGATTAATATATCATCAAAGTACACAACAACAAATTTCCCAATGAATTCCCTCAAAACATGGTGCATTAATCACATGAAAGTACTAGGAGCATTAGACAATCCAAAGGGCATGACAAGCCACTCATACAACCTTTGTTTAGTCTTAAAAGCCGTTTTTCATTCATCCCCTTCTCTTATTCTAATTTGGTGATAACCGGATTTCAAATCAATTTTTGAGAATATGCATGCACTAAATAATTCATCAAGCAAGTCATCTAGCCTAGTAATAGGATAGCGGTATTTTACCGTTATGTTGTTGATAGTGCAACAATCCACACACATACGCCATATTCCATCCTTTTAGGGCACTAAGAGAACCGAAACCGCACATGGGCTTAGGCTCTCTCTCACATATCCCTTCTCAAGCAATGCCTCTACTTGCTTTTACAACTCCTTGGATTCCTCCAGGTTACTTCAATATGCCGGTTAGTTGGGGATGACAGCTCCGGGCATAAAGTCGATTTGATGCTCAATTCTTCTTAAGGGTGGTAGTCCTCCGGGCACCTCATTTGGGAAAACGTATTCAAATTCTTAAAGAATAGCTACAATTTCATGAGGCAAAGACAATGTGGAATCATTAGTAGAAACATAAAAACTTTTACATAAAAGAAGAATAACCGGTTCTTTAGCTTCTATAGCCTCTATGACCTCACTTTCTTTTGCAAAGAAATTCACTCTTCTTTTACCTCCCCTCTCTTTTCCTTGCTCACTCCTATCCTTAATTGTCAAAGGCACTTGTTTGTTCATCCTCTCTCTCAATTCTTTTTCTTGCCTCTCATTTTCTTTCTTCTCAAGTTCTTGTTTTTGCTTAACCTCTTACGCTCCCTTCTTCTTTTCTTTCTTCTTCATGATTCTTTGATCTTTGTTCACCTCACTAGGGGCCATGGGGGTGAGGGTAAACTTAGTTCCCTCCTTGAGTAGGGAATAAGTGTTCTTCCTCCTATTATGTTTTACATGCTTATCATATTGCCAAGGCCTCCCTAGTAGTAAGTGACCCACTTACATGGGTACCATATCACATAGCACATCATCCTTGTTCTTCTCCATTTCAAAAAACACCAACACTTGCTTGTTTACTCTCATTTCCCCACTATCATTTAACCATTGTAATTTATAAGGCTTCGGGTGTTTAATCCAACTCATGTCCAATTCTTCAACCAAGTTTGCACTAATCACGTTAGTGTAACTCCCACTATCCATAATTACACTACAAGGGGTCTTATTGATTAGACACCTAGTGTAGAAAATGTTCTTTTGTTGTTGGTGATCTTGATCCTCAATGGCTTGTGAATTTAATAACCTTCTTGTGACTCCCACCAATGAGTATTCTTGACCAACAACTTCCCCTTCATCACTCTCCTCATCTCTATTTCCCTTTTGGTCTCCTTGGTATCTTTCACCCTTTTCTTTTTCGTCGATAGAGACCTCACCATAGGGATTAGTATACATTGTTCTCTTGCTTGGATATTCATGGGAAGTATGTCCATATCCAAGGCACTTAAAACATTTGAAATCCCTATTCCTTTGTGACCTCTCCATGGCTTTTCCCTTGTCCTCGTTCCATCCTTCCCTAGGTTTCCAATCCTCCCTAGGCTTCCAATCCTCTCTAGGTTTCCATCATTCCCTAGGTTTGTTGAAGTCTATTTGGAATGGCTTAGGGGCTTCATCCTTCTTAATCTAAACCTTACTAGTAGTGTTGGGGTTTGGAAGTGATGGTCTAGTAAATGCCCTTCTCTTTAATTGCTTCACAATCTTGATAGCGGCATGTATCATATCCTCCAATCTATCATAGGGATGCAATTCCACCAAATTGGCAATCTCCCTATTTAATCCTCCCAAGAACCTTGCTCTTGTTGCTCTAGGATCCTCATGGATTTAAGCTCTCATCAACATTACTTCCATTTCTTTATGATAATCTTCCACACTCTTGTTCCCTTGCTTGAGTGATTGGAGCATTTGATAAAAATCATTGTAGTAATGGTGTGGTATAAACCTTGCCCTCATCATGCCTTTCAACAAATTCTAACTAGCCATGGTTTCCACTCTCATTTGTCTCCTTTGTGCACTAACTTGCTCCCACCATACTAAAGCATACTCCGAAAATTCTAAAATAGCCAACCTCACTTTTGACCTTTCAGTATAGGTATAACTTTCTAGGAATATCTCCATCTTACTTTCCCACTCAAAATATGCTTTAGGGTCACTCTTGCCATAGAATGTGGGCACTTTCAATTTGATGTGATTCAACTCCTTCTCCTCAGCATTTCCTTCTCTCCTACCTCCTCTATTGCCCCATCCTCGATGATGTTCCCTAAAGGCTTCAACTCGTTCCCCCTCGTACCATTTATCAACTCCCTTAAGATCTCTTTCTAGGCCCCTTATGTTGTTCTAACCATTCCTTCCTTGGCCCCTACCTAGTCCTACTGTCATGCCTTGTCTTGCCCCTCTCATAGGAGCTTGTTGGAATCCTCCAATTAAGTGCTCATCCCACTATTCCCCTTGTTGGGTATTTAACGGAGGATTATGGGCATCACCATCCTTCATCCTAGGCTTAGGCACTTCAAATCGCTCTTGGCCTCTCCTTTGTGCAATGGTAGAAGACTATCCAAGATGATTCATCAACTCTCTTGTCATGTTTTGGAACTCACTTTGCATAGTCCTCATCATAGCTTGCAAGTTTTCATGAAAATCCCTAGCATCAATTTGTTCTTCTTGAGTTCTACTAGGTCCACTTGGATTAGGCCTAGAGATCTCTTGTTCATGGGTTATGGTGGTAGAGTATTTACTTATCTATACCTGCAAAACAAAGAGATTAGAAAGAAAAATCGATCCTCACTTCACTTCCTTGCGTGTTGGCTCTCAAGGTTGTTCACTCCATGCTCGTGTTTTGCTCTCTTAGGCTCTTTTAATAATAGGCTCACCTTCTTGCCTTTTTCTCAACACTCAAGCCTTCTTGTTCAATCCTAATTCTCCCCAATGGCTAAATTTTTAGTCCAACTTAGTAAATCACACAAATCAAAAGAATTTTTCAATTAAGGTGTCTTAGGGGAATTTCAACAAACACTTGTTGGGCACCTCAAGCAACAAGTTTTAAACAAGAACTTTAAGAAAAGTGGACTCAATCAGCATAAGAACAAGCACTAGACACATAAGAAACACTTCTAAGCAAGAAATAAACAAAAATTAGCAAGAATAAAGAAACAAGAACAACTAGAACTAAGACTATGAAGAACAAGATGATCACAAGTGAGCAATAGAAAAATTGAGTTCAATGAACATGGAATTCAACAATAGAATGATATACTAAGTCCCAAAATCCCAAGGAATGAAAATCAAGAATCAAAGTTCCCAACAATGACCAAAAATATTCTCATGGAATATTTATCAAACATCTTGGATGCAACCTCGTCATTTAAGAACAACCAGTATTTTCACCTATATTCAAGCCAATTTTCAATACAATCACAAGATAAATTTGTTTTCAAGGATTATAATAACATCAAAGAGCAATTTTCCCAGAGAAAAATCAAGTAATAACAAAATTTTCATAACCTTTTTGGACTATATTTTTGAGTTACGGGATTTCCCTGTTTTCCTTTTTCTTCAACTTTGTAGGGCTCCTTTTCTTGCTTTCAAGCTTTGATGAGAATCAAGCTTTTCCTTGCTCTGAAACTAAACTCTTTGATACGAATCATGTGTGGCTTTTCTTGGTGATGTGGGTGTTTTAGATGGCTATGTGTTCAGCTCAACCCAAAGGGACCAAAACAGGGATTCTTCTAGAGACAAAAACGAGAAAATGAAATAACTACCTACCCTCTATCAAACCCTTGAAGAACTAAGCTTCAAAGACCCTCAAGAATAGTAGAGAGTTCTACTATAATCTCACCCCAATATCCTTGAAGCAACAAAGGCAAATAAGAACAAATAGAATAGAAAAAATAGGCATCAAAATATTAGAATTCAAACAAACCTTAGAAGAACAACGCAACTAAGACCCAATCAAGAAAACAACATTAGATTATCTAAAAGATTTATAGACTCAATCATAAGGAGGACTAACCCTTAAGCTTGGTCTTGAATAAGATGAATAAGGAGGCTAGGGTCTCTCAAGATTCTTTCTCAAATTTGAATTAAAAGTCTGTGAATTATGTTGTTAAATCACTAAAGGTGAAATTTATGCTACCCTAACCCTAGCTAAGGTAATCCCTGAGGTTCTATTACAATTTAGGGTCATAATAAGTCTTTACAAGCAATTGAAATTGAAAAAATCGGAGAAAATATTAAAAACGCGGAACAGTCGTGGGCTACCCAGGAGGAGGCCAGCGCCAGCTAGGTTCCTTGAAGCCTGCACCGGTTGTCCATTGCCTTCGGGCCAGTTCAAGTTGCTATTGAGGGGTTGTAAAGCAGATTGGAGCCGACGCCGGTTTAGCTGCTTGGAGCCGGCGCCGGCTATCTGTTGGAAAGCCTTCCTTGGTTAAGTTTTGTTTGCCTTTGCTGCCGACTTGAGTTCTTGTTAGGGTCCTTCATCGATGGTCATCAACATGAACTCTTGGCTAGCTTCCTCTACCTTCCAATCCTTTTTCATCCTCAAGTATGGTTTGATAATCAATTGAAAATTATCTTGAAGCTTCTTGGACCTTGCTCTTGTCATCGGTCCTTGTCTGTGCATGGTCACACTTCCCCCTCCATGATCTTGACCTCCATAATGAAGTGGAGTCTTATCACACTCTCTCTGTTGCGTGAAGTGGTCTTAGATATCTTGATCTCAATTTCTCTCCTTTTGGTTGTCTAAAAATCCCCAACTTAGATGCAACTTCAAGATTATTTGGTTGCCGCCTAGGATCTCAATTCCCTACCCAGCACTAAGGTAAAACTATCCTATCCCAGGATAGTCCAATCTCTAACTATCTTGCTAACCTTCCATAGTATGGTTTAAGTTTCAAATTCAATAGGGGAAGAGTATAGAAGGTTAGTGAAAAATCCAACTTCAAGGAAAGAATGATGAACAAGAGAACATTAAAGATCAAGGAAGTGCAAAGATTAGAATACTTGGCTATCAAAATATTGTTATGACTGATAAGAGTCATCACTCTTACTGATTAGAAGTCGACGTGCACTTATATAAAGTAGCAAAAGCAATTGTGCTAGAGAATTGAGTACATAGTGATGCTAGGATTTTGGGAAAGAAAATGAACTATAAAAAAGGGGTAGGTACAAGTCAAGGTATGCTAATTCCAAAGAATGAAGTAAATCAGGTAGTAGATAGGCAATGTCGGAATATATCAAGAAATAGAAGGTTAATCATGGAATTGGTATAGGAAACTAAGTGTAAAGTTGAGGAGTCTAATGAAGAACAATTAGATTCAATAAATGAAGTTCCCAAGGTTGTCTTTAGATAAACAAATCTTACGAAAAAGCTCCTTTCCTCAACAAAAGGCGAAGTAAGAGATTTGGCAAGGAAAATCTCTAAGAGAAAAAAAAAGTTTGACATATTTGTTGGAACATATGCCCAAAATGGTCTATGTATTTCTATATTTTGAAAATTAATAAAATTTTTATTCATTAATGATTGTTTATTTACGTACATTTCATTTTAAGGTCTAAATATCTTAGTAAGTAATCTATGTGATTGGTTCATGCTTTTAGAACAAGGAGTAGATTATGGGTTACTAACATATAAGAAAAAAAATTGTTCTTAATCAATTGATGAAGCTGGACACTTTATCAAGGTTAGATTATTACACTATAGTTTCTAAATGGGGAATGGCTTACCTTTAACTAGTGAGTAGTCCACCCATACCAATAGTGTAAGAATATTTGAAATACGTAAAATTAGACCACGTGATAATAATCTTTATAAAAGTACTAAAATAAATCAAGATTAGTTTATCGTAGCTATTATGTGGATGAGTGCTCTAAAACTTAAGTATAAGTTGGTGGTCTGATGAGGTTGGACTTGTACACTTTAATGTATGTTGGGTGAGGTCCTATCGCAAGGCAAATAACCTTATACGTAGGGTGTATAACTCTAGCTAGTTAAGATGGATTTATACAATAGAGATTCTATGTTTCATTACGTGAAGAAATCACCTCCTTGTGATTATCTGTGATAATCTAAATAATTCAGTGTCTTGAAAAACGTGACTAAGTATGTACACTTTTAGGTAGCTCCCTATGATAAGTTGATATATAATAGAAGTCATGGATTATCGGACTAGCTATCAAAGGATGGTAGATGTCATTGAGAAAGGTGTTAGTAAATTTTTTCTATCTCAATAATGAGTGTTACGTAGATGTGTATTTTCATCATTATACCTGTAGGTCGAAAACATTACACTTGCAATATTATTCCTAGGATCAATATTTTCATATGGTGATAATTAGAATATTTAAAATGATAAAATATAGCTATTATTTAGTAGGTGTATTTTAGTCATTTTAGTAGCCAAGAATAATATATCTTTTGTCCCCAGAGTAGCACAAATAACCTTAGGAAATTTATTTACTATATAAGCTTGTTCGATTAATTTATTATTGAAAGAATTATTCTAGGGGTCCAATTAATTATTAATTTAGGCTAGAATAATTAATTGAGCCAATTTAATTCAATTGTCATATTAATTAATTATCTTGAATTATTTTATTTGGGACTAAATGGATAAATTAATCAATAAAAGAGATAATTAATTAGTCTTGGACTAATTAAGAAAAACCCTAGCCCACTAGGGATTGTGTGTGGCGGTTAAAACGTTTTAGAAACCTAAGTTAGCCACCACTTAAAAAGAAATAAGGAAAAAAGAGAAAACAGGAAAAGGATGTTGTATATATAAAAAGACATCACGTGTGCTAGAGATGGTTGATCGAATTTAGAAAAGATACACGTACAGATTCTTGCTTTTCCTTAGGCAAACGACCACTGTCTTCTTTGGTCTTCGTTTTTCCTTCCACATATATCTCTTCTATTTTTTCCTTCCATTTTAATTCACCATAATCTACTTTCACCGGTTAAAGCCCATAGTAGGTTCAGAGAATACCCTAGAAGACTAACAGCTAGTAATAGGGCCTAAATTAGTTAAATTTTTCCTAGTTATTTGAGGCTATTTTGTGATTTATTTGGTTCAATAACTAGTCATACTCCTTCATATTTGATATTTTACCCTTGGAAAGATTTTTTGTGCATTATTTCAGATTTTAGGGGTAAAATAAGGCAAAAATGACGTAAAACAGAACAGAGGCGGCGCCGGACAGGCTAGAGGAAGCGGATGTGCTATTGGCACGTATTTTGAGGTGACAAAAAATCATTGAAACAGGACCAAAACTAAACTAAACTAGCGCTAACTCTAGCAACCAAGACGGCGCCTGTAACACCCCACTACCTAGGCCCAACAAGGCTGGGGATGTCGCCCCGTCCAAAGAACAAGAGGTCTTTATAACTAGGTCACACAAATGAAAATAAAATAATACTTTTAATATTAAACTTATTACAACCCAAAAATTCAAGAACAAATTCAAAATAAATTGTTCACTATCATCTCTCAAAGCAACATATAAAATAAACAAAATAGAGTCTTCAAGCAGGCAACATTCTAGCTACTCATCCCCACAGCAAGATCAACCTAAAACATGGCATAAAAGGTGATGAGATAAAAATCTCAGTAAGCCCGTGTGTGCTTTGATTGTTTCAGGTAAAACAATTCATGTATGCAAGTTGTAAAAATTTCATAAGAGAAAGTGCTGACAAGCATTAGGCAATGCTAAAAATAAAGAGTGGTATTTTGCTTTTCCAACCATACATGTGCACAATAAAAATAACCACTCAAATGGGCGGCCATGGGTTACCACACGTTGGGCCCCATGACCATACAATGGTCAAAATGCCACATTTTGTGCAAACTGACAAAAAGTAGGTGTACGGCCTACCGGGTAAAATACTCCTCATTCTCTACACCTAAACATACCAGTTGTCCACTCCGAAAACACACAGTCCACATGATTGAAACTTGCTAGCTCAGACCGGCATGACTTTGTAGTACTGTCGCTTCTTTAAGTTGATTTCATCTTTTGGAGGTAGCTTCCTGCTAGAAGATTCACTCTTGCTTTTCAAAAATAGTACTACTAGCCTACCCTTATTGAGTACTCAACGTTGTTTGTCCCACTTGGGAGAAAAATGATAAAACATTGCTTTATTTGGAAATAGCAATTAAGGGTTTCTAAAGTTCGTGTCAATGTTAGTTTTAGAAAGAGTTTAGTGTTGGAGTAAAACTACTTGTTGATTTTCGAATGATTTGTTTTACTAAAACAAGAAAGGAAACGGTCCTTAATTGCCTTTACAAAATGAGTGTCCATACACTTCACATTTGGCTTGTCATAGTAACCTTTTGACATCAAATAAGTTTTATACAAGAGCTTACCTGATCCTTTGCTTGCAAAGTCATAAGTCTTCCAAAGCTAACCTAACCCCGCCTGGGGTAAACACAAGGCATATGATTATACTCAAGCTATATTTGCTTCCATAAATAATCCTAATTCAACTTATTACAATCATGACCCTAATGTCCTAAGCTTTAAGACTAGATGATAAGGTTTTTATAAAAAAAAAGTCTAGCTTGATAAATGAAAATAACTAGGGGTTGTAAAATTAATAACTAATAAGTTATGGGTTCAAATACAAATCTCTAGTGTTGTTATTTTTAAATAAATTAGGGCTTAATTGATGAAGAATCCTAAGTCCTAGATGATATTATTAAAATAAACAAATTATTACTAATCTCTTAGTTAATAATTAATAGTTAGAAAATAATAAATAAAATTAATAATAAACAAATTTTATTAGATTTTGATCAATAGATAATAAATAAATTTCAATAGTGTTTATGAATATATAGCCTACAAGAGTAATATTTTACCTATATTTATTATTTATATAAAAGGCTTGATTTATTATTATTATTACATATAAATATTTATATATTTTCCTTTAATAAAAGATATCATTTATTTGGCTAAAATATTACTACTCCATTTAATATTCCAAATCCAACTTCCTAGGGTTTTCGAAATCATTGGAGGAAATCATAATATTAATTTTAATTAACGTAATAAATTTAGTCAATTAAAATATCTTAGGATCAAGAAGGTCATGATCATAATCTTCCTATTGCGAACAATAATCATGAACATAAAATCCAACATCAATCAACAAACTATTCTATTCATGAATAAAGGCTTAAATCCATACCTACTATCACATGGCCAAGTCTCTACTAAGCATAATCATATTCATGGCTTTAATGAAAACAAGAGCATAATACCCTATTCACCAAAGGTGACATAATATCTATCATGCTTAATCACCCATACTCACTCACAACATGAAGAGCATGCATCGATCCACAAGAAATATCATAAAACTTAATCATGGCAAAACATCCTCATGCTCCAATCTCAACTCCTTCATACAACTACATACTCAATCCCCAATCATATTCTATCCTTTTCTAACAACATCTAAGAGACATGAATTTAGAATTAAAGAGAAAGTTAAAGAGAAATACTTGATTGATAACTATCTCGATGAAGATTCCAGGAGATCCATAGGCATGGAAGGCTTGAATCGTCCAAGAAAGAAGAAGAAAAACGGCCATGGTTGTAGTAACCATTTCAGCTGAGAGAGAGAAAGAGAATATTAGTAGATTATGTTAAAGATTGAAGGGAAAGAAGATGAACAAAATCATTCTTGGTTACCTTGATAGAGTTCTTGAGACTTCAAGAAAAATTCTAGTTTTTTTATCCGATAGCAGATTTTGGTTTTCAATAGTTGATGTTATAATATCCAAAAATAGACTCTAGGGAGTGAGTAGGTGTGATCTGGAGTTAATGGAAGGACTTGGAGGTGTTTAGAGTGGTCTTAGACTTGAAGAAAGGTAGTGTGTGTTCTTGGTATTCTTGGAGAATTGGAGAGAATTGGAGAGAAAGCTGGACGAAAGGCTGGAAGTGCTGGCTGAATGATTGAGGAATTCTTGTGATTTGATTTTCAAATTAGGGAAGAGAGGGAAAGCTGGTTGTTTGAAATTCAAATGGAGTAATTCAAGGAGTGTTTTAAGGTAGAAGATATGATAATGTTGTTTGATTGATGGAGGTTCTTGGAAGCTACAATGGCCGAGTGGTTTTGCTGTGATTTTGCTGAAATGTATGAGGGTTGAAGGAGCTATAGGTTAGCCGAAATTTTGAGTGCAATGGTGGGAATATTTCTGGTTGTTTGAAGCTTAATCCAAGGGAGTTTTCATGGAGCAATTGCTAGAATTTTTGAACTTTAATTGGAAGCTTGAATGGAGTAATTGAAGAAGGAATTCAAGGAATGGCTATGAAGTCCAATTGTGTAGGTCAGTGGGGGAGGGTAATGGAGTTCAGTTTATGGCTAACTAAGGTTAATTTCATAGCAATTTGAAGTGATTTTTGGACAAGGCTTGAAGAGGGAGCAAGGCTGGAATTTTCCTGGTTGGTCATTCGAATGGTTTGCTGGATTTTTTTTTTCTTTTTGCGCAGTTTTTTTTGCAATGATCTAACCGATTTGTAGAGAGTTTGAAGAGGTATTGGAGGATCCTTTGAGGCTGGTTTCCAGCATTCTTTATGGAGGAAAGGTAGAGGTAAATTACTGGTTTGAAGGCTGAAGAAACAGCTTTGATTGTTGGCCTGCCATGCTACGAAACTATCCAGAAATTTTTCCTGGTTTGCACAACTTTGTGCAGTCCGGTTTTGGCAAAGAAATTCCAATCCTCAAGCTGAATAAGTTGGTCATTTTTCTGGTAGCATTTGAATAAGAAAAATGGTTGAAGTTTTTGAAAGCTAGAATATCCAAGAACCTGGAAAATTTTTAGATTGCTTTCATGAAGAAGATGAATACTTATGGAGTAGAGTTTGAAGGTTCAACCAAGGAGATTAATTCTCCTGGGAACCTTCCTTAACCCTTCCCTATTTTCAGCCAAAACTCTATCCTCTAAGAGTCATTTTCGAAATTCCAAGGTCAATAAACCTTGCTGAATTTTTTGGAATTAATATGGATTTGGATAAATTGAATAAGCTTAATTGGTGAAGAATTTATGATACGCTATGGAATAAAAGGGCATGAATCCCTTAAGAATTCTTGTAGGGCATAAGAATAGGATTCAGACATTCCCTTCATGTCTCCCCTAGGACAACACTCCTACTTCTACTTATGGCATGCAAGGGACAAAAATATTCTACCTTATATAAAATAAAACTTAATCATGCTAAAACTTAATTGGTAGGATTTGAACTCAAGACCTTAGAGATTAATTCCAAAGCTCTAACCACTAAACCACAACAACTCTTGTTCTTATTTTTTCTCATAAATATTCTTCCTATTTAATCCTCAAGCTATATCCCTATTTTGACCTCAAATAAAATTATCATTTTACCCTTCCTACTCAATAAGCACAACTAAGATTTCTAGACTATAAATTATAATTCTAAAGCACATAAAATCATTTAAAAATATATTTATGCATGCAAGAAAATATGATATGCATCCCAACCCCCTTACTTTAGGGTTGGCTTTAGGTGGGGTTTCACAACGCCGGCTGTACTCTGGAAAGCATTACATTGAAATCAAGAAAAAAAATCGGCGAACAACTAAAGAAACAGAACACAACCAGCGCCGGCTCTAGCAGCCAAGGCGGTGCTAGCTGTGACTTGAGAATAAGGCAGAGCTTTGACTTTTGCACGTGGTTTTTGGTAATCTGCAGAGCTTTAGTAACTTCCTATTTCTACTCAGCCAAGAACCCTACACCAACGAATTTAGGCACTTCCTAAGCCTATAAATAGAGATAAAACACAAGAGAGAAAAGGGGGAATTCATGGATCATAATAGAAAATCACTCAAATCAAGGGGGAATTCCACCAAATCAAGGAGGGTTGTACAAGAAGTTCTTCAAAGGAAGAAGAAGGGGGCTCGTCTATGAGTGATTTCTTTTACTTTGTTTTCTTTTTCTTGAACAATGATGTGTTTATTGTTTTATTATAATTTGAAATTGTTTTAAGTATTCATGATTTTTGGAGTTATTTGATTTTTTGATTAATTGATTGTTCTTCTTAGTATTTGATTACTTATGCTTATTATAATATTAGTTGGTTGTTTCCTTCCATTAGCTTACTGGACCAAAGGGGTTGATGGTGGTTTCAATTCATTAATTTCATATTCTGTTGGCTATTAACTTACTGGACCAAGGGGGTTAATTGCTAAGAACTGGTAATTAAAGGTTAATTGATGTCTGCTGAGACCAATGATTCATTGATTAATTTTATATTTTAAATTTGTCGAGGCCAAGGGATTTTAATTAAGGATTGTATTTAATGCATTTTTTGGATGAATCAGCTGAGATGAGACCAAGTAATTCTAATTTATTTAGAAGATTGGAATTTCATGGATTGACCAAAGAAGGGAATCTATCTTAATCTTTCATGGTGCCAAAGGAATAATTAGTTATGATAATGATTTGGTTCTTTAAGATCATGTTTGCTAGAATAATGGTTTGAGTTACATAATTCTCCATCCTTGATATGTATATATTCTTTTATTTTATGTTATTTTCCTTTTTATTTCTTTTTCACTTTATTGAGTCGATTAAACAATGAAAGAAAAGTGATTAATGCATACTTGTTCCTGGAGGATTGACACTTGTTTGAACCCTGTGCTATGTTAATAATGAATATGCTTGGCCATATGTGTAATTTGGGGTTAACTTTTTAATTTAAATTTGATTGAAAATGTGCTTATTTTTATATGATTTTTATACCTAAATAAATACACATCAACTAGCATATGTGGTACGTGTTCGATGCAAAAGAGTCGATGGTTAGCTGGATTTCCCACAAAACAAGTAAACTCCCCAATGCATGAAGCGCCATTAAATCCGAATCCTACTCCAGTTATTCAAGTAAAATGCCCTAAAAGTAAGTATCCTAGACTTTGGCTTGGAAAAATTTTTAAATTGCAATTTCTATTGCGTATTTATTTTCCCACAGTCCTTCAAATAGTATTAGAGCAATAATATAATCTAGGAGTATGCTTAGGGTTAATAATCGAAAAAGATAGTTCCCTTACTAATAAAAATATCATCTTTATGATTGTATGGATCCTTCGTGATTTTTTATATGGGTAGATTTTGTGTACATCTCACAAGTGGAGGCATAGGCACCTATAATTTATTGTTAATCGCTTTCCGTAAAATTCGTGTACTCCTCGTTTTGAAATGCTTGGGCGATTAATGTTGTATTTCAATTTTATGTACAAATTCCAGTAACAAAAGTTGGTGTCTAGATCAACACACAAAATCTCCTTCAAAGAAAATAGAAGAAAAACAAGGAAGGAAGAAAGCAAAGCTGGAGTAGAAGACCCAGCCGTAGCTAGTTAGCATGCTAGCTGCGGTCAACATTGGAGATTCATCTCCCAAAATATGTGGTCAGCAGCTAGCTTGCCGGGCTGGCTTCAGGGAGAATTTCTCCCAATAGCCGTGGCTAGCTTCAATATAGCCATGGCCAACTCTTTCGTTTGTTGTTCCCAAATCCGTGACAGGCTTCATCAATGCCACGGCCGGTTTTAGGCAAAAAATGAACTGGGATCTTTTCGGTTCAGGCAATTCAGATCCAACTCAGTTCGGGCTTTTGGAATATATCCAACTCATTAATTTCTATATTTTGGAAATTGAGAAAATTTTCATTCATTAATGGTTGTCTATTTACATAAATTCACACATTAGAGGTCTAAGTGTTAATAAGTAATCTACGTGATTGGATAGTGCTTTCACAGTCAGGTGTAGATTATGGGCTACTGACACATAAGTGAAAAATTGTTCTTGAACGATTGATAAAGCTGGATACTTTATCAATGTTTAGATCATTATACTATGGTTTCTAAATGGTGAATGGTTTACCTTTATCTAGTAAGTAGTCCACTCACACAAATAGTGTAAGCATATTTGGAATACATAGAACTGGACTACGCGATAAAAATCTTTATCAAAGTACTAAAATAAATAAAGATTACTTTATCGCAGCTACTGCATGGACGAGTACCTTTGGACTTGAGTGTAAGTTGGTAGTTTGGTGAAGCTGGACTTTTACACTTTGATATATGTTAGATGAGGTCTTATTCCAAAGCCAATAACCTTGTGCGTTAGGTGTATAACTCTAGTTAATTCAGACAAACTTATATAATAGAGTTTATATGCTTCATTACGTAAAGAAATCACCCCTTGTAATTGTTCGGGATAATCTAACAATCCAAGGCATTGGGAAACATGACTAAGTATGTACACTTTTGGGTAGCTCCCTGTGATAAGTGGATACGTTTCAGAAATCATAGATTATCGAACTAGTTATCAAAGGATGGTAGATGTTATTGAGAAAGATGTTAGTACTATTTTCTTATCTCAATGATAGGTGTTATGTAGAAAGGTATTTTCATCATTACACCTGTAAGTCGGAAACACTGCACTTGCAATATTAGTCTTGGGGTCAATATTTTCACATGGTAATAAATGAAATATTTAAAATGATTAAAATACAACTATTTGTTAGCAGTGGTATTTTGGTCATTTTAGTAACTAAGAATAATATGTCTTTTAGTCCCCAAAGTAGCTCAAATAACCTTAGTAAATTTATTTACTCTATGGGCTTTTTGGGTGAATTATTATTGGAAGAATTATTCTAGGACTCCAATTATTTATTTTGGATAGAATAATTAATTGGGCCAATTTAATTAATTAGTTTATTAATTAATTATCTTGAATAATTTTATATTAGGCCTAAGTAGTTTAATTAATTAATAAAAGAACTAATTTAGTTAATTGATTTATTAATTAATTATCTTGGGTAATTTTTTATTGGGCCCAAGTGGATTAATTAATTAATAAGAG
Source organism: Voacanga thouarsii (assembly GCA_026120185.1). NCBI lineage: Eukaryota > Viridiplantae > Streptophyta > Magnoliopsida > Gentianales > Apocynaceae > Voacanga > Voacanga thouarsii. Next base: position 2,755,872 of record JANUWF010001650.1, on the reverse strand, counting down.
AGCTATTTAATTACTCATTGGACTAATTAAGAGAGCATGGGCCATTAGGGTTTTGATGGAAGCCAGCATGTAAAAAGAAAAAAAGGAAAAGAGGAAAAAGAAAACAAAAGAAATATAGGTGGCTGGTTTTTGTTTCTAAAAGGAAAAAAGGAAAGCTAATGTTATATATAGGCATCTCGTGTGCTTTTGAAGAGGATGACTAAATCAAAATTAAAAGAGTGCCTTTTGATTTTTTATTTTTTTTTCAGAAAAAAATAATCACCGTTTTTTTCCTTGGGTTTTTGTTTCCTTCATTTTTCCTTAATGTTTAGCTCTTTTATTTTGCTCCAATTTTCTTCACCCTAGTTTTACTTTCACCGGTAGAGGTCAATAACGGTTAGAGAATACTATGGAAGGTCAAGAGCTAGCAAATGTGGTAAGTGTTTGATGCGAGGAGCCGACGGTTAGGTGGTATCCCTATAGAATAAGTAGACGTTCCTATTGAAGGAATTGACAGAGAACAGAGCATGCATACAATGAATGAAAATGGAGAAAATAAACATTAAACAGAGCATGGCAGCAGCATGGAGGCATGAAAAACATACCTCTTGGAGCCTTAAACCTTGAAGATTGAAGAAGAATGGTTTAAAGCACAAAAACAGCTTCCTTCTTCCCGTGGGTTGATGCTTCCGGTTGCCAACTTCTTCACCTCCGGTGAATGCTTAGCTTTCCAGCTCTCAGAATATGACCACAGCCTAACCTATTGTTGGTGAGCACATAAAAGGATAGAGAAGGTGATCCATTTTTCTCCCCCAGCTTTTGGTTTTGTTTTCTCACAGCTTGGCTTCTTCAATTCACAAAGTACAAAAGCCAGTGAAGAAGACCAAAAGCCAGAAAACCAACAGTCACACGAGAGTCCGAGAGCTAAGAGAATTTTTTTTTTTCCTCTTTTCTTTCATTTTATTTTATTTTATTTTTTCACACAGAAAGCCAAGAGTCATAAAACAAAAAATAATTATTTTGATAAAAATAATATTCCCATGATTTAATATTTCAAACATCCGAATATTATTAACAAAATAAATTTTGGCTTCACTCTAAACTCTTTTGAACTGTATCCAGAAAAATCCTATAGTCCAGGCTATTGGGCCAAAATAATATAAATTATTTTTCTTGGACTCAAAAAGCCCAAAATAATAAACATTAATTATTTTCCCTGGGATTAAATAAATAACCTAATAAATAATTAATGAACCCAATTGAACCAAAAATAATTAAACTTTAATTATTTATTTCTTGGGATTAAATAAATAACCTAATAAATAATTAGGTATTAATTATTTTCCTCTAATTCAAGTCCCGCTTAATTTTCTAATTATTCAAATTGGACGTAGGCCTTGATTAATTAATTAACGAATTAAACCAGATAATAAATTTCTCTCCATTCATTTTATTCCAGTCTAATAATAAATTAGATTTTCTAAATAAAATAAACTCTCTTAACTGAGATCATTTCTCAACACAAAAAATTAATTAGGACTTACGGGCTATTCCGAGGACTAAAAAGACACAACGCCTTGGCTACTAAAATGATCAAAATACCCCTACTATATAAATAGTTGTATTTTCCATTTTAAATATTTTTCTAATATCACCAAAAGGAAATATTGACCCCAAGGACAATGCTGCATTAGCAAAGTCTCCGACCTACAGGTGAAATGACTAAAATACCTCTCTACATATCGCCCTACATTTAGAGAAAAAGAAGTGTACTAACACCTCTCTAAATGACATCTACCATCCTTAAGCTTTTTGTCCAATGATCTACGACTTCCTGGAGTGTTTCCGCTTTCCAAGGGAGCTACCCTAAAGCAGACATCCAAGTCATGTTTCCCATGGCCCTGGATATTTAGATCATTTGGATAACCACAAGGGGCAATATAGTGTAGAAACTATCTTGTACAAGTCTGTCTTAACTAACTAGTTGCACATACCCAACATGCAAGTATATTGGCCCTACTATAGAACCTCAACTATAGCATATCAAAGTATATGATTCCAACTTCGTCAGTCCACCAACTCATACTCAAGTCATAAAGTACTAGTCTACGTTGTAGCGGTAGTAGCCTAGGTTTCTACCATATAGTACTTTTAGAAATCACTATTACAAGTCTTGTTCTACGTATTCGAAATACATTTATGTCATGAAGTGAATGGACTACTCATTGGCTAAAGGTAAACCATTCCCCATTTAGAATTCATAACATAATAACCTAGACATGATGAGATTCTCATTCTCATCAATCGGTTAAGAACAAATGTTTATGTGTTTAAATAACCCATGATCCATACCTTGCTGTGAAAGACCTCCATTCACATGGATCACTTATTTAAACACAATGGGTCTTTTCCAAATGAATTTGTGCACAAAAAAGAAAATTAATTCACAAATGATTTCCACAAATAAATCATTTTATTAAAATATTTGATATTTATATCAGAAACCTAGTCTAAGAGAGCATACTCCCAACAATCTCCCACTTGCACTGTAAGACTAAGTAAGTCCATAGGTGCCCACCCTAATGGCGTCTAAGTGTCTTATGAAGACCCTCTCAGCTAAAGGCTTGGTGAATGGATCTGCTAAATTGTTATATGAGGCAATCTGTTCCACCACGACTTCCCGTCTCTGGATAAAATCCCGGACCAGGTAGTACTACCTCACTATATGCTTCCCCTTCTTGTGGTTCCAAGGTTCCTTTGAGGTATTTAAGAATATGCTTTACAGCTTGCCAATGAACCTCCCCAGGTTTTAATTGATATCTGCTAACTAAGCCTACAGCAAAGCAGATATCTAGTCTAGTACACAGCATGGCATACATGAGACTTCCCACAACTGAAGTGTAGGAAATCCTACTCATTCTATCATTTTCTTCTGGAGACTTAGGACAGTCTCTTGAAGAAAGTGACAACGCATGTCTATAAAGAATCAGAGTTCCCTTGTATGAGTCCATGTTGTACCTGGCCAACATCTTGTCAATGTATGTGACTTAGGATAATCCTAACATTCTCTACTTCCTATTTCTAGGAAGTCTAATCCCGAGAATGTAGCTGGCTTCTCCCAAGTCCTTCATACTGAGCTAACTAGATAGCCAAAACTTTGTAGATGATAATGACCCCACATCATTTCTAATGAGTAGAATGTCATCCACATACAAAACAAGAAAAATCACATTAAACCCTTCAAGTTTCTTGTACATGCATGGTTCATCCTCGTTTTGAATAAAACTATAAGACTTCACAGTCTTATCAAAACGAATGTTCTATACTCTCGATGCTTGCTTAAGTCCATAAATGGACTTCTTAAGCTTGCAAACCATATGTTCTTGACCTTTAGCAATAAAGCCTTCCGGTTGGGACATATAGATGTCTTCGGTAAGATGGCCATTTAAAAAAGACGTTTTGACATCCATTTGCCATATCTCGTAGTCATAATGACATGCGATGGCAAGGAACATACGGATAGATTTAAGCATGGCTACCGGGGAAAATGTTTCCTCATAATTGATCCCTTCTTTCTGAGTATACCTTTTTGCCATAAGCCTAGCTTTAAAGGTTTCCATTTTCCCATCTGCTCTCCTCTTTCTCTTGTACACCCACTTACACCCAATGGGTTTTATCCCTTTAGATGAAGCTACAAGATCCCAAACCTGATTGAAGTACATAGACTCAATCTCAACTTTCATTGCTTCGTGCCATAGATTTGTATCGGCATCAGCAATTGCCTCATCGTATCTAGTGGGGTCTTATTCCTGATGGTCAGAGACCGGCTCAAAAGCTTCTCCATACCATCTATCTGGAACCCTAGACACTCTCCCACTACGATGAGGCACCATTTGTACAGGCTCTTAAGGCTATGCCTCTTCTTGTTCCACAATCGGGTAGAAGAAGTTACTTCCGAAGATAACTTCTTCTCGAGTTCCAACCTAGTTAAACCTTTCGTGGAAGTACTTTGATCATCCTCTAAATATCTAGCATTGGTACTAACCAGTACCTTTTGCTCCTTAGGATGATAAAAATAACTACCCTTTGTTCCTTTTGGATACTCAACAAAATAGCATAATTCTGATCTTAGTTCCAACATATCTCCCTTAATCAGTACATAAGTTAGACAATCCCATATCCTGAGATGATTCAGACTTGGTTTACGCCCAGCCCACATCTCATAAGGAGTCCTAGGTACTGACTTGGAAGGCACCAAATTCAGAATGTATGCCGCTGTTTCCAGGGCATATCCCCCAAAATATACTGGAAGAGTAGCATGAGACATCATGCTTTTGACCATTTCCATCAATGTCCTGTTCCTTCTCTCAGCCACTCTGTTCTACTGGGGTGTCCCCGGCGCAGAGAGCTAGGATACTATCCCATGATGTACCATGTAGTCCTTAAATTCACCTAGGAGGTACTCTCCACCACGATCTGATCGTAAGGTCTTGATTAATTTACCTGTCTAACGCTCCACTTTAGCCTTAAATTTCTTGATTTTATAAAAAAGAGTCAGACTTGCGTCTTATCAGGTAAATATAGCCAAACCTTGTACAATCATCCGTGAAAGTGATGAAGTACTCAAAACCTCCTCTAGCTGGTGTAGACAATGGACCACACACATCAATGTGAACAAGACTCAGTACCTCATTGTCTCTATCCGCTTTTAGGTTAAAAGACCTTTTGGTCATCTTTTCCATCAGGCAGGATCGCACTAAGGCTAATTTTCCAATCTCAATGTGCCTAAAGGCCCATCATGGATTAGCCTTTGAATCCAAGTTGAATTGATGTGACCCAGCCTCAGATGCCAAAAATATGAGTCATTGACATTGTTCTTTCTCTTCTTAGTTAAAAGTTCAGATTGAGCGTTATTTGATTAATGATTAATAGGGTTTAAATAGAATAGATTTCTATACATGTGCCCAGTACATAATATTTCTCCATTTCTACTGATAGAAATATCAGAATGGAAAGATACAGAATATCCTTGATTTATTAGTTTCACAACTGAAATTAAATTCTGACAAAAACCAGGTACATATAAAATATCTATTAAAACCATTTTTTATTACAATAAAAAACAAGATACAGCTCTCCCACTGCAAGGGCCCAGACTTGTGCTCTATTTGCCATGTGTAATCCATGTTTGCCCTTCTTGAGTATTCTTATCTTTCTAAACCCTTGCAAGGAATTACAAATATAATCAGTGGCTCCTAAATCAACAATCCAAGTGGAAGTTAATCTAATCATTGATATAAACTCTAGATAGAAAACATTACCTGTGGGGTTTTTCTTGGCTTGAAGATCTGGACTGTGAAACCCCGGTCAAAACTAACCTTAGAGTAAGGGGGTTGGGATGCATATCATACTTTATTTCATAATTAAATATATTTTCATATGATTTCGATGTGCTTTGGATTTGATTTTTATTGTCTTGAAGTCTTGTTGGTGAGTATTGTGTGAGAGGGGCAAAATGGTAATTTTTGCCCGAAGTGAAAATAGGGAGATAGATTGTGGATTGAATAGAAAATAATTTTTCTAGTGAAAATAGCAACAAGAGTTGTTGTGTTTTAGTGGTTAGAACCTTGGAATTAATTCTTGAGGTCTTGGGTTCAAATTCCATCATAGAAGCTTTAGCTAGATTAAATTTTATTTTTGCTTGGGGGGAATTGGTTTCGGCCCTAAGGGCCTAGAGCAAGGAGTGATGATGTCCTAGGAGAGACATGATAGGAGTAATCTCATTCCACTCCTTTACTCTACTCGAAATTCTTAAAGGGAAATTCATTTTTCCTTGATCTTTGATTTTCCTCAATTCTCAACTCCTTAGTGTGATCAAGATGTTCTAGCCTTTTTCTTTCCAGAAAATTCAGTAAAGTGCTGAGGTCTTTTAGGACCAAAGTGTCTTGGTAAAAGATTTCTTATAGTCTGAAAATATGGAAGAGTTGTGGGAAATTCCAAGAGGAAAAATCCCTCTAGTGAGCTTGCTGAAATTTCATTCTAGACTAGTTCATCTTCCTTCATGGAATGAGCTGAAATTTTCCAGCTTGTTGTACCTTCAAAATGTCGAGCTTCTTATCTAACATTCCCTCCCAAATGCTGCCAGAAAAATGGCCTTAAGTTCAGCTTGAAACATGAATTATTTCTGCCATTTTCGGACTGCTCAAGGGCTGTACAAAACCAGTGAAAATTCTGGGCAAAATCGCAGCTTTGGAGGTTCAAAACCAAGCTGTTTTCTTCCAGATTTTGTGCAGCACCTTAGCCATGTTTTTCCTCCATGAAGAAGGCTGGAAACCAGCCTTGAATACCCTGAAACCCCCCTTCAAACTCTCTGCAACTCGGCTGGAAGTGGCAGTCGAAATTCTGCCCAGAAAATTACTGTGCAGCGAAAAAAAAACTGTGCAGGAGAATTCCCAGCTTTGTTTCCTATTTTCCTTCCAGCCGAAACACCAACCTACTTCTGCAAAAACCTTCCTTAAACCTCCATTAACAGAGCTCCATTGTTTTCCTCAAGCTTCTGGACGAAAGGCAGCAATGGCTGTCCAAAAATCTCTCCAACAAATCCCTATAATTTAGCTTGATTGGTTTCCAAAATTTCAGCCATCTTGTTTAGCAACTTTTCATAAAATCTTACCCCATTGACCAGACATCTTCTTCACCATTGTGCACCTTAATTTCGGCCATCATAAGCTACCTTGAACCAGCTTTAATTCCTCAGAAGAGCTGCTCAACCAGTCGGCCATAGTAGACCTTCAAAGCTGTCCAAACAATCAAGATATTCTTAGAATATTTAGTTTCCAAAATCACTTCCTAAAAATATTCTACCAAGATTGTAACAACTAACCTTTCCTTTTCCCTCTCAAATCAGAGAAAACATCCTCCTAAACCCTACAGAATTTCGGCAGCCCTAATTCCATAGAATTTCGGCAGCTACAACATCCATTCTCTCGATTTTTCTTCAGCTACCAAGAACACCTACTACTTGCTTTCACCTAATACACCTTCAAACCACTTCAAACCCTCACGAAAATCTCTAGATTTAGTCTACTCACTGCTGTGAATCCATCAACACCATTCTTAACATCAATCTCCACGAATCATCTTGCTACTTCGGATCAAAACCAGAAATTTTTGTGAAGGACAAGAACACAATCAAGGTAAACTTATTCTAGCAACTTCATCTTCTCTAACCTTGATCTCTAATGAGAACCTATATGAATAAACATACTAATGATTTCTTCTTCTTCTTCTTCTTCTTCTTCTTCTTCTTCTTCTTCTTCTCTCTCTCTCTCTCTCTCTCTCTCTCTCTCTGATGGCCGAAATCACTCTTCTTTGGCCGGATGACTTCTCCTTCCATAATCTTGTTCTCGCCATCTCTCTTGGACTAGGTTAGCCATCTAGGAGTTGGGATCTACTCTAAACTCCTTCAAAGCATTCATCAACCAAGTAAGTACCTTCAATCTTTCTTTTAAACTCTAGAATCATGTCTCTAGGATGATGTTGTTAAAAGATGAATGGCGATGGGATTGAGTATGTGTTGTTGATGATTGAAGCATGAGTACATGTATGATTGTGAAGGAGATGTGATTTATGCATGGAAGGATTATATTGCTTGGTTGTATGTGGAATTGAGTTTGATGCAAGTCATAGGTAATATGTGTGATGAAGTATGCTAGAGATTATGTCACATTTGGTGAATAGGAGTTATATGCATGACTAGAATATTGAAGCCATGATCATGTTTATGCTAGTAAAGGTTAAATCATGTCTTAATAAATTTAGATCTATGCCTATATGCAAGATTTGGATGATTTAATGAATTGAAGGATTGTGTATGTTCTTGATTGAGGATGGCCATATAAATTTGATCATCATCTAGTTGTCCCTAAAACTAATTTTCACTTTATGCATAAAATACTCAATAAAATAATATTGCTAGTATTTTCGAAAAACCCTAGGAAGGGTAGATTTGGAATTATTATATATATATAAAGGATATTTTAGTCAAATAAATAATAATTTTGCTAGAAAATAAAATAAATAAATATTATTTAAAATAAAGAGATCAATTAAAGCTTTATGAGAATGATTCATAATTAGTAAAATATTTACTAAATCAAAACCCTTAAGGGTTTACTTATTATTTTCCAAGAAAGGCTTACTAAATTTAATCTCAACTAGTTTTGGCTATCAATTATTTTCTAACAACTAAACTATCATTAAATCACTATTTTACCTAGTACCATCTATGACTCTTGATCAGATAAACTCTAAATCTTTCCCAACAAGGTTTAAACTTTCAACTTATTAGAATTTATTTCCCAAACCATTAATTATTTTAAATAACAAATTAAACTTAGCTTATAAACCTATTTAGTTATTATTTTATCTTAAAGCTTGGGACACTAAGATCATGGTAGTAGTGAATTGAATTGATTTAAAATTGAGGAAGTGGTTTGTGACTTGAAATTGATTAAGATTTGTATTTACCCATGTGGGGTTAGGTCAGCTGTTCGAGACCTTGTTGTTGTGAGCAAGAATCAGGTAAGCTCCTGCATAAAACCTATCGATGTGAAAAATGTTTTCTTTATGGCAAGCTAAATGTGGAGTGTATGGACACTCGTTTATCTGAAGGCAATTGAGAGTTGAATTCGTTCTTATTTCCAACACTTAAATTATTTAAAAGCTAATGAGCAGATTTTCCAAACTTAAAACTCTTTCCAAAACTGATTTCTCCTAAAACTTTGGAAACCCTCAAATTGCTATTTTCATGAAGAGCAATGCTTCGTTCATTTTATCCTAAATGGGAAACGTCGTTGAGTACTCAATAGGGGTGGACTACTAGGACTAGTCTTTGAAGGGTTAGGGTAAGTCTCTCAGCAGGTGGCCACCTTTGAGGGGTGAGTCCTTCCCGGATAAGATGTCAGTCCAGTGAGTCGTATCGGTCCGAGCTAGCAGTTTGTTTTCAGTCAAGTGACTGTGTTTTGCCGGAATGGACACCCGGTTGTTGTTTGGGTATAGAGAAGGAGGAGTATCTTGCCCAGTAGGCCGATCACCTACTTTTGTCAGTCTGCACAAAGTGTCGGCATTCTGACCGATTATGGGGCCGCCCAACGTGTGGTAACCCATATCCCTTTCTTTCGAGTGGTTGATTTCATTACTTATGTACGGCTAGATAAGCCAAAACACCACTCTTGCTTTTGACTAATGTTTGATGCTTGCCAATGTTTCTCTAATAAAAGTTTCACACTTTGCTTTCACGAACTGTTTTCACTAAACACCCAAAGCACACACGGACTTACTGAGATTTCTGTCTCATCACCTTTTTATCATGATTTTAGGTTGATCCTGCTGTGGGGTCGAGTAGCTAGTAATATCTGCCTTGGAAGAGAATGTGTTTTTTGATTTTATGTATTGCTTTGGGGAGACGAGAGTGGAAAATTTTATTTATGGTTTTTGTTTTGGAGTTTCATGGATTTACTCTTGGAGTATTTTGGGTTGTAATAAATTTTTTAAGTTAAAGTATTATTTTATTTCAGCCATTTTATTTGTGTGACCTAGTTATAAAGACCCCTTGTCCTTTGGACGGGGCAACATCCCCGGCCCTGGCGGGCCTAGGCTTCGGGGTGTTACATGGACACTCCTTTTTCCAGTGTCCCTTCTTACCACATTTGAAGCACGTGCCCTTTAATTTGTCTTTGGGTTGGGTCTTGGGTTGGGCTACTGCGTTTCCCTTCTTCATTTTGAAATTTCTGGGCTTGGACCCAATTCTTGAGGAAGAAGCCTTAGCAATCATGGTATTTGATTATGGCTTCATGACCTTCTCTACCATCTGGAGTTCCTTCATCAACTCAATCAAACTCATGTTTAACTTGTTTATATTGTTGTTTAATTTAAACTGAATAAAGGAACTCGGCAGAGACTCGAGAACCATGTCCACTTGGCTCTCGGGGTCAATGATAGCCTCTAAGATTTCTGCCTCCTCGAAAGCAAAAATCATCTTGAGCATATGCTCCCTGACTGATGCTCCTTCAGCTATCTTAGGGTGTGTTTGGTTGGAGTGAAAATGGTAAGGAAAAGAGGAGGGGAAGTAAAATAGGAAGTAAATATATAATTTACTTAGTTTGGTTGGAGTGATTGGAGGAGGGGAAGTATATGTGGAAGGGAATTGGATCCCTTCCACTTCAGATTTTTCTTCCTCTCCATTTTGGAAGGTTTGGGAAGTAGATGAGGGTGAAAAGACCCTCTTATCCTACGGTATTTATTTTATTACAATTCTACCATATTTTACAATTTTTTATGAATTAGCTTTAGGGGTATAATAGTAATTCAATAATTATTTCCTCCCTATATACCTTACAACCAAACAATGAGAGGTAAATTATATTTACTTCCCTTCCACTCCAACCAAATAGGATGAAAGGAATTACATTTACTTCTCCTGATAGAAGTAAAATGTTCCACTCCCCCTCCCCTTTCCCCTTCCTCTTCCCTTCATGAACCAAACTCACCCTTAATATTTATTATAGTTCGAAGAGTCTCCTGCCTTGCGGGCCGGCTCTTATCTGCGAACATAGTGGCCAATGAATGAGTAATGTCATACGCAGAAGCCATGTGCTCATGTTTAGACTGGAGCACATTAGACATGGACGCTAGCATATAGCAACGTGCCATTTCATTAGCCTTCTTCCATGCCTTCTCAGCCTCTCGCTCTTCGTTAGTGGAACCTTCCCCAATTTCAAGGCAAGTCTCATAAAAGACATACTTATACTCCTTGGCTGTGAGTATTATGTCCAGGTTCCTCTTCCAGTCCACATAGTTTGGTCCCGTTAACTTATTCTCACGGAGAATAAAGGCCAAAGGACTAAAAGAACCTCCCACCATTTCTGAAAAATCAAAAAATAAAAGAAAGGATTTAGTTTGTGAAAATAAATTTGTGTACTGAAATTAATTGGGCTCTTAGGAAAACTGACATAGCTTCTTTGGAAGATTAATAGTTCCCTAAGCTAAGTGTATTAACCACCACAAATTAATTTCCCTTCTAGGTAATGATCTAGAGGATAACTCCATCGTGGGATGGTCGTTTCCTCTCATTTCCTATGGACATTCCTCGCACTATAGCCTTCAACGTGGGCTGGCCGATCATAGTATGTGTCCCGGGTTATTAACTACATCATTCTATTAGATCTAGATCCTTGTGGTATCCTCATCCTATATGGGTTCACTCCCAGGATGACGCGAGGGGACCTACGATCTCTAATAAGGATCGTGATAGAAGTCATGGGGCCGTTGGAACCCTTCTCCCACTTAGTCTTTTAAAATAAAGTTTTTCTGGAAAAATATCCTTTTGAAATTTCCATTAAGTTTTTCCTTAACTCAAAAATAAAATATCCAAGTCCATCAAAATCTCTATATCAAGGATTATATCCTTTGAGAGATCTTTCCATGGACTAATTTTATTTAAGTTAAAACTTAATTATTTAAAAAAAATTTCAATTTAAAACTTTCTAGAGACTTTGGTCTCAATTTTATTTAACAAAACATTTTTTCTTGTGCAAAACAAAATAAAATGGCTTTCTATTTTAACTTACAAAAATATCTAAATCCAATATATTTTCTATGTCAAGGATTAAATCCTTTGAGAAAATATCTAAGGATTAATTTTTGTTCAAGTTAAAATAACCATTTAATTTTTTAAAGAAAAATATTTTCCTTGTATAAATATTCCCAAAGACTTTGGTCTTTGAGAAACTGCGCAGATAGGTACACAAAATAAATAGCAAGCCAAAAAATAGTAAACGTTTTCATTCTTTTCTATTTTTAAACCTAAGTACCCAAATAATAGAATTAAACACTTTAATTAATGATCTTGTTTAATCCTAAAATCCTTTACTAATATTTTTCATGAAAATATATTCCAAGAATATAAACTATTGCAAAAATATTAACTTCGTCTGGTATGGGACCCAAATTAAAAAAAATGCAAAATTTGGCTGGCAGTCCACGTGCACCCGCCGCACCGGATCTGCGCCCAATTGGCCTGCGGTCCACTGCGACCTCAGTGCACCAGCCACACCGGATCATCAGCTGCCTCAACCCGCCAAGCCAACCTGCGCCCGAACCACCCGGTGCTCCTCCCGATTGCCCCCGCGTACTCGCCACACACGTGCACCGCACGACCCGCGCGTTGACCCGCACTTTGGCCCGTTTACCTGCACGCCAACCCAGTTTCAATAGCAATTGCAATTTTTTATCGGCTCGATTTCTTTAAAATTAGCTCGGCTCCAAGGCAGAAAGCTGGATGGCTCCTCTCAAAAAACGGCAACGGCTCGACTTCAAGGCGCAACTTGGCTCAACGGCTTAGAAAGAGTATCTTTCTTCTCCGAGAGTTTTCTTCTGCATTTCTTCTGTGTTTTTCTTCACAGATTGTTTCCTTTGGCTTCTTTCGACATTTTTCATTACAAAAACTCATCCAAACCAAAACACAACCGCCTATACCCTCTCAAAAATGGGTTTACACGATCCAATCCACTAAACCAAAAATTTACAGAAAGCTCTGTGAAGCTCACAGAAATCACATCCCATGTCGTAAACAGCGAAGGATCACATGTTTAAGATCCAAACAATGTTCTTCTCCATTTTTATTAACTAACATGCTCCCTAAGCCAATCAAATTCATGCTCTGATACCACTTGAAGGAATTGACAGAGAACAGAGCATGCATACGGTGAATGAAAATGGAGAAAATGAACATTAAACAGAGCATGGCAGCAAAATGGAAGCATGAAAAACATACCTCTTGGAACCTTATACCTTGAAGATTGAAGAAGAATGGTTTGAAGCACAAAAACAGCTTCCTTCTTCTCGTGGGTTGATGCTTCCGGTTGCCAACTTCTTCACCTCTAGTGAATGCTTAGCTTTCCGTTCTCAGAATATGACCATAGCCTAATCCATTGTTTTTTAGCACAAAAAGGATAGCGAAGATGATCCATTTTTCTCCCACAGCTTTTGGTTTTGTTTTTTCACAGCTTGGCTTCTTCAATTCACAGACTACAAAAGCCAGTGAAGAAGACCAAAAGCCAGAAAACCAATAGTCACATGAGAGGTCGAGAGCCAAGAGAATTTTTTTTTCCCTTTTCTTTCATTTCATTTTATTTTATTTTTCCACACAGAAAGCCAAGAGTCATGAAACCAAAAATAATTATTTTGATAAAAATAATATTCCCGGGATTTAATATTTCAAACACCCGAATATTATTAACAAAATAAATTTTGGCTTCACTCTAAACTCTTCTAAACTGTGTCCAGAAAATCCTATGGTTCAGGCTATTGGGCCAAAATAATATATATTACTTTTCTTGGACCTAAAAAGCCTAAAATAATAAACATTAATTATTTTCCTTGGGATTAAATAAATAACCCAATAAATAATTAATGAACCCAAATGAACAAAAAATAATTAAAATTTAATTATTTATTTCTTGGAATTAAATAAATAACCCAATAAATAATTAAGTATTAATTATTTTCCTCTAGTTCATCGCTTAATTTTCTAATTATTCAAATTGGACATAGGCCTTGATTAATTAATTAACGAATTAAACCATATAATCAATTTCTCTCCATTTATTTTATTCCAGTCTAATAATAAATTAGACTTCCTGAATAAAATAAAACTCTTTCAACTAAGATCGTTTCTCAACCCAAAAAATTAATTAGGACTTACAGGCTATTCCGAGGACTAAAAAGACATATCACCTTGGCTACTAAAATGACCAAAATGCCCCTACTATATAAATAGTTGTATTTTCCATTTTAAATATTTCCTAATATCACAATAAGGAAATATTGACCCCAAGGACAATGCTACATTAGCAAAGTCTCCGACCTACAGGTGAAATGACTAAAATACCTCTCTACACATCACCCTACATTTAGAGATGAAGAAGTGTACTAACACCTCTCTAAATGATATATACCAGCCCTAGGCTTCATGTCCAATGATCCACGACTTCCTGGAGTGTTTTCGCTTTCCAAGGGAGCTAACCTAAAGCAAACATCCAAGTCAAGTTTCCCAGGGCCTTAGATATTTAGATCATTTAGACAACCACAAGGGCGATATAGTGTAGAAACTATCTTGTACAAGTCTGTCTTAACTAACTAGTTACACATACCTAACATGCAAGTATATTAGCCCACTATAGAATCTCAACTATAGCATATCAAAGTATATGCTTCCAGCTTCGTCATACCACCAACTCATACTCAAGTCATAGAGTACTAGTCCATGCTGTAGCGGTAGTAGCCTAGGTTTCTACCATATAGTACTTTTAGAACTCACTATTACAGGTCCTATTCTACGTATTCGAAATACGCTTAAGTCATAATGCGAGTGGACTACTCACTGGCTAAAGGTAAGCCATTCCCCATTTGGAATTCATAACATAATAACCTAGACATGATAAGATTCTCATTCTCATCAATCGGTTAAGAACAAATGTTTATGTGTTTAAATAACCCATGATCCATACCTTGCTGTGAAAGACCTCCATTCACATGGATCACTTATTTAAACACAATGGGTCTTTTCTAAATGAATTTGTGCACAAAAAAGAAAATTAATTCACAAATGATTTCCACAAATAAATCATTTTATAAAAATATTTGATATTTATATCAGAAACCTAGTCTAAGAGAGTATACTCCCAACACCTATTCAACAAGTGCCATTGAACCTGAATCTGACTCCGGTTATTAAAGTTAATTGCCCTAAAAGTAAGTATTCTTAGACTTTGGCATGGGAAATTTTAATTAGCTATCTTCTGCTGCATATTTATTTTTCCTGCAATGCTTTAAATGGTTTCAGAGCCTTGGTTAAATCTAGGAGTATGCTTAGGGTTGGTAACTAGAAAAGGTAGTTCCTTTACTAAAAAAAATATAGTCTTTGCAATTGTATGGATTCCTCATGACTTTTTATATGGTTAGATTTTAT
The DNA here is from genome assembly GCA_026120185.1 of Voacanga thouarsii. NCBI lineage: Eukaryota > Viridiplantae > Streptophyta > Magnoliopsida > Gentianales > Apocynaceae > Voacanga > Voacanga thouarsii. The sequence goes on along the minus strand of JANUWF010001650.1, from coordinate 2,740,862 downwards.
GTACGTCTTGTGCTTAAAGGCATAGGCACCTATAATTTATTTTTTAATCACTTTCGTAGAAATCTTTTATGCCTTGTTTTGAAAGGGATAGGCATTTGAAATTGTATTTCAATTTATTTACAAATTTTCTGTAACCAAAAAAAAAAAAAAATTACTAGTGCCTGGAACACAAAACCCCTGAAGAATACGGAGATCGCACGGAAAAAAAAAGGGGTTGCCCGAGAAGACCAGGCACACGTGCATGCTTGTAGGTAGCGTGACTCAGGAGATTTATCTCCCTAGAGCCGTGCTGGCATGCCGTGGCTGGTGCACCTGCGAGCCACGGGTGACCAAGGCTAAAAAGCCTTGATCCTTAGGAGGCTTAGTACAAGCCTTCCAAGGCTTGCATGGTCCAAAACAAGCAAAAGCACAAATCGTTCAGTGGTTTGGGTCACAGGCTTTGCTTTGTTTTTATTTTATTTTCTTGAATTTTCTTTTCTTTTGGGGCCCAAATCACACGAGATTATTTTTCTTACAATTGTTTATTTACTGTGATAAATAATTTTGCATGAAAATGTTAGTAAAGGGGAACCACCTCAGGATTAAACAAGATCATTTTAATTTTATTACTATTATGATGTTTAATCCATTATTTGGCCACATAAGAAGAAGGCTAGAAATAGCATGTAAAAATTTTATTTTTGGAGCATGTCTATTATATTTAATTTTGTGATCAAATGTAGAAAGATTTTCAAGAAATTAAATTTTCTCTAGATAAAAAAGTTAAGGAAAATGTTTTAAATTGGAACTATGTAATTTAAAAATAAATTCATGATTTATTCTTCCAAAGGTTTTTATCCCTAACACGGAGAATAATTTTGAATTTAAGTATTTTAAATTTAGTTCCTAGAAAATGGTTTTAACTTAAGTAGTGAAATTAAATTTTCATAATTTATTTTATTAAAGGGTTTTATCCTTGACATAGAAAATAATAGTTGAGTTTTTGGATCTTAATTAAAGTTAATAAAGCCAATTAATTTTTAAAAGAAATATTTTTTCTAAAAACATATTTTTCTCAAAAGATTAAGTGCGAGAGGGGTTTAAATGGCCCCATGGCTTCCATCATAGGTTCCTGTTAGAGATTGTGATTATCTTCGTGTTATTCTGAGCTTGACACCCTATAGGAAGTATTTTCATGGGAATCGAGAACTAACGGAGGAATAATAATTAAAGCTTAGGATAAGTATTAGTGTCGGGCAGCCTGTCGTTCAAGGCATTAATGGATTATCCATAGGTAGTGAGAGTAGAAACCATCCTAGTCGATGGAACTATTTTTGGATCATTACGTATTAAGGAAGTTTAATTTGTGATGGTTATACACTTAACTTAGAAATTTGTTAACCTTCTCATGAAAGTCTATCAATTTTTCAAAAAGCCAAATTATTCATATTTTTTATAATGATTTTAATAGATTAACCATATCATGAAAAATATTATGATGTTTTAAATATACCTTTTTATATGTGTTTTTCAAAACAAACATTTTTTTGAATGAAGTTTTTTTTCAATCAATAGAAATGTATGGTTTCAGTCCTTTATCCATTATTCTCAAGGAGAATAAGTTAATTAGACCTAACTACGTGGATTGGAAAAGGAATTGAACACAGTACTTACTACGGAGGAGTATAAGTATGTTCTGAGCAACCCCTGCCCTGAAATTGGGGAAGATTCCACGAACTAGGATAGTGAGGCGGAGAAGGTATGGAGGAAAGGTGATGAAACGGCTTGATGCTATATGTTGGCTTCTATGTCCAATGTTCTCTAGTCTAAGCATGAGAACATGCCTACTACATACGACATCAATGTTTCGTTGTATATCATGTTTGCTGACAAGAGCCAACCCACAAGGCAGGAAGCTCTTAGAGAAATCATGAACACTATGATGGCTGAGGGGGATTGGTTCCGAGCATATGCTCAAGATGATTGCCAATTTGAAGAAGTCGAGGTCCTAGGGGCAACAATCGCTCCCAAGAGCTAAATTGATATGGTTCTTGAGATTTTGCCAAGTTAAATTATAATATGAACAAGTTGAGTATGTCTTTTCCAGAGTTGATGAAAGAACTTCAGGCTGCAAAGAAAATTATGAAGCTTATCTCAAAGATTTTGGTTGCTCGTTCTGGTTTATCTTCTAGAATTGGGCCTAAACCTAAGAAGTTCAAAAAGAAGAAGGCCTAGAACAATGCAGAGGCCCAATCTAAGGCAACCATGCTCGGTACATCTAAGCCCAGCGACAAACGTAAGGGCAAGTGTTTCAAATATGGCAAGAATGGGCACTTCAAAAAGGATTGTCTGAATTTCTTGGCAAAATGCTCCTCAAGTATTAACCTTTACTTATAGTCTATTTTAATAGTTTGATCATCATCTAGTTGAATTATTGATTCCGGAGCCACGTAACATATCTATAACTCCTTGCTATGGTTCATCAAGATAAGGTAACTTAATAAAGGAGAGCATGTGGGATGAAGCAGTGGGAGACTTAGAGCTATTATTTAATTGTAATAGGGTTTTAGTTTTGAAAGATATTTTATATGTATCTAGTTTTAAACAAAATTTGGTTTCAATTTCTAAATTGATTAATCAAGGAAATCTATTTCTTATCATTTTGGTATTTCGATCGGTAGAAATAGAAATATTATTTATTTTGGAAACATGTATGGGAATCTTTTCTATATTAATCCTATTAATTATCAAATAAATAATGCTTAGGCATAACCTAATAATAAGAAGAGAAATGCCACATCAAACGACTCTTATTTATGACACTTAAGATTAGGATATATAAATCCTAATCGGATTCAGAGGTTAATCCAAAATGGGTCTTTGGGCTCATTGGAATTGGAGGAATGGCTTTAGTATGAATTTTGTTTTAAGGGTAAAATGACCAAAAGGTCCTTCACACAAAAGATGGAAAGGGCCAAGGAAATATTAGAGTTAGTTCTTACTGATATTTGTGGTCTTTTATCTTCACTGGCTAGAGAATGTTATAATTACTTTATCACGTTCACAGATAATAACTCGTGTTTTGGTTATGTTTACTTGATAAGACATAAATCTAATTCTTTTGATAAATTCAAGGAGTTTAAGGTAGAGGTGGAGCGTCAAATAGTCAAAGTAATAAAAAAACCTATGATCGAATCGTGGTGGACAATATCTCCTTGGTGAATTCAAGGACTACTTAGCACATTAGGGTATAGTATCTCAACTAACCACACCTGGGACTCCCCACCAGAATGGAGTAAATGAGAGAAGAAATAGAATGTTGATGGAAATGGTCAGAAGCATGATGAGTCATACAATTCTTCTGATTTATTTTTGGAGTATGCTCTAGAAACAATAGCATATATTCTGAACATGGTGCCTTCCAAATCAGTGCCTAGGACACCCTATGAGATATAGATTGGATGAAAGCCCAACATGAATCATCTCAAAATATGGGGTTGTCCAACATATGTACTGACTAAAGGAAGTAAGCTAAACCCAAGATCAGAATTGTGCTATTTTGTAAGGTATCCAAAAAGAACAAGAAGTGGATACTTTTACCATCTCCAAGAGCAAAAGGTACTTGTTAGTCCTCATGCTAGGTACTTGGAAGATGAACAAAGTGTATCTACTATGGTTTCGAGTAATATGGAATTAAAAGAGAAGTTGATTGACGATTCGACTTCTAGCACCTTTATTGAGGAACCAAAAGAGATACAACTAGATGTTCCCATACAGACTGAGTCACATCGTAGTGGGAGGATATCTAGTATTCCTAAGAAATGGAGTGGAGAGGCTTTTGAAGTCATTTCCAACTATCAGGAAGATCCTGCTAAATATGATGAGGCCATCATTGACGTTAATGCGGACAAATGGCAAATTGCAATAAATGCTAAAATTAAATCTATATATCTCAATCAAGTCTGGAATCTTGTTACTGCACCTAAAATGATTAAAACATAGGGCATAAGTGAGTATACAAGAGAAAGGGAGGTGTGGATGGAAAGGTGGAAACCTTTAAAGCAACGTTGGTAAAAAATGGTTATACTCAGAAAGAATGGATTGATTATAAGGATACATTTTCACCTGTTGCCAAGCTTAAGCCCATATGTATTCCCTTGGCCATCGCATATCACTATGACTATGAGATTGACAAATGAATGTCAAGGCAGCCTTTCTTAATGGCAATCTTAGCGAGGACATCTATATGTCTCAGCTTGAAGGCTTTATTGTGAAAGACCAAGAACATATGGTTTGCAAACTTAAGAAGTCTATTTATGGACTTAAGCAAGCATCGCGAGCATGGAATATGCATTTTGATGAGACTGTAAAGTCTTACAACTTCATAAAAAATGTAGATGAACCATGTGTATATAAAAAGTCAGATAGGAACAATGTGTCCTTTATGATACTTTATGTAGATGACATTATACTTATTGGAAATAATATTGGGACATTGTTATCTATAAAGGTTTGGCTATCAAGTCAATTTAGCATGAAGGATATGGGAGAAGCTAGCTATATTCTTGATATTAAGCTTCTTAGAGATAGGAAGCAAAGAATGTTAGGCTTATCCCAGTCAGTTTATATTGACAAGATACTAAAGGATCAAAATTGAAAAATTCAAAGAAAATGCAGTGGAAAATTTTTTAGTTTTCTGAGCCACACCTAGGATAGAGTACTTACTTTTCTTTATAGATCATGAATTAACCAACAAGGAGTCCGGTTGCACTAGAACTTACGTTGGAAGGGGAGAAGGAGACGCCTCCGGTTCGACTGGTATTCCTGCTAATCTTCTACTCCTACGTATCAAGCGTCTCCAAGCTTCTTCCTTTCATTTTTCGGAGTATGACTCTACCTTACTCTTAGGTTAGCTTGGTCCTTTTTTGGATAACCAAGATACTCTCCAAGATGAAAAGAAGAGAAGAACGTAGAATAGAGAGTGAAAGGGAGAGACGATACACCAGAGAGAATAAGAAAAAAATTAACGTCGTTATTTTTTTTTTCCTTCTCCTTTTTTCTTAATTTCGGCCAACCTTAGGGCTTCCTCAAGCCTTAATGGGCTTGGTGCTGTGCTCATAAATCAGTCCAAGACTGGCTCAATCCTCTTAGTTAATTAATTATCTTTTCTGGGCTTCATTAGATACCCAAGACTAATTAATTAATTCTAATTGGACTCTTAATATGTGTCAACATATATTAACCCAATTAATTAATTTATTCTAGTCTAATTCTCTTAAATAATTAATTATCTTTTTTGGGCCTTATTAAAACCTAAGACTAATTAATCAATTCTTATTGGACTCTTAGAATAAAATTTATTTCTCTTCCAAATAATTATCCATCAAGCACAGATTATGTCTAAACAATACCAAGGTAACTTGAGCTACTCCGGAGATCAAGAGATATATTATTCATGGCTACTAAAATGACCAAAATGCATTTACTATTAAATAGTTACATTTTACCATTTTTAATATTTCCATTTATTACCATATGAAAATATTGACCACAAGAATAATATTTCTAAAATAATGTCTCTGACCTATAGGTGAAATGACAGAAATACCGCTCTATGTAACACCCATCAATGAGACAGGAAAAATGTACTAACACCCGCCTCAAAGACATCTAATACCCTTAGATCTCTAGTCTGATAATCCATGACTCACTTGAATGTACTTGCTTATCATTGGAAGTACCCAAAAGCACATATTCTAGAGTTACGTTCCCAGGGCTATGGATCATTAGAATATCCCGGACAATTATAAAGGGGTGATTTAATTTTACTAAGTGAAGTATAGAAACTCTGTTGCATGACTCCGTCTTAACTAACTAGAGTAATACACCTAACATATAAGGATATTGATCTCACAAATGAAATCTCACCCAACATACATCAAAGTATAAATCCATAGATTCGCCAGACCTCTAACTCCTGCTCAACTATGAAGGTATCCACCCATGTTGTAGCAGTAATAGTCCGGTCTCTGTAATTACAGTACTTAAAAGAGACTACTACTACAAGTCCAGTTCTACTTATTCGAACTACGCTTATGCCAATATGTGAGTGAACTACTCATTGAATCAAGATAAACCATTCCTCGTTGAAAATCATGGCATAATAGTCTTGCCTTGATGAAGTGCCCAATTTCATCAAAGGACTAAGAATTCAATTTTACTTGTATGATAAGTACCTATGGTCTATAACTTACTATAAAGAATGACCTAACACATAGACCATTACTTGTCATACTTGGAGCTTAAATGTGCTATAATATAAGAAACAAAATAAATTGAATGAATAAGCATTTCATTGCAATATGTTTACACAAAATATATAGTCTTTGAGGGCATACTTTTCAACAATCTCCCACTTACACTGCAAAGACTAAAAAAGTCTACAAGTGCCTACCCCTATGACATCTAAGTGTTTTTGAAACATGACAAGTATTTGAAACATCTAGGTTTAGTTAAGTATCTTAGAAAACATGACAACGGACCAATTAGCAATTCTCTCAATTAATTATCATCTTGGCATCATGAAGGAAAATCCAATCATTTGTCAAGTCATGAATTCACTTAGGTAAATTCCACTTCATTTGTCAATCCATAGAATCCTATATTTTGATTCATATTAACAGATTTGTCAACCAAGCTAACATAACCAAAACATGCATTAAACTCATCATTCATATCTTGATTCAAATAGCAGATTTGTCAATCAAGCCATCTTAACCAAAACATGCATCAATCTCAATTCCTTCAAATCATGAAATTAGCTAATGACCCTATGTCAAGGCAAAATTAACTTAACCTTTGATTACTTAGTTCTAAAATCCTGACTTCATCATTCAAATCCATCAAGATTCAACAAATATGAAATCAATGCAACAAAACTCCTAACATCATTTTGTTAAAGTCAATTAGAAGAACTCGCCTCAATAACGAATGAAATCGAGTAATCAAATACTAATGATGACAAAGAATTGATCAAATAACTAAATTAACACAACATCATGAATCCCAAAATAATGTTAAATTACAGTAAAAGAATTGAATACATCATTACTAAAGGAAAAGAAGACAAAGAGAAAAGAAAGCACTCATAGATAAGTCTCTTTCTTCTTCCTTGAAGACTCCCTTGAAGAATCCTCCATGATTTGGATGAATACTTCATTCAATGAGAGATTCAAAATTTTTTCCCTTTAATTCACCTCTCTATATTTGTATATATCCAACCCTTGTGTTCTCTTATGCTTTTATAGGCCTCTTGGATGCCAATTTCATGGTTGAGGAAGGCTTGGCCAAGTAGGAGTAAGAAAATACCAAAATCATTGGATAAGCTTTAATTTCGCGTACAAAATTTTTGCCTCCAGAGCGTACCTGGTGTTGGGTACCTTCGACCTACCTGGCACCAAGTGCACTCTATTCTTCCCCTATTTGTGCTCTATTTTTGGTCATTCCTCCTTGGCAGAAAGACTGGACCCGGTGCTAGGTGCACTTGCCAGACCTGGCGTCGGGTCTGTTCTAGAAATCTCTTGACGTTTGCTCAATTTCTTCTGGTGGAGCAGAATGGACCTGCTGCTAGTCTATTGGCTTGGCTTGGAGCTAGGTCTATTCTGGTTGTGTACACTTTCTACTCGATTTTAACTTAAATTTATAAATATTTGTCAAAAACACATTTTACAAGCAAAATGTCAAATACGAAGGAATATGCCTAGTTATTATAAATAATGTATCTTAAAATACCCTCAAATAACTAGGAAAATAATGGTGATTTTAACCCCTATCAGCTTGTTGGTGAGCTTCCATTGGGTTTAACTGATATCTACTAACCATGCGTACTGCAAAATAAATATCTAGCCTAGTACAAAGCATAGCATACATGAGACTTTCTACAGCCAAAACATAAGGGATCCTACTCATTTTCTGCTTATCTTCCAATGTTTGAGGACACTGCTTGGAAGATAAGGATACTCCATGTCTAAAGGGTATGATAGCCCCTTTACATTGATCCATGCTATACTTGACCATTATCTTGTTAATATAAGCAGCATAGGATAAGCCTAACTTTCTTTACTTCTTACCTCTAAAAAGCTTAATACCTAGAATGTAGCTAGCTTCTCCCATGTCTTTCATGCTAAATTGACTAGATAGCCAAAACAGATGACAATATCCTCACATCATTTCCAATGAGTAGAATGTCATCTATATAAAGTACCAAGAAAATCACTTTGCCACTGTCTAATTTTCTATACACACATGGTTCATATACGTTTTAAATGAAACCATTAGCTTTCACAGTTTCATCAAAATGTATGTTTCATACTCGTGACGCTTGCGTAAATCCATAAATAGACTTCTTAAGCTTATAGACCATTTGTTCTTGACCTCTAGCAACAAAACCTTCTGGCTGGGACGTATAGATGTTTTCACTAAGATAGCCATTTAACAAGGCTGTCTTGACATCCATTTTCCATATCTTGTAGTCATAATAACATGCAATGGCTAAGATAATTCAAATAGACGTAAGCATGGCTACTGGAGAAAAGGTTTCCTCATAATCGATCCCTTCTTTCTAAGTATAACCTTTAGCAACCAACCTTGCTTTATAGGTTTCAACCTTTCCATCCACACCTTTCCATCAACCTTTCCATGTGTACCCGAAGAGCACTAGTTGAGGGACAGAATTTTAGAAGAAGCGCATAAGAGCAAGTACGCCATTCATCCAGGAGAGGTCAAGATGTATCAAGATCTAAAAAAGTCTTATTGGTGGCCCGGGATGAAGCGGAACGTGGTTAAGTATGTCTCAACGTGCTTGACCTGTCAGAAAGTCAAAGCGGAGCACAGAAAGGTGGCAGGATTATTACAATCGTTGCCAGTACCGGAATGGAAATAGGAAGAGGTAACCATGGACTTCGTTATCGGACTCCCTATGGCCAGGAGCCAAAAGGATGCCATATGGGTAGTGGTGGATCGACTAACCAAGTCGGCACATTTCATACCCGTGAATGTAAGGGATTCTATGGAAAAGTTGGCTCAGACCTACGTGTGAGAAATAGTCAGATTGCACGGAGTACCTTCAAGTATTATGTCTGACCGTGATCCGAGATTTACATCCCGATTTTGGGGCAAGTTTCAAGAATCGATGGGTTCTAGTCTGAAGTTCAGTACAACGGCGCACCCACAGACCGATGGACAGTCAAGAAAGGGTTATTCAGATATTTGAGGATATGCTGAGAGCCTGTGTGTTGGATTTCGGGGATAAGTGGATTGAAAGTGTGCCGTATGCCGAGTTATCATACAATAACAGTTATCAGGCTTCGATTGGAATGGCTCCGTATGAAGCTTTATACGGACGTAAGTGTCAAGTACCGCTATACTGGAGTTGGTCAGAGGATGAACATATAAGCAAATCGGGAGAAGTCTATGTTCAGGAAATGTCGGACAAGGTTAAGTTAATTAGGGAAAGGTTGAAGGCAGCCCAGAGTCGACAAAAGAGTTATGCAGACAATAGGTGGAGAATGTTAGAATTTCAGGTGGGAGACAGTGTGTTTCTAAAACTAACACCGAATAGGGGAATTCTGAAGCACCCGAAAGGGGGAAAGCTAAATCCGAGATATTTAGGTCCATTTCCAATAAAAGAGAAAATTGGGTCGGTGGCGTACCGATTGGAGTTGCCAGATGGGCTGACAGGAATTCACGACGTATTTCATGTATCACAGTTGAAGAAGTACAATGCCGATCCCGGACATGTGTTGAATGATGAGCCGTTAGTACTACAACCCAACCTGAGCTATGTGGAGAAACCCGTAAAGATATTGGACCGAAGTATCAAGACTCTCCGGAACAAGCAGATTCCGATGGTAAAAGTGCAGTGGGAGCATCATGGCATGCGAGATGCCACATGGGAAACAGAAGAGTGGGTAAAGCGAAAGTATCCCAATCTGAGGTAAAGGTGCGTCTGAATTTCGAGGCGAAATTCTCCTAAGGAGGGGAGGATGTGAAACCCCACCTAAAACTAACCCTAGAGTAAGGGGGTCGGGAATGCATATCATATTATTTTGCATGAATATATATGTTTTTGAATGATTTTATGTGCTTTAGAATCGTGGATTATAGGTTTAAATGCTTAGTTATGCTTATTGAGTAGGAGGGGTAAAATGGTAATTTTGCTTGAGGTCAGAATAGGGAGATAACTTGAGGAGTAGATAAGAAAAATATGTGGGTGAGGAAATAAGAACAAGAGTTAGTGTGGTTTAGTGGTTAGAGCTTGGTGAATTAATTTCTAAGGTTATGAGTTCAAATCCCATCATTTAAGTTTTATCATGATTATCTTAATTAAGTTTGAATTTTTGTTTTCTTGCATTCCATAAAAATAGGAATGTTGTCTTAGGGGAGACATGAAGAGAATGTCCTAATCTTATCCTCATGTCCTAAAAAGAATTCTAGAGGAATTCTTGTGCTATTTATTACCTCTAGCTTGTCCTAACATATTTATAATTCAAAACCATTAAATCCTTTCTTTTAAATTCCAAAAAAAAATTCTGGGATAACTCCTCCACCATGAAATTCGAAAATCAGCTATGGTGGTTGGGTAGTTGGCCGAAAATAGGAGGGTAAATAGGAAGGGTTCCAAGAGAAAATCAATCACCATAAAAGGACCTTCAAATCTACCTTCATGTTGTTCATACTTTAGTGGAAAGAAATCTGGAAATTTTCTAGAATTGTTGCAGACCCTTTCTTCGAAAATTCAGGCCATAATCCCATTCATTTGCTGCCAAGAAAATGGTCATTTTATGTGGCTTGGAAGCTGGAAAAACTGTGCAAATTTTGGACTGCACAAAACAGCACCAAACCAGAAAAAAAAAAACCTGGGCATTTCGCAGCTTGCAATCAAGGAAATGAAGCTGTTTTTAGTTCACCTTCAAGCCAGCAAATCTCTTCTGTATTTGTCCAGAAATAAGGCTGAAAAACCAACCTTGGAAGACCCTCAAACACCCCAGAAGAACCTCTGAAAATCGAGCTAAGAGGGTGCAAAATTCTGCACCAAAAATTCTGCAATCATCGAAAATTCTGAACAACTTGAAACCAGAATTTTCCAGCCTTGCTTCCTTCTAGCCTAAGGCCGAAAATCATCTCCAACCTCCGTAAAAATTAAGCTTGCTCATCTGTAGACTGAACACCATAAACCCCACTCTTACCTTGAGCATAAGGACTCCATAGCTGCACCACAAAACACTCCTAAGATCACTCCATTCAAACTCTTTTGAACTTCAAATAATTTCAGCATTTTACTCCATTAAAATCACTCTTGCATTAGGCTAATTAACCAGAATTTTCTCTGCCTTCATGGACTGAATTTTGGCCAGCCTTGAGCAACATTAACCTTCAATCATTTCAGGAAAAACTCCATGTTCAGCCAGCACCATTGAAAGACATAGAAACCTCTCTTGATCAAAACACCATAGCTAAACTCTTGCCTTAAACCTCTCCACTATTTCCTCCATTTAAATTTCAAAAAAATCTGATCATCCCCTCTCTTTCTAGCTGAAAACCGAAACCCTCATTCATTCCATACCATTCAGCCAGCCTTCTACCAAAATTCGTGCAGCATTCTTCCAAATTCTCTCCATTTTCACCTAGAACACCAAGAGCACCAAAAACACACACTAACATTCTTCAAGCCTAACCCTACTCTAAACACCTCCAATCACTCTCAAACACTCCAAATCACTTCCATTTAATCCCTAAACCTCATTTTTGGTATTTATAACACAAAACCTCGCAAACAAAAATTTTCAAGCGGATCGAAATCAACCTTTTTCTTGAAGGTCACAAGAACATCAACAAGGTAAGTCAAGAACAACTTTCTTATTCATCTTCTTCCATTCGATTATATCATTCTAATGATCTCTCTCTCTCTCTCTCTCTCTCTCTCTCTCTCTCTCTCTCTCTCTCTCTCTCTCTCTCTCCTAACCGAAATGGTTGATCAAACATCAACCATGATCGTTTGTTTCGTTGGACCATTCAAGACACTCCATCGCGCGTGGACCTTCTTTTGTCTTCTTCGAAGTACTCGACAATCAAGTATTCATTCTTAGATCTCTCTTATTAAATTCTGAAATCATGTCTCTTAGGTGTTGATAGGGAGATGGAATATGATTGGGAGATTGAGTATATGCATAAAGGGATTGGGGTTAGGACATGATGATTGTTGTATATGACTAGGATATATGTATTTTCCTTTCGAATCATTGTATGTTCTTCATGCTTAATGAATTTTATGGATATTTGAAGCATGATTAGATATTATGACACCAAAGGTGATTAGGCTTTTATGTTCTTATTTTCTATGGAAACCATGATTGATGATTATGCTTAGTAGGATTTTGGCCATGTGATGGTATGCGATAGTTCAAGTGTATGTTCATGAATGGAATGGTTTATTGTTTGATGATGGAGAATGTGATCATGAATCTTTTCTAGCTAGGAAAATCATGATAAGAGATTATTTTCTTATTAATTCTAGGTTATATTCATTAACAAAATTTATTACAAAAAAATTAGAATTGCTACTATAGTTTCCTTCAAAATTCGAAACACTAGGGGATTTGGATTGGAATATTTAATTAGAATATTAATATTTTTATTAAACAAAAATTTAATAAAATTCATTTATTACTAATTTTATTTATTACTAAATAATTATTATCTATTAAAAAATTAATTAATTAAAAATTAATTAATTTATTATTTATTTATAATAAAGCTATTTTTAAATTATCATTTATTAAAATTATTTAGGACTTAATATTATTTAAAATTCAAACCTTAGTTTATTTATTATTAATAACACTCAAAAATTATTATTTGAGTTTATAATTTATTAGCAATTATTTTAGAACCCCTATTTATTTTAACTTATCAAACTGGACTTATTTTATAAAATTCTTTAGCATCTAGCCTTAAAGCTTAGGACATTGAGGTCATGGTTAATCATGGTTGTAACTAGTTGAGCTAAGAATTATTTATGTAAGGCAAGTATAGCCTGAATGTGACCTTATGTTTTGTGTTTACCCCAAGCGGGGTTAGGTCAGCCTTGGAAGACTTTTGAGTTTGAGCAAGCAAAGAAACAGGTAAGCTCCTGCATGGAGCTTTGTGAAGACCAAAAGTTATTGTGGCAAGCAAATGCAATGTATATGGACATTTATTTGTAAAGGCAATTAAGGACTGTTTTTTCCTTTTTATTTCGGTCAAGCAAATCATTTGAAAATTGAACAAGCAGTTTTATACAAATCTAAACTTTTTCTAAAACCCAACTTGACTAGACTTTTGGAAACCCTTAATTGCTATTTCCAAATAAATCAAAGTTTTGATCAATTTTCTCCCAAGGGGAACAATCAACGTTGAGTACTCAATAAGGGTAGACCACCAGCACTAGTCTTTGAAGGGTTAGGGTAAGTCTCTCAGTAGGTGGCCACCTCTGAGGGGTGAGTCCTTCCTGGATAGGATGCCAGTCCGGTAGGTCATACCGGTCCAAGCTAGCAAGTTTCAGTCATGTGGACTGTGTGTTTCGGAGTGGACAACCGGTAAGGTCGGGTGTAGAGATGGAGGAGTATCTCACCCGGTAGGTTGTACACCTATCTTTTGTCAGCTTGCACAAAGTGTGGCATTCTGACTGTTATTCAGTCATGGGGCCCAACGTGTGGTAACCCATGGCTACCCATTTGAGTGGTTGTATTTATTGTGCACATGTATGGTTTGAAAAGCGAAACACCACTCTTTATTTTCAGCATTTATTTATTGCTTGCCAGCACTTTTCCTTCTGAAACTTTTACAACTTGCATACATGAATTATTTTACCTGAAACACTCAAAGCACACACGGGCTTACTGAGATTTTTATCTCACCACCTTTTGTGCCATATTTTCAGGAAGATCCTGTTGTGGAGGTCATTAGCTAGATTGTTGCCTGTGCTTGAAGACTCATGTTGTTTACTTTAAGTGTTGTTTGAGAGATTGTTGCAAACAATTTATTTTGGATTTGTTCCAATACTTATCTTTTGGGTTGTAATAAGCTTAAATTTTAAAGTCTTTATTTTATTTTATTTTTATGTAACCTAGTTATAAAGACCCCTTGTCCTCTGGACGGGGCGACATCCACAGCCCTGATGGCCTAGGTAGTGGGGTGTTACAGTGTCCCTCCAGAACAAGTAGACGTTCCTATTCAACAAACGCCATCAAACCCAAATTCAACTTTGATTATTAAAGTTAATTTCCCTAGAAGTAAGTATTCCTAGACTTTGGCTCTAGAAAAATTTTAATTTGCTATCTTTCGCTGCGTATTTATTTTTCTCGCGATCCGTCACGAGCAATCTGAAGACTTTGTTTTTCCTTCCAATTTCCTTGTAATCTCTTTTTCTTTTTGGGGTCCCATATCACACAAGGTTACTTACGTGCAATAGTTTTTTTATGGTGTTAAATAATTTTGCATGAAAATACTTAGTAAAGGCAGACCATCTTAGGATTAAATAAGATCATTTTAATTTTATTATTATTATGATATTTAATCCATTATTTGGGCACATAAGAATTAAAGGTTAGAAATAACATGTAAAAATTTTATTTTTTAGCATGTCTATTTTATTTAATTTTTGTATCAAATACACATTTTTTTTTTTTTTTGGTTGAGAAATTAGTCTTTTTGTAGCAAAAACAATTAAGCAAAATGTTTTTTTTTTTTGTAACGAAGTAATTTAAAAATAAATTCATGATTTATTCTTCTAAAGGATTTTATCCTTAACATGAAAAATAATTTTGAATTTAAGTATTTTAAATTTAGTTCCTAGAAAAATGTTTTTAACTTAAGTAGTGAAATAAAAATTGCTAATTTATTATCTTAAAAGATTTTTATTGTTGACATAAAGAATAATGGTTGCTTTCACTAAAGTTAATAAAAACCAATTAAATTAAAAAAAACATTTTTCCAAAAAATCTATTTTTCTCAAAAGATTAAGTGGGAGAGGGATTCCAATGCAACATGGCCTCCATCACGGATTCCTGTTAGAGATTGTATTTATCCTCGCATCATTCTGAGCATGACCCTTTATAGGATAGATTTCCACAAGAATCTAGAACTAATGGAGAAATTATAATTAAAGCCTAGGATATATGTTAGTATCGACCAGCCTATCATTGGAGACATTAATTCTGGATTGTCCGAAGGTGGTGAAAGTAGTGACCATCCTATCAATGAAACTATTTCTAGATCATTACCTATTAAGAAAGTTTAATTTATAATAGTTATACAATTAAAATTGTTAACCTTCCTAAGAAACTCTGCCAGTTTTCTAAGAGCCATTTTTTTCATATTTTGATAGTGGTTTTAATAGGTTAACCATATCATGAAAATAATATGATGTTTTAAATATGCATGTATATGTTTTTCCAAAATAAACATTTTTCTTAATGATGTTTTTTTCCAATTAACAGATATGTCTGATTTCAGTCCTTTATCCATTATTCTCAAAGAGAACAAGATAATTGGACCTAATTACGTGGACTGGAAAAGGAATATGAACACAATACTCACTGCAGAGGAGTAGAAATATGTTTTGACCAACCCCTGTCTTGAAATTGGGGCAGATTCCACAGACCAAGATCATGAGGCTGAAAAGGCATGGAGGAAAACTAATGAAATGGCTAGATATATGTTGGCTTCCATGTCCAATGTTCTCCAGTCTAAGCACGAAAACATGCATTCTACATATGATATCAATGTATCATTGCGCACCATGTTTACTGATAAGAGCCAACTCGCAAGGTAGGAAGCTCTTGGTGCAATCACGAACACTAGGATGGCTGAGGGGGGCATCGATTCACTAGCATATGCTTAAGATGATTGCTCATTTCGAAGAGATCGAGGTCCTAGTGATACGACTAAAAATGCAAAAGCTTCTTGATTTTTGAAGAACCCTAGAGTTGGTCACCTAATTCTCTACCAAATTCACACATACAAATGAACTAAATGCAAATGCACTTAACCCAATGAGATTTGGTGAATCTAGCCTACTTCAAAACACCTAAATACCATATTCTATCAAGATATTAGAACAAAAATATAGGATTTGAAGGCACCCAAAAACTCAACCTATCAAGAACACTAGGGAAATATTAGCACCTAAAAATAGAGAAAGAGATTTAGATTATCCCTTTGAAGTTTAGAGACATTGAATCAAATGTGGGACTAAGCCCTTTAATTTGGTCCTGAATGAAAATCACCCCTTACACACTCTCTTCTAGAGAGAATTTGGTTTCTCTACCAAAAATATTCCAAGTCTCAAAAGTCTTACTATTACAAGAGTAAGAAGGCATATATAAATATAACAAACTAAACCTAGAAAATGGGAGATATAATCTCAGCCATCCATCTCCTAAGTAATTCTAAAATATACCTATTATAAGCTAAAAGTTGTAGGAATCAAATTGGGAACAAAATAAAATAAAACAAGAAAAATTAGAAAAACTGGGTCGTGCCCGAAGTGACCTAGCGCCAGGTGCTTGGGTGGACCTATTGCTGAGTCTGTTCTGGAAATGAAACATTTCTTCTCCAGCGGTGACCTGGTGTCGGGTGCTTGGGTAGACCTGGCACCAGGTGTGTTCTATTCTCCACATAGCCGGCTTTTCTTGTCTTGTCAGCCTCCTTTTGTGCTCATTTGGTCGTCCATACCAATTGTTGTCCAAGCTTTAATCTTCTTAGCTCTTCTTTAATCCTCCATTACTTGACAACCTTCTTGATCCTTGGCTTGGAATCTTGAAATACACCTTGAAGTCTCTTGAAAATGAGCTTCACCCATGGAGTCATGTGTTGTGTCTTTGTCCTCCTTCCCTCTTCTTTAGAATGACCTTCATGCTTGGGACGATTCCTATCATTTTCTCTTTCTTTGTAATGATTCATCCACGAATGGTCACCTACATAAAAATTCAAATAAGAAATTTTTGGTGAAGGCAAAAATGTAGTCTCTTGTACTTTGCCATGTTCGTTGTTTTCTCCTTTCCCTACCCATATTTTCTTCTCATTTTACCTCGACTCTCTTTTCTTTTCTAACCTCCTTGTTTGTCACTTGGTTCTTTTTCTCTCAAATTTGAAGAGGTTATTCTATTTTTTTTCTTTTTCTCCTTTTCCTACTTTGTCCCCAACCTTTTCTTTTGTTTTCACCTCTTCTTCTTTTCTCTCAATCTTTTCCCCTCTCTTTCTTTTCTTTCCTTCTGTTTTCATTCTCCCTCAAAATATTTTGATCTTTCAAAACCTCACTAGGGGACAAGGGAACTAATGTGAACTTTTTACCATTCAAAGTATAAGTATTGTCCCGCCCTTTGTGGACTACATCCCTATCAAACATCCAAGGTCTCCCCAACAAAATATGCCAAACATGCATGGGATATACATCACATAACACTTCATCATGGTATCCCCCTATGTCAAATTCAACCTTGGCTTTCTTGTTCACTTTTACTTCTCCACAATTATTCAACCAATGAAGCTTGTAGGGACTAGGGTGTTTTAAGGTTTTTAACTTTAATTCCTCCACCAATATAGTACTAATCAAATTTTTACAACTTCCTGTTAGGATATAGGCCCTCTTAGACTTGGTTTCTGATGTAATTTTGATTTGTATTAATAAAAATATTTTTTCAGAAATTATTTTTGAAATCTTCTTTATATTTGTGCATGATTTTATTGGAAAAGGCCCATTGTGTTTAAGTAAATAGTTCATATGAATGGAGATCTTTCACAGTAAGGTATGGACCATAGGATACATAACGAATAAACTACTGTTCATAGCTGAATAATGAGAATGAGAATTTCGTCATGGCAAGGTTACATAATGAGAATTGTGTTATGAATTCTAAATAGGGAATGTCTTACCTTTAACTAATGAGTAGTCTTCTCATTTCATAACATAAGCGTATTTTGAATACGTAGAACAGGATCTATAGTAATGGTTTCTAAAAGTGCTATCTGATAGAAACCTAGACTACTACAACTACAGTATGGACTTGTACTCTACATCTTGAGTATAAGTTGGTGGTCTGACAAAGTTAGAATCGTATACTTTGATATACTATAGTTGAGGTTCTTTACAAGGACCAATATACTTGTTCGTTAGGTATATGTAACTAGTTAGTCAAGATAGACTTGTATAAGGTAGTGTCTATAATATATCACTCCTTGTGGTTGTCTGAATAATCTAATTATCCAAGGCCCTGGGTGTGAAACCCCAACTAAAACCAACCTTAGAGTAAGGGGTCGGGATGCATATCACATTTTCTTGCATGCATAAATATATTTTTATATGATTTTATGTGCTTTAGATATGTGATTTGTAGTCTAGATGACTTAATTGTGCTTATTGAGTAAGAATGGCAAAATGGTAATTTTTCTTGAGGTAGAAATAGGGAGATTGCTTGAGAATTAAACAGGAAAAATATTTGGGAGAGAAAATAAGAATAAGAGTTATTATAGTTTAGTGGTTAGAGCTTCGGAATAAATCCTTGAGGTCTTGAGTTCAAATTCTATCACTTGAGTTTTAATAAGATTAAATTTTATTTTGGGTTAGGTAGGCTATATTTCGGCCTTTGCATGCCTTGGGGAAGAGTAGGAGAGTTGTCCTAGGGGATACATGAAAGTAATGTCCTAATTCCACTCTTGTGCCCTACAAAAATTTCTAAAGGATTCATACCCTTCTTGATCTCTAGCTTTCCTTAATTCTTAATCAATTAGGCTGTTCAATTTATCCAAGCCAATTTTATTTCCAGAAAATTCCAGCAAAGTTCTATGATATTGAGGTCTCGAAAATGTCTATGTGAGGTATCTTGTTGGCTGAAAATGGGGAGGAGTTATGGAAGGTTCCCAAGAGAATTAATCTCCATGATTGAACCTTCAAACTCCAACCTATGTGTGTTCATCTTCTTCATGTAGTAATCTGAAAATTTTTCCAGCTTCTTGATTAGTCTAATTGTTGAAAATTTCAGCCATCTTTCCCTCCCAAATACTGCCAAAAAAATGACCAATTCACTCAGCTTGAAGACTGAAAATTCCAGCCAAATCCGAGTTGTACAAAAGCTGTGCAAACCAAGAAAATTCCTGGACAGTTTCGCAGCTTGGTGAGCAAAAAACCAAGCTGTTTCTTCCAGCTTTTCAACTAGCAATTCAACCTTGTTTTTCCTCCATAAAGAAGGCTGGAAACCAACCTTAAAGGACCTCCCAATATCCCTTCAAACCTGCAGCAAATCGGATGAATCAAGGCAGAAAAATCTGCCCAGAAATTTCCAGCAAGCTTGCAAAAGGTTGATCAGAATTTCCAGCTTTGTTCCTTCTTCACCCTTGTCCGAAACTCAACCCATTTTTCTGTACAAACTCACCTTGATCAGCCATGAACTAAACTTCATCATTCTCACCAATGTTTTGCACGAAAGGAGCTCCATGGCTGCTCCTAAAATCTCTCCATCAATCACTACAATCAAGCTATTAATTGGAGTCCAAAATTCCAACAAAATATTCTAGCAACCTTCCATGAATTAAGCCTCGAACATCCAGAAAATTCCCTCACCATTATACACCATATTTCGGCCACCTTAAAGCTGATTCGAACAGTATTCAACTCAGCAGAAATTCCAGCAATTCAGTCGGCCAATGAAGCTTCCAAAAGACCTCCAACAACAAAAATCTACTTACCATACTTGCTACCACAAAATATTCCCTAAATTATTCTTTTTGAATTTCAAACAACCAGCTTTCCTTTTCCTCCTAAATCTGAAAATCCAATTACCAAAAATCTCCAAACCAGTCGGCCACTCTTTCCCAACAGAATTTTGGCCAGCTTTATCCATTCTCTCCAAACCTCCAAGAGCACCAAGAACACCTACTACCATTCTCACGCCTAAGGCCACTCAAAACCACTTCAATCTTCTCCAAAAACTCCAGATTATACTAACTCATTCTCGTGAATCCATTCCTACAATTTTTAACATCAAACACTGAAATCCAAGTCTCACTTTTGGATCAAAAACCAAAATTTTCTTGAAGGCTCAAGAACACCTTCAAGATAAGTATGAACGATCATCTCCATCTTCATTCATCTTCAACTCTTAATGAATATATATATATATATATATATATATATATAATACTAATAGACTTTCTCTTTCTCTCTCTCTCTGGCCGAATGGTTACTTCCACCATGGCCATTTTTCTTCTTCTCCTTGGACGGATCAAGCCTTCCTAGCGAGAGGATTCTCTTGAAACGTCTTCAAGGTAGTCATCATTCAAGTAAGCCTCTTCAATCTTCTCTTTAAATTCTAGATTTATATGTCTTGGATGAGGTTGGAATATATTGGGAGATTGATCATGTGTTTTGTGATGGAGTTGAGATTGAAGCATGAGAATGAATGTGTTTGTATGATGGAGATGGGATTGATGCATGTGATGATTTGTCTTGGTTGAATGTATGGCGTTTTTAGGGTTTGTTGCATGCCTTCATGTTGTGAGTAGTAAGAATGATCAAGCATGTTAGAGATTATGTCACTTTTGGTGAATAGGGTTTTATGTTCTTTTATTCTTATTGAGGCCATGATTATGATTATGTTTAATGGAGTTTGGATCAGGTTATGGTAGATTTAGATTTATGCCTTTATTCATAATTGGATATTTTTTTGATTGGTGTAGAGTGTATGTTCATGATTATGGTTAGCAATAGGAATTATGATCATGACCTTGTTATCCCTAAGCTAATTAAGTTAGCCAATTTTATTTCATCAATAAAATAATTAATACTAGTCCTTCTAGTGATTTCGAAAACTTTAGGAAAATGTGGATTTGGACTATTATATAATAATAATATCAAATAAAGCCTTTTATATAAATAATCATAATAGGGAAAATATTAATTTTGTAAGTCTTATATTCATAAATACTATTAAAATTTATTTATTATCTTTTAGTCAAGGCATATTAAAATTTACTTATTATTAATTTTATTTACCAATTATTTTCTAACCATTGGTTATTATAAATCATTATTTTAAATAATATCATCTAGGACCTATGACCCTTCATCAAATAAATCCTAATTTATTTATAGTAAGATTTAAACCTACAACTTATTAGTAACTATTTCACAAACCCTAGTTATGTTAATATAAAGATAGATTTATTCTATAAACCCTTTATTTATTATCTAATCTTAAAGCTTTGGACACTAGAGTCATGATTGTGGTAAGTTGAACTAGGATTATTTGTTAAAGCAAATTTTGGATTGAGTTTAATTATGGCTTATGTTCACCATGGGTGGGGTTAGATCAGCTTTTGGAGATCTTTATTCTATCTCAAGCAAAGGATCAGGTAAGCTCCTGCATAAAACCTGCTTATTGCAAAAGTTGTTATGGCAAGCTAAACACGAAGTTTGTGAACACTGATTTGGTAAAGGCAATTAGGGACTGTTTCCTTTCTTGTTTCAGTCAAACCAATTATTTGAAAAATAACTAGCAGTTTTATTTAAACACTAAACTGTTTCTAAAACTAATTTTGACAAAGACTTTGGAAACCCTTGATTGCCATTTTCAAGTACAGCTATATTTTATCAGTTTTCTCCCAAGTGGGATGAACTACATTGAGTACTCAATAAAGGTAAACTAGCAGTACTAGTTTTGAAGAATAAGAGTGAGTCTTCTGGTAGGAGGCCACATCCAGAAGATGAACTCAACTTAGAGAAATGTCAATACTACTTAGTCATGCCGGTCCGTGCTAGTAGGTTTCAGTCATGTGAACTGTGTGTTGCCGGAGTGGACAACCAGTTTTGTTTAGGTGTAGAGAAGGAGGAGTATCTTACCCGGTAGGCCGATTACCTACCATTTGTTAGTCTGCACAAAGTGTGGCATTCTGACTGTTGTATGGTTATGGGGCCCAATGTGTGGTAACCCATGACCACTCTTTTGAGTGGTTGATTTTATTGTACATGTGTGGATGGAGAAGCCAAAACGCCACTCTTGATTTTGATCATTGTTTATTGCTTGCCAGTATTTTTCTTATGAAGTTCTTACACTTTGGATTCACGAACTGTTTTCATTGAACAGTCAAAGCACAAATAGACTTACTGAGATTTTTATCTCATCACCCTTTTTACTATGATTTCAGGTTGATCCTGCTGTAGGGATGAGTAGCTAGTTGTTGCCTACTTGGAAGATATTCTGTTATCTATTTTATGTAATACTTTGGGAGTTGAGAGTGTACAATTTTTATTTTGGATTTGTCTTGAATTTTTGGATTGTAATAAGTTTAAATTTTAAAGTATGATTTTATTTTTGTTTGTGTGACCTAGTTATAAAGACCCCTTGTCCTTTGGACGGGGCGACATCCCCGGCCCTGTTGGGCCTAAGTAGTGGGGTGTTACACTGGGAAACATGACTTAGATATTAGCTTTAGGGTAACTCCCTTGGAAAGCAAAAATATTTCTAGAAGTCATGGATTATTAGACTAGAAGTTTAAGGATGGTAGATGTCTTTTAGAAAGGTGTTAGTACACTCTTTCTAAATGAATGATGCTGTGTAGAGGGGTAATTTAGTCATTTCACATATAGGTCGAAGACATAACTAACGCAACATTGTCTTTGTGGTCAATATTTTCTTATGGTGTTATTATAAAATATTTAAAATACAAAATAGAACTATTTATATAGCAAGGATATTTTGGTCATTTTAGTAGCCAAAACGATATGTCTTTTTGGTCCTCGAAATAGCCCATAAGTCCTAATTGTTTTAGGTCCAGGAAATGGTCACAATTAAAAGGATTTTATTTTATTCAGAAAGTCTAATTTATTTTTAGACTGGAATAAAATAAAGAAACATGAGAAATTAATTTTATTATCTAGTTTAATTGGTTGATTAATTATTCAGGGCCTAAACCCAAATTGCATAATTAGAAAAATTAACTTGGGCTTAAACTAGTTAATAAAAGGCTTAAAAATTATTTTAGTTCATTTGGACTCATTAATTATTTATTGGGTTATTTTAATAGGTACAAGAAATAAATAATTAATAGTTATTATTTTTAGACTCATTAGGTCCAAGAAAAATAATAATAAATTAATTATGGCCTAATAGTTTGGACTAAAAAGGTTTTTTATTATTCACGGAATAGAAGAGTTAAGGCTAAGCCAAACCTCTTCTGTTGATAGTGTCCGGATGTTTGAAATATTAATAACACCAGGGTTTGGTGATTTGGAAGTGAATAGGAGTCGTGGCCTTCTGTTAGAAAAGAAAAACATAGAACACACGACAAGGAAAAAAAACCTGAGTTTTTCCTTTGGAATCCCTTTCTCTCATTTGTTCCTTTTTCTTTTGTGTCATCTTCTTGATTTTGCTAAATCAATAGAAAAGGATCAAGAAGAGTTTTTCCTTGCCTAAGCTGTTTCACCAACTAGATTGGGCGGTGAAATATTCTGAGAAGCGAAAAGCTTTGCATTCATGCCAAGGAAAAGTTGAAGGATTGCTGGTTTTTTGCTGGACTCATCATCGAGACAAGTAGCCACTCCAATGGTTAGCACATCTTCTTCCCAACCAAACAGACCAAGGACACGAAAATGTATTGTTTTTTTGGCTTTCCGTTGTGCCGTGTTTTTGGTTTTTTTTTTCTAGTTTTCAACACTGCATGCATGCCTTCTTTCATTATTAGAGCATCAAGTGGTATCAGAGAGTGTTGCTTTGAATGGCTAGGAATAATGCATACTGGATAATAAAATTAGCAAGACTAATTTGATAAATTTAATGATATCCTTCACTATTTTGGTATTGGTAGATTTTCTGTAAACCTCACCGCCGAGGTATATGAGACTTTGTAATAATTTCTTAATGCTTTGTTAAGCCTTCGTGTAAACCTGATTTGAAAGGGTATAGGCGGATGTCAAGTTTTTGTTGAAAGAATTGTAACAAGAACTACCTTGGATGATCACACAAAGAAGTTGTAGAGCCCAAATAAAATTGCAAAAGAAATCGGCGAGAAAAAAAAATTGTCGTGGAGAAGATGAGCTGAGCTACCAAGTCCAGCCAGAAGTCGAGCCAAGCCATGGCTCGGCCGTGCCTGGAGTTGAGGTGATATGATCTTGGGAAACACCAAACTTGTGGATTAAACTTAAGAACAAGAAACCTACCAAACCCACACACAAGAATACTAAAATGCTAGGAAATTAACACTCTTGTGATAATGTGAATCTACCCTACTTCAAAGACACCCTAACACCCTAATCTATCAAAGATTAGAACACCAAGGATAGGAATTAAAGGCACCTAACTTAATCCTATCAAACACACTAGGTAACGTAGCACATAAGAATAGAGATGAAGTTTAGATTATCCCTTAAGATTTAAAAATAAGATCAAAGGTGGGGCTAAATCATTTGATTTAGTCTTGATGTTCATGGAATCACCCAAGAGGATCACCCTCTCCAAAACTCTCAAAGAGTTCTTGAACTCTCAATATTTCATATGCCTCCCAAGGTTCTATTTACAATGGTTATAAGAGCATATATATAAATTTCTTGAACTAAATTACTTTTTAATTATTACAAAATGACCCCAAAAAAGTTGAAAAATATCAGGGGTTCGGATTCCAAAACAAGCTCGGCACCGAGTAGGTCTCCTAAGGCTAGCACCGGTCCAATCTAGCAGAATAGTACCTGTTCACAAAACATTAGAACAAAAATCAGTTCTCAGCTAGTGTCGGGTCGGGCTTTCTGTTGGAATGGTACTGGCGTTAAAAATTGAAGAATTCTGGAAGATCATAGCCGATGCCTGGTATGGTAACTCTGGCCGGTGCTAGGCAATATTTATGCTCGAACTGCTTCCGGCTGACATCCTTCGTATACCAACAACATGTTTCTTCTAGATCCTCTTTCGTCCTCTCATTGATGTTTTGCATAACAAATATTGTTCTTGACCTCTAAGGTGGCCTTGGTTGTCCTGTTGATCTTCCAAATAGTCTTGAAGCCAAGATAGTTTCCATTTGAAGCTCCCTTGGGTCGCATTCCTTCATTTGCCTGTTTACCCTTAAATCCTTGTTCATGTGTTCGCTTAACCTTCCACAAGGATTATTGCCTTCTTTGTACTCCTTTGGTTAATACTACCCCATTTGAGATGTTCTTTGGTAAGAGACCAAAGTTATCTCACTTGCGAGTATGGGGTTGTCCTGCCTTTGTTAAAAAGCCACAGTCGGACAAACTTGATAGTAAGTCTGACAAGTGTTTGTTTGTGGGATATCCGAAAGAATCTTTTGGATATTACTTCTATCTACCCTCTGAAAATAAATTGTTTGTTTCGAAGCATGCCGTCTTCTTAGAGAAGGAGCACATGCTCAAGGGGGACAGTGGGAGTAAGATTGAATTTAGTGAAGTTCATGAAGATCAAACAAATGAGGATCAATCTGTCTAACCTCACATCTATTGAGAGAATAGATGAACCTTCTAATACACAAGAACCTTGTAGATCTAGTAGGATACGCATGGCACCTGAGAGATATGGATTTCTCATTAGTGACTACAATGACGTATTGCTCATAGATGAAGATGAGCCTACTACCTACAAGGATGTTCTGAATAGTTCAGAATCTGACAAATGGCTTGAGGCCATGAAGTCAGAGATGGATTTCATGTTCGACAACCAAGTATGGACTTTGGTTGATCCACCTAAAGGAATTAAACCTATTGGGTGCAAGTGGATTTTCAAGAAGAAAATGGACATGGATGGTAACTTAGTT
Source organism: Voacanga thouarsii (assembly GCA_026120185.1). NCBI lineage: Eukaryota > Viridiplantae > Streptophyta > Magnoliopsida > Gentianales > Apocynaceae > Voacanga > Voacanga thouarsii. The sequence continues at coordinate 2,715,032 of JANUWF010001650.1, read as the reverse complement.
ACCTATAAAGCACGACTAGTAGCGAAGGGTTATCGTCAACAACATGGTATTGACTATGATGAAACCTTCTCGCCAGTAGCCATGTTGAAATCCATCAGGATACTCCTAGCCATTGCTACTCATTATGATTATGAGATTTGGCAAATGGATGTGAAAACAGCTTTCCTAAATGGAAATCTGACTGAGGAAGTGTATATGACGCAACCTGAGGGTTTCACATCCAGTGATGGCACAAAGGTGTGTAAGCTACAAAGGTCTATTTATGGACTTAAGCAAGCTTCTAGGAGTTTGAATATCCGTTTTGATGAAATAATCAAAGAGTAGTTTCATTCAAAATATAAATGAGCCTTGTGTATACAAGAAGGTTAGTGGGAGTGCAATCGTTTTCTTATTGCTTTATTTAGATGACATATTGCTAATAGGAAACAATATACCTATCTTGCAAACGGTTAAAGTTTGGTTGTCCAAAACAATTCTCCATGAAAGACCTTGGTGAAGCAACCTATATTCTTGGAATAAGGATCTATAGAGATAGATCCAAAAGGTTGCTTGGTCTTTCACAGTCTACATACATAGATAAAGTGCTAAAGAGGTTTAGTATAGATCAATCCAAAAAGGAATTCTTGCCCATGTCACATGGTGTAAGCCTTTCAAAGTCGATGTCTCCCAAGACACAAGTTGAAAGGGATCACATGAGTAAGATTCCATATGCTTTGGTAGTTGGATCTATCATGTATGCTATGATATGTACTAGGCCCGATGTATCTTGTGCTCTTAGTTTGACGAGCAGATACCAATCCGATCCTGGTGAGGGTCATTAGGTGGCTGTAAAGAACATCCTTAAGTACTTACGAAGGACTAAGGACATGTTCTTAGTATATGGAGAAGGTGATTTGAAAATAAACGGGTATACTGATGTCAGTTTTCAATCTGATAAAGATGATTTAAAATCACAATCAGGCTATGTGTTTATGTTGTGTGGAGGGGCAATAAGTTTGAAAAGTTCTAAATAAGAGACTATTGCCGACTCTACGACAGAAGCTGAGTACATAGCTACTTCTGAAGCAGCTAAGGAGGCTATTTGGATCAAGAAGTTTGTGACGGAACTGGGTGTGGTTCCTAGTGTTGTTGGTCCAATAACTTTGTATTGCGACAACAATGGAGCCATTGCATAAGCAAAGGAGCCGCGGTCTCACCAATGATCCAAACACGTACTGCGACACTGTCATCTGATCCGGGAGATCATAGATAGGAATGATGTAAAAATAGAGAGAGTTCCCACGGATGAGAACATAGCTGACCTTCTTACGAAAACACTATCCCAAAAGAAACGTGATTGTCATGTTGAGTCATTCGGTATTAGATACATGAATGATTGGCTCTAGTGCAAGTGGGAGTTTGTTAGTGTTGCACCCTAGAGGCAATCACTTGTACATTGTATATGACACATTTTATTTTAATAAAAGATATTATTTATCTTACAATTTCTTTTATTTACTTTAAGTAATATAACTGTTCGATAAAGTCCCTAACACAACACTGTGTTTAGGAAATTATGATAGAGATCATGATATGAGATTCCTACTACACTGGATGGTGTTAGTACTTAAATAGTCACTAGTCATAATATTAATGAGACAGGACATCATTAATGCGTTAAGACTAGCATGTGTTAGACTTCCTAATTTGATCAGGCGGTGGTTCTCATAACCGTGAGTATTGAGATACTCAAAGTTAACACATGGATGCTTGTTAATGGAACAAGTTCATTGGATGACCTAGCTTTGAGATAATCACATGGGATAACTATTTAGTGCCAGTGATATAATCTCAATATAGCAAATGTGCAAGTATCCTTAGACTTGAGATCTCCAGGTTACTTTGTTTGCTGAGCCTTGTACTTTGATTCCAATCTCCGGCGCTCGATCGAGGGCTGCCTATGGGATGGATATTGGGTACATGGTGAGGTAAACGAAAGTAGTTGATATGGTCAATAAAGGATTCACCACTCCTAATAGTAGGGGCGAATATCTCACGGTCACTTGTAGGAATTACTACTCGAAAGTCCTTGGCCAAGGCAATTATGTATTGGAAAGAGTTCCAATTGATACACATATAGTGTAGTGGATTCCTGGTACAAGTACTATTGTATTCCGGCCAGAATTAATTCTGGAAGGAGTTGGCACTAATTCCGTACTCCAAACCGAATGAGATATTATATGGTGAAAGGAGTTGATTGCACTGAAGTTTATTATTGAAGGGTTCATGTCAAGCCACTTGACTTCCTGGACTCTTGGGTGGTCATGATGTGTTGCTAGATACCACTCATGATCAGGGAATATGGGTTTATTAATTGATGGATTAATAAACCAATCCCGATTAGAATTAATAGGATTAATTCTAATTAATTATGGATTATTGATCTCAAAGACGTTTGGATTAATTCATGTTCTCTACCAATTGATTGGGAAACCTAATAGGTCACACACAATAGAGGATTCTATACTCAAGATGTTATTTGATAACAATGTGGGGTTAATTGAGAGAAAGAAAAGTTATTGTGGATAAATTATAATTAGTTATAATTTGTGGTACAAGTTATAATTGTGAGAACTTGATATTTTCAATTACAATTAGGGAATTCTAATAGGATTAGAATTCTCGATTTTGAGAAGGGAATTTCGTGTGATATATAGTAGCTAACAACAAACAAAAAACCCTAGCCAATAGCTAGAAAAAACAACACACGATTCTCTCTTCCTTTGATCTCTCTTTCTCTCATTTTTTCTTCTTGAAAGAAAAACCCTAGCCGCCATTAATTTTTGCTAGCACAGAAATTTTGGTGCTTGAGTATTCATCTGTGTGGATTACTATTAGAGATAATTACACACTGTGATTATAGTGGGTAGACGTTCAACTCACGTGGAGATTGATCACAAAGATTACTGGATCCGCCTCAACTTAAAGAAGAAAATTTTATTTTTCGTACAATCACCCAAAGGTAAAAGTTGTTGCCTTTATTGTCGTTATATCTTGTTTTCCATACATAGAAGAGTCCTGGGAGGGTATCTCGATTTATTTTCTGCTACGCCGTATAAAATACGAGCCTGAAATACCGAACAATAACAATCAGAAGTTTGATGGGAAGTAGTGGCAAACCATAAGTGTAGTTCCTAAAACCGCCTCAGACAACTAAGTCTTGGAAGAAAATATTGCATCTTCTAATCCTTCCTTTGATGCATCCATACATGGCTCTTTAAGTTCTTCTTTTGGTAGAGTAAACATATATGAAGACACGAATCCTCTCTTGAACTCTTGGAGGGTCCTTTCATCCTTCTCACTTTACAAATTCGGCGAATCTTTTTATAGTAGTCGAACTAGAGGCAATGCAAGGATTGTGAATCTCCTAAAGAAGAAGCAGTAATATTCTACTTAACACCTTTATTTTCCCCCTCCCATGACATTTTTAGGTTGCTCCAAGTGACAACACCTATACCATATAAGATTTATCTTATTCTTAGTTTTCTACGTATCCTAAAAATAAGATTGCGTTCAATCAAAATCCATACTTAATAGACTAGCTAAGAATTTATGCCCCTCTATGTTGCTAAAACTCATTTCAACTATTCCGAGCCTAATACTATACTCACCACAAATTTCTTCCCCAAGCAGATGTGATGTGGTCAATTGCGTTAGAAAAATATTAAGGAATCATTCAGCCATCCGAGTATCATCCTGAACTCATACCTCACGTATCCCTCAATTAATGAAGCTAGATATTTCTAGTCATTCCTTTACCAGTAGCTTACAATCTCTCATGCCTAACATAAAGCACCATATTTCCCTTACACTACTTCGTCTACAATTAATCACAACCAACCGATCTACTAAAATACATTATCCTATATCCATTAGTAATCTAAGCTCCTTACTTTGCCAATAAATTCACGTCTAATATGCTATCATAATCCTCAAAGAATACACAAATTACAGTCCTTGGTAAATTTTTTTCACCAACTAGAATTTTTCATACTCTAAATAAAGTCCAAGAGTTCTGCCTCCAAATATGGAAGAGTGTGTCTAGATAATTTTAAGCTAACTCCCAACTATCACGATTCAAACAAGTGGTACACTACTCCATATACAAAATACATAGTACTAAGATCAAATAGCCTATCAAAAATTAAAACAAAATGCTTTCCCTACTGCATCCAAGCCTACATCTTCTGTGCTCAATACAAATGCTTTGGTCTTCACTTGAAATCAAATCGTGTTTCCTTCATTAGTTGTATTTCCTCAGCTATCGATTATGGTAGTAAGACAAAGTTTACTTGCTTGGGCCAAAGTATTTTTGAATAGTTCTCCCTCAGATGCATGGCATCCCCACAACTATAACATCTTTTTTTTTTTTTTTTGTCATCTTAGACCAATAGTCTTTTTGCATATGCACTTTCTTCTCACAATAATAGCAAATTATCATCCTCAAAGCAGTATTTGCTAGTGTCGTTCATGCTTACTTCCTTCAATTCTTCCTCTACTGTCAAGCTGCCTTCTTGTTGGAAAAATGTTTAGTTGCATTTGAAGCCTTATTAATAGACCTATTCTTATCTCTATTCTTGGTCCATGCAGTAAAATCCCTAGAATCAACACATATGGTTGAGAGGGGAAATGCCAGTGTCCCCCTTAGTTTTGTAAGGTCCCTGGAGTATCTTTATTGTTTTTTCGATGGCTCGGGCCACAATCGCATCTCTAAGTACCTTTCTAGGAATAACAAAGTTACTTGTATTGAGTTGACGTTCAAGTTGCATCTTTTTATCACAATGGTCAACACCCTTATTATAAGCGTAGGCATGAAATGCTCCTGCACATAATACAATATGCAAATCAAATGGCATACTATAAAGAGAGCACAAAATTTTTCATATAAAGCATCTACAAGCTAGCTTAAATAACCAATAAGAATATTTTCAAAACTACTATTTCATAGGATAGTGTCTATTGCATGCTTGAATGTATAACTTGTAAAAGAAATAGATATCATGTTCAGTAGAAAATTTATTTGTACTAGAAGTTCTATTATGGGATTCATAACCCTTGCATTACTTTAAGCTTTACTATTGCAGACTAGTACGCCATATTTGTAGGATAAGAGTACGTAAGAGATCTAAGCATCCAAGAAAATATCCATAGCTACATCTAAGGTAACCTAGCCAAGAGAAGAATTTGTAGTGACATAGGCTGATGCATTAAGAATTTCTACACACTTTTTAGCTTTACCTCTTTTTTTCTCTTTAAGCTTTTTCTTGCCAAATCTCTTACTCCATCTTTTGCTGAGGATGGGAGCTTTTCCACAAGATTTGGTTATCTAAAGGTAACCTTGGGAATTTCATTTATTAAATGCAATTGTTCTTCATTAGAGTTCTTAACATTACACCAAGTTTTCTATACTACTTCCATTATTAACCTTCTATTTCTTGTTATATTATAACCATGTTTATCTACTGCATGATTTACTTCATTGTTTAAAATTAGCATGCCTTAACCTATACCTACCCATTTTATATAGTTCATTTTCTTTCTCATAATCCTAGTGTCATATGTGCTTAATTCTCTTGTACAATGACTTTTGCTACTTCATATAAATGCACATCAACTTCTAATAAATAGAAGTAATGGCTCTCATTAATCATAACAATTTCTTGATAACCAGGTATTCTATGTAATACCTAGTCTAACTTCCTCTTACACTAAGTTAGAACTTGGGTTAGATTAGTTTGAGTTGGAGAGTAGTGATGAAGAGATGGAAGTTGAGGTTTCCAACCCAATTCCCCCTAAGTAAGAATAAGTAGATGGAAATTGAGGTCCGTGAGCCAGAGTTACTTGAGCTAGAGGATAATGATAGGTATGTGTAGATAATAGACCCTTCCATACTGGTGATTGACCAAGTTACTAATAGTGAGAATGAAAAAAAGGCACCTGATCACGATAGTGTTGGGGAGGGTGGAGAGGATGTAGCTGATTCTTGCAGTGAAGGAGGAGAGAAGATGGATATTTCTGATGGTAAGGAGGAGGAGGAGTAAGTAGAGCCACTGTAAATACCACTGATAAAGGAGTATGTCATTACTCTAGTTACTGATGACTTTGAGGAGTCTGATGGTGAGATATCTAAGTTAGAGAGTGAGATAGTTAAGCTGAAGAATAGACTTGCGATAACCATTGAGGAACTCCAGAATGCAGCTAGAGGAGTGAACAAGAAGGGGAAAGGGAATGTTGAGAAGGGTCCAAAAAGGCCTAGAGCAAGAATAGCATTCTTAGGTTTGTGAATGGGCATAAGATAAACTTTTCTAAGAACATTAGGGGTTAGCTTGAGGAAACTATTTCTAATGACTCTAGTGATGAGTTGATATGGGAGGAAATTTTATTCCAGTGTGTTGTAATAATGATAACTTTGATGAAGATGTGAGAGAAAGTATATGTTGTAAAAAACACTTACATATTTTGGAAAATGTGATAAGTATGCTTATGTGAGATTCTTTTGGTACAAGAGGACTACACATGATAAAGAGGTATATGATCTTGATACTTATTTTAGTTTTTCAATTTTAACTTTCCTAGATCTAATTTGACATATAGGACTGTATTATGATGATGGGAGCTTAGAAATGATAATTGTTTCTAGGATTTAGGATTTTAACATTTGTACTTTGGAGATTTGTGATTTTCTATTATGCCTGCTAATCATGTGTGAATACTGGGACATTATCTGGAATGCCTTATGATTGCATGGGTGTATATTATGTTAAATATCTATGATATATCTTTATATTTCTTTTATCTGACTAAGCATGCTATATGAATTTAGTTGTTTTAAGTACATTTGCACTTTAATTTTTTACTAGAATAATTGGGTTGAGGAATTTTACATCGAGAGGTATATGGATATTGTATGTGAGTAGAATTTAGAGAAGTGACAATTAGTGAATGCAACTATACCAATGAATGAGGAAGACCTAGATAGGACAACTACAAGAACAATTCTGAAGATGTGAAATTTTCATGCTAAAAGGTTGGCAGAGCAAAATGGACGAATAATTGAAAACATGTAAGGATTACTTCGACAGAAACTATTCCCAATTTGGCAATTTATCATCACTGTAGGAGGAAGAAACATAGAGAAACAGATTATTAGTTCAAGGAGTCGAACTAGAAATACTTCAAACATGGAGATTCTACACGTCCAAGAAAGAGTTGCTTGAAACTACTTCAGTTTAAATAAGAAAACCTCACTCCACCATCACGTCCAACTAATCAAATAAATGCAACTAGAGTTGCTCAAGTACTTACTTTGGAACAAAGAAGACTTGGGAACCGATGCAAATCAAAAACGTCATGAAGATAAGAAGATTCTTAGGATTAGAATATTACTATTAACTTTTGTTAGAGGAATTACGATCCTTACATCACATTTGATTCAACTAAAATAAAGATGTACATTACAATTGTAAAAAAGGAAGAATAAGAAGAATTTCCAAGAGCCTAAGAGAAGATCAAAGTTTACACTTGTTAAACTTCAAGCGTTATACGTGGATGCATCAAATCAGGAAGGGAAAGCCATATCGGTAATTCTTATGGAAGTGATTTAATCTAACTTCTGTACTCTTTCTTCCAAGTCTCTTCATACAAACTGTATCCTCTCTTACTTAATATTGGTTTTATGAGCTTTCTTTCAAGATTTGAATATAAAAGGTCACATTAGCTACTTCACTCATTATTAGGAAATTACTCATTATCAAATGCATTACATTGTACCCAATTTTTTTGTATCATTTATATGTTGACTATCTATTCCTTTTCTCATTGGACTTGTTCCATCTATTTCTTATTTTTCTTCATTTTTTTTATTTGCGCACTTTGTCATATGCTTTCTCTTTCGAGCTATTTCTTACCCAACTCTCTTTTTCTGCATTTGTTGCAAATTTTCTTCTAAAACCTTGGTTGATTAAAGTAACATTTGCTGCACTAATCAATGATTGCAATTGTTAGGCATCAAACTTTTCGACCATCTTCTAAATGTTTACCATGTTGCCACTATGATGACTTTCTATTTTTGCTTCATTGGATTTACTTTATTCATTTCATATTTTATTCCATTCCTTTGAGTTAGCACATGTCGTTTGTTCCTTCTCTAGTTAACTCCTCTTATCCTTGAAATCCTAATGTCAATATTTCTACAAATCGTTGACTCTTTTATTTTTAGCGTTCTCTTCAATACTCAAAATTTTCTTTTCTTTTCCTAATGATATTGATTTGATATGCTTGTCTTTCTACCCAATGTCTCCTATTATTTCCCGTAAATTTTCTACTAATAATTGAGCATTCAAGGAGCTCTTCCTTATCATACAATAGAAGTGTTCAATTCTTGTTAATCACAATAAAATTCTTTAACAGTCAAATGTTCCAATTATCATTTTTACACATTTACATTTTCTTAAATGATTAAACTTCTTATAGTATTATATTTGGCCTACTCTTCATTCCTATATCCACTTCAAACTCATATTATTCCCTTTGAACTCACAAAATTACCTCGAGAAATGGCATGTGTGGGAGATTGAGACTATAGCTTATGTTTCACGAAAGAAACTTTAGTCACACGATATCGTTTATCCCGCTTATTACTTGAAGCTAGCAACAGTCGTATTTGCCTTCATGAAAAAAAAGACATATGAGATTTTGTGGATCGTAAAACCCCAAAGCTTGACTTTATTTAATGAGATTATGTATTTGAAGTACCAGAGATTCGTTAGAAGAATGTAAGTATACTACTAAGCTAGAATTTAATAAACGTTACCAATTGTCAACTGGTATAGCATCATATGAGGCTTTGTATGGATGGAAATTTCAAGATCCGTTATTTTGGTGTTAGACAAAAGATGGTCAGATTAGTAAGCCTGGCGAAGAGAGTGTACAGGAGATGACAGACATGGTGTAGATTATAAGAGATAGTTTGAAGGCAACTTAGAACTGGCGAAAGAGATGCACAGACAACAAGAGAAGAGAATTGGAGTTTCGGGTTGGAGATCAAATGTTCTTGAAGTTAACTCCAAGTAAAGGGATACTGAAACTTCCGAAATGAGTGAAGCTAAGTCTCAGGTACTTGGGGCCATTGCAAGTGATAGAGCGGATTGGTTCTGTTGAGTATAGATTGGATTTACTTGAGGGATTAACCAGGATACACGATGTATTTCATGTGCCTTAGCTGAAGAAATATAACCCCAATTTAGATCATGTTCTGAATGATGAACTATTGGTCAGACAACTTGGCCTGAATTATGTTGAGAAACCGATCAAAATTTTGGAATGAAGTGTTAAGACATTACGAAATAAGTAAATACCTATGGCCAAGGTTCTATGGGAACTTCACGCTACTTAGGATGTAGCATGAAAGATAGAGGAATGGATTAAATAGAAGTATCCTAGTTTGCTTTAGAGGATATATTCTAAATTTTGGGATAAAATTCTTTTAAGGGGGACAATATGTAATACTCGGTCTAATACTACCCTTGGTACATAGGGAGAATGGGTATTGTATGGCATTTTGCATGTGCATATAAAGTCTTAGAATGTTTACATATGTATTTGATTATTGTGCATATTTGTATGAGTACTTAATTTCTATGGCTCTAATGGTGTTATTGTTATGCTATTGGGAGTGTGAGTTATTTGAATATATTTTGATTTGAGATAGATAAGGGGTTTTGAATGAGAGTGAAAAGAATTTGTTGGGGAAAAATATGAATAAGAGTTGTTATGGTTTAGTGGATAAAGCATGAAGTATATTTCTTAAAGACCAGAGTTTGAATCCCAACTTATGTGAATTTCTTGTTTTTCTTTTCCTTGCCTATTTTCTCTTTTTACCTTGGCCAAAGACTAGCCTTGTTTAGCCACCATTTTGGAGAAGGAATCTCCAAAATCTAGCATTTTGAATTCTAATGATATTTGGTTAGTGAAAATTCTGATTTCTCTCATTTATTTTCAACAAATAGCGAATTATCTTTTCTAAAAATTCCTTTAATATTTATTTGAGAAAACTCTAGCTATCCTAGATAATATTAGTCGCAATTCCTTGAAGGATAGGGCTCCTCTAATTTAGTATTTTTGAATTCTAGGATGTCGGATAGAAAATCTAGCTTTTATGTTTTAAAGAAATAAAGTATTTTCTCTAAATTTATCTTATCTCTTAAAATTTATTTTGATTTGATGATTTTCTAGAAAATTTCCAGCCTTGGCTGGCACCAAGGATTTAATTTGCATTAAATCAATATAAAGGTTTAAATATGGGTGTCAATCACTTTAAAATCCAATCAGAATTTTATCTATTAATATCTTCTAGTTTTCAATTATCTTTTCATATATATATATATATATATATATATATATATATATTATGTACATCACAAAGTCTGAATTTTTTATAAAGATATTATTTTAACTCCTTATTTATCTCTTGAATTTCGAATGGCTGAGAGGAAATTTTTCCAATTGCCATTTTGAAGACAATATATAGAAAATATAAAGTTTTAAAGATAATAGAATAAAAATCTGATTTTATCTTTTGAAAATTTGCTATTTATCCCTTTCAAAACTTCCCTTTAACTATTTATTCAATGAAATTTTAGCTTTCCTTGAATATAGCAGCCACCACCCTGGAGGTACTTTTTTACTAAAACTCCTTAGAGGCTTAGAAGAGATTTACCTAAAATCTAAGAATAAGCATTTTCAAGATATTTTGCAAATTATCTTTTATCAAACTAGAATTTTCTTTCCTTTTATTAAAACTCTTCTTTTTTTTTTCCCCCGTCTCCCTGTATTGTGGACACACCCGCTCTTGTCCTCTCCATTTCAGCTGGCCAACAAGACCTCTATAACAAGCTGTATTTTTTTCCTTCAAACACCTTACCTAGCCGAAACAAGGCCTCTTGGAGATAGACTTTTATTCCACCAAAAAAATCTCAAGATTTCTATCTTCTCCACTTGGATAGAATCATAATCTATCCAAACTACTACACCAAAACATAAATCTAAGCATTTGTTGGTGTTAGAATTCATTGATTCCAAAACACAGAAAACATCCACGAATCCGTTCCGAAGACCCAAGCCAAACGATTAAGATCGACCTAGAGATTACAGAATTACCTCTGTTTGATGTAATCAAGACCTCTAGCTTCTGGTTTACAGGCGTATGTGCAACTCGAATGATCACCAAACGCTACAATATACGAACGTCCTCTAGTGGATACACATGGCAAACAAGCTCGTTACCCGCGAGTGCTAGCTCCTAGGGTTCAAGAGACTTAATTTTTCTAGTGAATTGGAGACACAAATGTTTTGACAGATAGCTTGTAAAACCCCGCTACCTAGGCCCAACAGGGCCGGGGATGTCGCCCCGTCCAAAGGACAAGGGGTCTTTATAACTAGGTCACACAAATAAAATAGCGGAGTAAATATAATAACTTAACTTAAAATTTATTACAACCCAAGAATAAATCCACGAATAAAACCATGAATTCCCAAAAGAAAAAAAAATCCATAAATAAAATCATCCACTCTCAACTCCCCAAAGTAATACATAAAAATAAAAGACAACATTCTCTTCCAAGGCAGATAACACTAGCTACTCATCCCCACAGCAAGATCGGCCTGAAATCATGGTAAAAGGTGATGAGACAAAAATCTTAGTAAGTCCGTGTGTGCTTTGGCGTTCAGTGAAAACAGTTCGTGGATGCAAAGTGTGAAATCTTTATAAGAGAAATATTGGCATGCAATAAACATTAGTCAAAAGCAAGAGTGGTGTTTTTGGCTTTTTCAGCCATATATAATTTATAAGATCAACCACTCGAAAGAAAGGATTATGGGCTACCACACGTTGGGCCCCATAACCGGATGGTCAGTATGCCACACTTTGTGCATACTGCCAGTCAGAATGCCACACTTTGTACAGACTGACAAAAGGTAGGTGATCGGCCTATCGGGCAAGATACTCCTCCTTCTCTATACCCAAACAATAACCGGGTGTCTATTCTGACTAAACACAGTCACTTAACTGAAATAAAAACTGCTAGCTCGGACCGACATGACTAAGTAGTACTGACGTTTCTCTAAGTTGACTTCATCTTTTGGAGGAGGCCTCCTACCAAAAGACTTACTCTTACTCTTCAAAACTAGTACTACTAGCCTACCCATATTGAGTACTCAACGTAACGTATCCCACTTGGGAAAAAAATGAACAAAACATAGTTCCACTTGAAAATGGCAATTAAGGATTTTCAAAGTTTGGGGCAAAACTGGTTTTAGAAAGAATTTTAGGTTTTGAGTAAAACCGCCCCTTGATTTGCAAATAATTTATTTGTCTGAAATGAGAACGGAAATAATCCTCAATTACCTTTATAGAAATGAGTGTCCATGCACTCTACACTTGACTAGAAAATAATTTAGAGTTTATTTAATGAAAAGTCCTAGGTGGTACTAGGTAAAATAATAATTTATTAATAATTAATTGCTAGAAAATAATAGATAATTAAAATTAGTTGAAAATAAATTTTAATGACTCTTGATTGAAAGATACTAAATAAATTTTAGTAGGTTTTGGTTAAAAGATAATAATTAAATTTTAATAGTAAATATTTTACTTATTATGATTATTTTCATAAAAGGGTTTTTTTGATATTATCATTTTATACATAATATCTATATATTTTATTTTTCTAGCAAAAGCTATTATTTAATTGACTAAAATATCCTTATTATATATATAATATTCCAAATCTACCCCTCCTAGGGTTTTTGAAATTACTAGCCAAAAATCATAATATTAAATATTTTATTGAAGAAATAAAATTAGCTTAGGGACAACTAGATCATAACCATAGTTCTATTGCTAACCACAATCATGAACATTTACAACTCTTCAATTCATCAAATCATCCAAATCATGCATATAAGCATAGATCTAACGATATCAAGACATGATCTAACCTTTTCTAGCATAAATATGATCATGGCTTCAATAATCCAACATGAATATAAATCCTATTCACCAAAGGTGACATAATCTATAGCATACTTGATCACAAATACTACCTATGACATGGAGACATGCATTAAATCTCAAATCATCATACAATCAACCAAGATAATCCATCCATGCATAAATCCCATCTCCTTCATATTCATACATACATTCATGCTTCAACCTCAACAATATATACTCAAACCTTATCCGCAATCCATCTTCTATCAACATCATCCTAGAGACATGAATCTAGAATTTAAAAGAAAGGTTAAAATGGCTTACTTGGTTGATGAATACCTTGAAGAAGTTTCGAATGAATCTCAACCCCTAGATGCCTAAATCCGTCCAAAGGAGATGATGGAAGCATGGCCATGGAGAAGAAACCATTCGGCCAAGAGAGTGAGGGAGTGTTCGGTCAAGAGAGAGAGAGAGAGAGAGAGAGAGAGAGAGAGAGAGAAGAGAAGAAGAAAGTTCATTAGCATACTTAAACACATATATGTTCATTAGAGATCGAAGATTAGCGAAGATGAAGTTGATTGAATAATCCTACCTTGAAGGTGTTCTTGAGCCTTCACAAAATTTCTGGTTTTTTATCCAAAAGTGCAAGTTGGATTTTGGAGTTTGATGTTAAAAATGGTACGGATGGACTCACAGCAATGAATAGATAAAATCTGGAATTTTTAGAGGTGGTTTGAAGTGATTTGGAGTTGTATTAGATGAAAGGAAGGAGGAGGTGTTCTTGGTGTACTATGTGTTCTTGAGGTTGAAGAGAATAGAGAGCTTTTGGATGGAGGTTGTCGAAATTCTATGAGGATTAGGGTTGCCGATTTGTTTGTAGGGTTTAGGTAGATGGTTTTTCTAGTTTGGAAGGGAAAAGGAAAGGCTAGTTGTTGGAATCCTTGAAGGATATTTTTAGGAAGCAAATTTGGAAACTAAATATTCAAGAATATCTTTGATTATGGAAGAGCTTTTGGAAATCTGCCATGGCCAACTGCTTGTGCAGAATTTTGGCTGGGTGAAAGCTGGTTGAAGGAGGCTAATGGAGGCTGAAATTAAGGAGTCTAATGGTGAAGGGAAGGTCTGGTTGTTTGAGGTATATTTTTTGGAAAGTTGTTAAATCATGGTGGCTGGAAGTTTGGTATCCAAATCAAGGCATGATTGCAGAATTTTTTTGGAAATCTTTTTGGCAGTCATGACTATATTTTCATGCAGAACTTAGGGAGGACAATGGATTTCAGTTAATGGAGGTTTAAGGGTGGTTTGAGCTGAAAAAGGATGGAGTTTCGGCTATGAGAGAATTTGGAAACAAAGCTGGAAAAACTACTGCACAGCATTTTTCGCAAGGCTGGAATTTTTCTAGGCAGTTTTAGCTGCCATCTTTCCAGCCGATTTGCAGAGGTTTTGAAGGAGAATTTTAGGGGCTTTCAAGGCTGGTTTCCAGCCTTCTTCATGGAGGAAAAACATGGCTAAGGTGCTGCACAAAAACAGGAAGAAAACAGCTTGATTTTGGACCTCCAAAGCTGCAATTTGTACAGGAATTTTTCTGGTTTTGCACCATCTTTGTGCAGTCCAAAAATAGCCAGAAAAATCCAGATTCTAAGCTGATCAAAAGGGCCATTTTCTGGCAGAATTTGGGAGGGAATAATGGTTAAGAATTTGACACCTTGAAGGCACACAAAGCTGGAAAAATTTCAGTTCTATGCAGGAAGGGAAATGAACCTAGCTAAAGTGAATTTTTAGAAAGTTCACTAAGGAATTTAATTCACTTGAAATCTTTCCCTCTCTTCCATTGTTTCGGTCCATAAGATGTCTTTTACTAAGACATTTTGAACCTTTAAAGCCACAGCACATTGCTGAAATTTTCTAGAATAAAATTGGTTTGAACAAAATGAACAAACTAATGAATTGAGAAATAGGAAAAAATAAGGATCAAGAGGAAATGAATTCCCTTTAGGAATTTTATGTAGAGCAAAAGAGTAGGATTTGAAGACTCCTATCATGTCTCTCATAGGACAACATCTCTACCCTACTCCAACCACCACTAAGGCCGAAAATGATACTTCCCAAGCAAAAATAAAATTTAACCAAGCTAAAGCTCCTATGATGGAATTTGAACCCAAGACCTCAAGAATTAATTCCAAAGCTCCAACCACTAAACCACAACAACTCTTATTCTTATTTTTCCCCTAAAAATATTTTCCTATTCAATCCTCAAGCTATCTCCCTTTTTCCACCTCAAGCAAAAATTACCATTTTGCCCTTCTCACTCAATAATCATAATCACGCCCTCAAGACTATAAAACACAAATTCAATGCACATAAAATCATATAAAAATATATTTAAACATGCAATAAAATATGATATGCATCACAACCCCCTTACTCTAAGGTTGGTTTTGACTGGGGTTTCACATCCTCCCCTCTTTAGAAGAATTTCGTCCCGAAATTCAAGCGTACTTCTATTTCAGATCGGGATACTTCCGCTTAACCCACTCTTCTGATTCCCATGTGGCATCTCATGTGCCATGACACTCCCACTGAACCTTTACCATCGGTATCTACTTGTTCCGGAGATTCTTGATACTACGGTCTAATATTCGCACGGGCTTCTCCACATAGCTCAGATCGGGTTGCAACACCAACGGCTCATTATTCAGAACATGACCGAGATCGGCATTGTACTTCTTCAATTGTGAAACATGAAACACATTATGAATTCCCGTCAACCCATCTGGCAAGTATAATCGGTAAGCTACCGGTCCAATCATTTCCTTAATCGGAAACGGTCCCAAATATCTCGGATTCAAATATCCACCCTTCTGTCCAACACATCCTGAACTACTTGAATCTCCTACACTCTTAGTCTAGCCATACCAACTTTTCTGCTCAGTGCATCAGCAACAATGTTGGCCTTCCCGGGTCTCCTACTCCTGGTTAGTAGGGCGCTTGTTGGATTGCTACCTCTAGAAAGGTCCTTGTGGTTACCTTGGCAGCTGGAAAGGCCTCGATGACATTCTACTTCGGTCCTCATTTTCTATCCGGCTAATTGCGTCTATGGGCCCTAAATAGGTCATTGGAGGAGAAAGTGCCAACGCCTTCCTTAATTCCGACCTCAATCCTTTAACAAACTGCCTTGTCCTATTCTGCTTGGTGTCCACTAATCTCTTGTAGTACTTCGACAGTTGGGTGAACCATGCTACGTACTAGGCCACTGACATGCCTCCCTGCTTCAAATTCTGAAATTTGTCCTCTCGCTTTTCCACTATCCACTGGGGGATGTACTCAGCTCTGAAGGCTTTAACGAAACTGG
Organism: Voacanga thouarsii; assembly: GCA_026120185.1. Lineage (NCBI taxonomy): Eukaryota > Viridiplantae > Streptophyta > Magnoliopsida > Gentianales > Apocynaceae > Voacanga > Voacanga thouarsii. Next base: position 2,698,650 of record JANUWF010001650.1, on the reverse strand, counting down.
ACCACGTCCATTCCTGCTCGACCATTTCCCCGTCGTCTTGAATCTGCTACCACCATGCCCGAGCTGGGCCTCTCAAACGGAATGTTGCAAATTTAACCATCTGCTCCTCAATGTATTGGAGCGTTGCAAATATATCCTCCATCTACTCCATCTATTACTCTGCCTTCTGATCTTGCTCAACTTTGCCTAAGAAGACTGCAGCTAAAACTTCAAAAACCGCTCTAATGCCTCATCTTCTCCTTTATGGACCCTCCGCTTCGTCAGGGTTTGCAGAACCTCTGCCATCCTACTAAATGCCTGTCCCATCGACATATCATCCGGTGCTTCAGACCCCCATTCCGAATCTTGTTCGTTCTCATCCCCTCGATTAGGTAACGGCATTTAAGTCATCTCAAACTCCGGTGCTACAGGCTCTGCTTCTGGAACTCTTTTGTTAATATGGCTACACGGTGCTTGGGTGCTATTCTCAACCATGCCCAGATAATGGGTGTATGCATTCAAGTTTAAAACATTTTGAGCATGCATTAACATTCAGGTTTTAGTAAAAGAGAATCAGATGCAAGTTTTGTACATGATCAGATAATAATAATGATATCTACTCATTTTAAAAGAAAATTTGATGATGTTATTTAGGGGAAAACCAAGTAATAAATAAAACTCATGCTTTTCATAAAATCATACTTTCATAAAGAAGGGGTCATCACACGCAATACCCTTTTTTTTCGGTAAAATAATCGAACCCTACCAGCAACACGCTTCTTCAAAAAAAAAAAAATAGATGAACAAAAGAATGCAAATCCCAAAAGAAAGAGAGAGAGCAAATGCTGCTAATCTTCTATACTCTACTCGCCGCTAGAGTCAGCAGAGGCATCTAGATCGTTAGAGGCTGGTTCCATGAGCCACCCCACGAAGCTATCGGGTTTCCCTACATAATCCCTCGCAAAACCCGCACTCTCACTTGGCTGACCTAAATCACCCTCATTGCCCCTCTTAGCTCTCATAGCTGCCTCATAAAACTCATCCAAAGCTAATCTAACCGCACCCTTAGGTGCAGGCCTTTCGTCTTCCGAGTTATACAGGTCAAACAATCCCTCTCTCCTCAACTTAGCATCTACAGCCAGTCCATATCGAAGTCCGCTCCTCTTAGGTCTCTCTTCTAGCTTCCCTTTCCCCTTATCTTCCATTCCTACAGCGGACTGCCTAAGCTCCCTTAATGCCGGGGTAACTCCATCCCTCAGCCTATAGCCCTCCTCACTGGACTCCTTGAAGTCATAGTAAGTAAAAGTCCGAACAAACTCACCTATCTTTGGGGTCCGGGGAGCCTCCATCGCATCCTCATCCTCCTCTTCTATCCCATCCGTCTCTTCCTCACTCTCATCATCACCCTCATCCCCAAACACATCTACCTCCCCTTCACTCAGCTCAGCCATCTCCTCACCTCCCTCACCCTCACTAACAAGCTCATCTACCTCACCCTCATCATCCCCATCATACTCACCTATGCCCCCATCAACCTCTATCTCTGCCTCAACAACCAAGTCATCTAGCATAGGTGGCTCATGCTCCATCTCGTCCTCACTCAAAAACCAACCTCCCTCAGGCTCCGTCTCCGAATCAGACGAGGGTGGATCTACTACAAGCAATAGGGCAGGTGGGTTCCCACAACCAGCGGGCCAATCTCTAACAGCCGATGCAACTCTTTTGACCATCCTATAAACAAAATGCAAGGATTAGCACCAGATTAAAATACTTAAGGAAATAAAAATCCAAAAAATCAACTGATTGCCTAAACCTAGTCTCTGATACCACTTGTAACACCCCCTACCTAGGCCCAACAGGGCTGGGGATATCTCCCCGTCCAAAGGACAAGGGGTCTTTATAACTAAGTCACACAAATAAAATAGCGGAATAAATATAATAACTTAACTTAAAATTTATTACAACCCAAGAATAAATCTACGAATAAAATTATGAATTCCAAAAAGAAAAACAAATCCATAAATAAAATCATCAACTCTCAACTCCCTAAAACAATACATAAAAATAAAAGACAACATTCTCTTCCAAGGAAAATAACACTAGCTACTCATCCCCGCAGTAGGATTGGCCTGAAATCATGGTAAAAAGGTGATGAGATAGAAATCTTAGTAAGTCCGTGTGTGCTTTGGTGTTCAATGAAAACAGTTCGTGGATGCAAAGTGTGAAATCTTTATAATAGAAATATTGGTAAGCAATAAACATTAGTCAAAAGCAAGAGTGGTATTTTCGGCTTTTCTAGCCATACATAATTTATAAGATCAACCACTCGAAAGAAAGGATTATGGGTTACCACACATTTGGCCCCATAACCGGATGGTCAGTATGCCACACTTTGTGCAGACTGACAAAATGTAGGTGATTGGCCTACCGGGCCAAATACTCCTCCTTCTCTATACCCAACAACAATCGGGTGTCTATTCTGGCAAAACACAGTCACTTAACTGAAATAAAAACTGCTAGCTCGGACCGGCATGACTAAGTAGTACTGACGTTTCTCTAAGTTGAGTTCATCTTTTGGAGGAGGCCTCCTGCCAGAAGACTTACTCTTGCTCTTCAAAATTAGTACTACTAGCCTACCCATATTGTTTAACACCCCACGACTACGTACCCTAAAAGGGTGGGGATGTCGCCCCGTCCCGTAGGACAAGGGGTCTTTAGAACGAGGTATAAAATGTAAAGGCAATCTCCAAAAGGATCAATTTAGATAAATAAAGAAATATTCTTATTACATCAGGCTCAACTTGGAGCAAAATGGAGTAAAACAAAATATTGTTTAGAAGCATAAGCAACAAATGTCTCCTAGAACGGATAGAGAAAAATAGCAAAAGCTTCAACTATTACATGCCCCGCTGACTCAGCACAGTCTATCTCCTGAAAACATGATGTAAAACGGTGTGAGAATAAATCTCAGTAAGTCTTGTGTGTGCACATGGCGTTTTAAATAGTTCGTGTATGCAAAGTGTAAAACATTTGTAGAAATAATTTGGCAAGTCATAAACAATCTCTTTTCGCAAGGAGTGGGTTTTTTCCATTGTCACACTTTGTACAAAATAAATCCTCCACTCGGATAAAAGTCATGTCACCACACGTTGGGCTCCATGAGAACAAATTTGGCCAAGGCACCACACTTTGTGCACCTTGTCCGGACCAAATTACCACACGTTGGGCATTCTGATCAAGGTGAGTGTACAGCCCACCGGGTGAGATACTCCTCCATCTCTACACCCAACAAAACCATCTGGGTGTCCATGCCGGGAATATAAATAATACCTTTCAGGTATAATGCTAGCTCGGACTGGCCTGACCAACTAACACTGTCGCCTTTTCAAGCAGAGTTCATCTTCTGGAGGTGGCCTCCTGCCAGAAGACTTACTCGAGCTCTCCAAGACTAGTACTGTTAGCCTACCCGTATTGAGTACTCAACGAATATATCCGTCAATTCTTGATGCAAAATATTTCCAAACATTGGCTTTGTAAAACGTGGTTTTCTTTAAAAGAGATTTCTAAAAATTTAAGGAAAAGAATAGTTTTCTTGATAAAATCGTTAGTTTGACAAAACCGTTTAAAGAATAAATATCCACGTTTACAACCCAAACAAACATAGTTTAACAATAGCTTTACAAAGCTTCACAACATGGACTTGCCATCACAACCTTTAACAAAACAGTTTATAAAAGGACTTACCATCACAACATTTAATAAAAGAGTTTATGCAATGACTTACTTGATATGCCTCAAATAAATGCGATAAATTCACAGCTGGCTTTCCTCAATTATCCTCCTAATCTAAACCATATAATATCACGATCAGGGTCTCAATTAATTCAAACATGCTCCAATCCCATTTATTTTCATAACAATTCACAATCTCCTATTTAATTCTAGGCAAACTATTTGATCCCCAAAGATCATATACTACGACCACATGTTTATCTCGCTAATAAACACCATTAAACTTTACTTTCGACATCAAGGGAGGGTATTCCCTTACCTTGCAACTACCGGGTAATGAGGTCTCGATGCTCCTATAGTGATCATCCCGAGTTCGCTTGAGAAGAAGAGAGAAGCTACCTCCTTTGCTTCTCTTGACCGAAAATTAAGGAAGAAGAGGAAATCAACCTCTATAGGGCGTGATTTAAGGGTAGAAGAAAGAGAAAAGAATCATTAGAGAAAACGGCATCAAGAGGTTGAAAGGATTTGTGCTTACCTTAAGGTGTGTTCGATTTTTGCTTGGAATAGCTCTTGTGTTTTCGAAAATTTGCAGAGAGATGTTGCGGAAATTTTCGTGTAGAATGGAGAGGGTAGATGGTGGCTATGATTTAAAATTGGAGAAGATTGGTTTAGGGTTAGATGGTGATGTTTAGATAGACTCCTAATGGCTTTAGGTTTCTTGGACAACAGAGGCGAAATTTCAGCTTGCGCGCGTCTCATTGCTGCCGGTTTTTAGGTGAGTTTTATGGAGGAAAAGATTCTGAAATTTTGCTCCTTTATGTTGGTCGAAATACTGCTCAAAGGAAGGGCTGAATGTGTTCAGAATTTTGGGCCAAACAAGGAAGAGTTTGAGTAAATTTTGATGACTGAAAAATCCTGTGCAAGTGCTGCGAAAATTCTGTGCAAGTGTAGCAAGGTTTGGACTGTTTTGGCTGCTGTACTTCTACCGAAATTTTCAGAGGAAAATTGAGGTTTTTGGGTGTTAAAAATATCTTGTTCAGCTGGGGTTTTTCAGTGAATTATGTGTGCAGAATTTCGGTTGGATTGGGAACACAACAGCTGGCCGAAATTCCTGCACCAAGCTGCCGAAATTCCTGCGCATAAGCTGGACGAATTTTAGTGTTTTTGTATGAATAAAATTCTGGTTTTGTGCAGCTAAGGTACCCTGAATTGATGAGGAGTATTTAGGTGTTTTGAGCTAGGATTTACAGAGTTGGATTGTTGCTAAGAAGCTGGAATTTTCGGACAGCTTATGTTGATACAAAGCTGCCGAAATTCAGCTAGGAAAAGGAAGAAAATCCTAGTTGAATTTGGATTGAAATAAAATCTGATTTTATCAAGGAATTGGATAGGATTTCCTCTAGTCCTAGAAGATTTTGGATTGAGCTAAAGGTGCTCCAAGGTGGCGGACAAAATCTGGAAAAATTTCCAGAATTTTTCCAGCTTATGGTTTCCAAAAATTCAAGGGAACAAAAGCTGAAAATAAAACAAATTTTATCCTTATCTAAAATCCTTGAACTTAGGAGTTAAATATAGAGTCTTATTCCTATGGAAGTGGCGTTTAAACCCAAAGAAAATATCTAAGACTTTAGTTAAACTATTTCTCTAAAACAATTAAATAAATAAAAGGATTATGGCTAGAATTCTTGAAGAGGTAAGATAAGATTTTTCCCTAATATATTCCCTAACTCTAATATTCATCAAGAAGAGTTTTATACCACTTGAAATTCTTCAAAGTGGCTCCTAGCTAGGGGTTTTTTCGAAAATCCTAAGGAACACAAGCTGAAAATTAAAGGTGAACTTTATTCACATCAAAGTCCTTGAATTTAGGAAATAAATATAGAGACTTATTTCCTTGGAGTAAAAATACTAAAATTTCTCTATGATAGCTAGATTCTTTTTTGGCCAAGATAAGAAACGGTCTAAAGGAAAGAATTTCAAGAAGAGAAACTTACTTCACAAAATGTAGGATACAAACTCGGGTCACCAAAGGAAATCACCAACCTCCCCGCTATTCCAAAACTACTCCCATACTAATTTTTCTACAAGAAGTTCTTACCACCCCAATACTCATCCTTCCAAATCTTCGACCCAACCTCCCTTATCCAAATCTTTAACAACACAACTATTTCACATCAATTAATTCAAATATAAGAACAACGGAGAAATTCACATGCATCCATGCAAATAAAAATTATTCTAGCTACCACATAAAATGCAAGATGCTATGCAATGCAAGACTTTTCCCCATAGTCAAATGGGGTTTTGGGCGGGGTATTATATATTGAGTACTTAACGTAACGTATCCCACTTGGGGAAAAAAATGAACAAAACATAGTTCCACTTGAAAATGGCAATTAAAGATTTTCAAAGATTGGGGCAAAATTCGTTTTAGAAAGAGTTTTAGGTTTTGAGTAAAACCACCCCTTGATTTGCAAATAATTTATTTGTCTGAAATAAGAACGGAAATAATCCTCAATTGCCTTTACAGAAATGAGTGTCCATGCACAGTACATTTGGCTTGCCATAAAAATCATTTATGCATCAAACAAGTTTTATGCAGGAGTTTACCTGATCCTTGCTCATAACAAAGGTCTCCAACAGCTGACCTAACCCCGCATGGAGTAAATACAAACCACAATCAAACTCAAGCCAAAATCCACTTTCACAAATAAACTAACTCAACTCACTAGTACAACCATGATCCTAGTGTCCTAGGTTTTAAGGCCAAATAATAAATAAAAAGGTTTATAAGCTAAGGCTAATTATGATATTTAAAATAATTAGAGTTTTGGAAAATAGGAACTAATAAGTTGAAGGTTTAAATCTTGCCAAAATAATTTAGAGTTTATTTGATGAAAAGTCCTAGGTGGTACTAGGTAAAATAATAATTTATTAATAATTAATTGCTAGAAAATAATAGATAATTAAAATTAGTTGAAAATAAATTTTAATGACTCTTGATTGAAAGATACTAAATAAATTTTAGTAGGTTTTGGTTAAAAGATAATAATTAAATTTTAATAGTAAATATTTTACTTATTATGATTATTTTCATAAAAGGCTTTATTTGATATTATCATTTTATATATAATATCTATATATTTTATTTTTCAAGCAAAAGCTATTATTTAATTGACTAAAATATCCTTATTATATATATAATATTCCAAATCTACCCCTCCTAGGGTTTTTGAAATTACTAGCCAAAAATCATAATATTAAATATTTTATTGAAGAAATAAAATTAGCTTAGGGACAACTAGATCATGACCATAGTTCTATTGCTAACCACAATAATGAACATTTACAACCCTTCAATTCATCAAATCATCCAAATCATGCATGTAAGCATAGATCTAACGATATCAAGACATGATCTAACCTTTTCTAGCAGAAATATGATCATGGCTTCAATAATCCAACATGAATATAAATCCTATTCACCAAAGGTGGCATAATCTCTAGCATACTTGATCACAAATACTACCTATGACATGGAGACATGCATTAAATCTCAAATCATCATACAATCAACCAAGATAATTCATCCATGCATAAATCCCATCTCCTTCATATTCATACATACATTCATGCTTCAACCTCAACAATATATACTCAAACCTTATCCGCAATCCAGATTCTATCAACATCATCCTAAAGACATGAATCTAGAATTTAAAAGAAGGGTTAAAATGGCTTACATTATTGATGAATACCTTGAAGAAGTTTCGAATGAATCTCAACCCCTAGATGCCTAAATCCGTCCAAATGAGATGAAGGATGCATGGCCATGGAGAAGAAACCATTCGGCCAAGAGAGTGAGGGAGTGTTCGGTCAAGAGAGAGAGAGAGAGAGAGAGAGAGAGAGAAAGAGAAGAAGAAAGTTCATTAGCATACTTAAACACATATATGTTCATTAGAGATCAAAGATTAGCGAAGATGAAGTTGATTGAATAATCCTACCTTGAAGGTGTTCTTGAGCCTTCACAAAATTTCTGGTTTTTTATCCAAAAGTGCAAGTTGGATTTTGGAGTTTGATGTTAAAAATGGTACGGATGGACTCACAGCAATGAATAGATAAAATCTGGAATTTTTAGAGGTGGTTTGAAGTGATTTGGAGTTGTATTAGATGAAAGGAAGGAGGAGGTATTCTTGGTGTACTATGTGTTCTTGAGGTTGAAGAGAATAGAGAGCTTTTGGATGGAGGCTGTCGAAATTCTATGAGGATTAGGGTTGCCGATTTGTTTGTAGGGTTTAGGTAGATGGTTTTTCTAGTTTAGAAGGGAAAATGAAAGGGTAGTTGTTGGAATCCTTGAAGAATATTTTTAGGAAGTAAATTTGAAAACTAAATATTCAAGAATATCTTTGATTATGGAAGAGCTTTTGGAAATCTGCCATGGCCGACTGCTTGTGCAGAATTTTGGCTGGGTGAAAATTGGTTGAAGAAGGCTAATGGAGGCTGAAATTAAGGAGTCTAATGGTGAAGGAAAGGTCTAGTTGTTTGAGGTATATTTTATGGAAAATTGTTAAATCATGGTGGCTAGAATTTTGGTATCCAAATCAAGGCATGATTGCAGAATTTTTTTGGAAATCTTTTTGGCAGTCATGACTGTATTTTCGTGCAGAACTTAGGGAGGACAATGGATTTCAATTAATGGAGGTTGAAGGGTGGTTTGAGCCGAAAAAGGATGGAGTTTCGGCTAGGAGAGAATTTGGAAACAAAGCTGGAAAAACTACTGTACAGCATTTTTCTCAAGGCTGGAATTTTTCTGGGCAGTTTTAGCTGCCATCTTTCCAGCCGATTTGCAGAGGTTTTGAAGGGGAATTTCAGGGGCTTTGAAGGATGGTTTCCAGCCTTCTTCATGGAGGAAAAACATGGCTAAGGTGCTGCACAAAAACTGGAAGAAAATAGCTTGGTTTCGGACCTCCAAAGCTGCGATTTGCACAGGAATTTTTCTGGTTTTGCACCATCTTTATGCAGTCCGAAAATAGCCAAAAAAATCTAGATTCTTTGCTGATCAAAAGGGCCATTTTCTGGCAGCATTTGGGAGGGAATAATGGTTAAGAATTTTGACACCTTGAACGCACACAAAGGTGGAAAATTTTCAGTTCTATACAGGAAGGGAAATGAACCTAGCTAGAGTGAATTTTTAGAAAGTTCACTAAGGAATTTAATTCACTTGAAATTTTTCCCTCTCTTCCATTGTTTCGGTCCATAAGATGTATTTTTCTAAGACCTTTTAAACCTTCAAAGCCACAGCACATTGCTGGAATTTTTCTAGAATAAAATTGATTTGAACAAAATGAACAAACTAATGAATTGAGAAATAGAAAAAATTAAGGATCAAGATGAAATGAATTCCCATTAGGAATTTTGTGTAGACCAAAAGAGTAGGATTTGAAGACTCCTATCATGTCTCTCATAGGACAACATCTCTACCCTACTCCAACCACCACTAAGGCCAAAAATGATACTTCCCAAGCAAAAATAAAATTTAACCAAGCTAAAGCTCCTATGTTGGAATTTGAACCCAAGACCTCAAGAATTAATTCCAAAGCTCCAACCACTAAACCACAACAACTCTTATTCTTATATTTCCCCTAAAAATATTTTTGTATTCAATCCTCAAGCTATCTCCCTTTTTCCACCTCAAGCAAAAATTACCATTTTGCCCTTCTCACTCAATAATCATAATCAAGCCCTTTAGACTGTAAAACAAAAATTCAATGCACATAAAATCATATAAAAATATATTTAAACATGCAATAAAATATGATATGCATCACAACCCCCTTACTCTAAGGTTGGTTTTGACTGGGGTTTTATATCGCTCATATCTGAAGACGGCTAGGGTTTTCTTTTTAAAACAACCCAAACCTCTTGGAGTCCAACTCTCATAATATCTTATCATATTTTATTTTAAATTCAAATAAAAACTTATATGATAAGATTCTGTTAGTATTTCAGTAATTTAACTAATTAATTTACCAAGTCAGATTCTTATAATTTGAACATCCTCCAAATACATCGAATATGGATATATTTCCAGATTCATTGTATCTACTCATTTTTCTAGGTTCAATTAACCTTGACATATTTCCAGATACATCGAACCTGGTTACCAGAAACATAACCTAAAGTGTTTGCTTAATGTGTGACCCTATAGGTTCATTTAATGCTGGTAGTGTGCCCAAATCACATTTAAATGGCCCACAAGTTATAAGCAGTTTTTTTTTAAAAAAAAAACATTATAGATATTCAGGTTAAATGAAGATCAGTGATCTCTTTGAAACAAACTATAACTTTATATTTAGTCCTTTTGTCACACGATATCCAAATTAAGCATAAGGCACAGAGCATATCATCCTTGTTAACATTAATCAATTATTTCTTGATCTAATAGTAGACTATTCAAACAAATGATATCAATATCTCAAATTAATATATTTGAGCACGATAATGCATTTTAACAATCTAACTTATCAAGGGATCCATGGACATCTCTCCTAAAATTGAGGGGGATAAATTCCTTCACTATCAATCATATTCCTCTCCCTGGTTTATTCTATATCCAACATGGTCTAATTTATTATCTGGCTAAAGACAACTTTAGACAAAGTCAAAATATAGAATTTATCAAGTAGGAAAGTATGATGAATTCAGGCCGAAGGACTTCTAATATCACTATGGCTAGAAAGTACTTATGACATGTTCCATGAAGTACTCTCACAGTGAGTCATGTCCAATACAATATTTTCTAACATTTATTTATGTTTTGACTTGATATCACATATATCCTTGACCAGTAAAACATAGCCATCAAGTCACATACATACTAATCTTAATTTATTATTATTTCACTAATAATAATCGATCAGGGACACTTTAAGAATCGCCATTGTATTTGTTATAGGGTTTTACTATCAAGTCACGTACTTGATTACCATAAAACTAAATGCACTATTTATGAAAAGAAATGCCTTATATTATTACATAATACATAATGACAATAGTATAAGTACAATTTGTTTTAGGGCATATCCCTAACAGTTGGAAAGTATGCCCTCAAAGACTATGTATTCTGTGTAAACATATTGCAATAAAATGTTTATTCATTCAATTTAGTTTGTTTCTTATATTTTTACACATTTAAGGTCCAAGTATGACAAGTAATGGTCTATGTGTTGGGTCATTCTTCACAGTAAAGTATAGACTATGGGTACTTATCATATAAGTAAAATTGAGTTCTTAGTTGTTTGATAGAATTGAACATTTCATTAAGGTAAGACAATTATACTATGATTTCCAATAAGGAATGGATTACCTTGAATTAGTGAGTAGTTCACTCATATCATAGGCATAAGTGTATTCCGAATACGTAGAACTGGACCTATAGTAGTGGTCTCTCTTAAAGTACTATAATTGTAGAGACCAGACTATTACTGCTACAGCATGGACGGATACCTTCATGCTTAAGTATGAGTTGGTGGTTTAGTGAAGCTAATGTTTTGTACTTTGATGTATGTTGGGTGAGATTTCTTTTGTGAGATCAATATCCTTATACGTTGAATGTATTACTCTAATTAGTTAAGACGAACTCATACAATGGAGTTTCTATACTTCACTTAGTGAGGTTAAATCACCCTCTTGTGATTGTCCAGGATAACTAATGATCTAGGGCCCTAGAAAACTTTAGCAATATTATTCTTAGGGTCAATATTTTCATATGGTGGTAAATGAAAATATTTAAAATAATAAAATGTAGCTATTTAATAGTAAGGGCATTTTGGTTATTTTAGTAGCTATGAATAATATGTCTCTTGGTCCCCGAAGTAACTCAAGTTACCTTAGGGTTGTTTAGACATAATCTGGGCTTAATGGATAATTATTTGAAAGAGAAATAAAATTTATTCTAAGAGTCTTAATTAATTAGTCTTGGGGTTTAATAAAGCCCAGAAAAGACAATTGAACTGGAATAAATTAATTAATTAGGCTAATATATGTTGACATATATTAAGAGTCTAATTAGACTTAATTAATTAGTCTTTGGTATTTAATGAGATCCAGAAAAATAATTAATTAATTAAGAGGATTGGGCTAGTCTTAGATTAGTTTTTTAGCACGGCACCTAACCCATTAGGGCTTCATGTTTGTGGCCATTAGGGCTTGAGAAAGCCCCAAGCTGGCCAAATATAGTGACATGAGGAGGAAAAAATAACGACGTTGTTCTTGTGAGTTCTCTTCTCCGGAGTGTGAGCCATCTCCTCTCCTCTCTCTCTCTAGTCTTTCGTCATTTTTCTTCCCTCTCGATAGTAGAGTGTGATTTGATTATCCAAAAGAACCTCTCACCAAGCTAACGCCAAGAGTAAGGTAGAGTCATACTCCAGAAAATGAAGAGAAGTAACTTGTAGACACTCGATGCGTAGAAGTAGAAGATTGGTGGGAGTTCTAGTTGAACAGCAGGTGCCTCCTTCTCCCCCTCCAATACAAGAAGAAGTTCCAGTCCAACCCGTCCCTATGTTGGTTAATCCACGACCAACAAGAAAAATAAGTACTCTCTCCTAGATGTGGCTCAAAAAATTGAAAAATTTTCCACTGCGTTTTCTTTAATGTTTTTCGTTTTGATCCTTCAGCATTTTTGGCCAGCAAATACACACACACACACACACACACAAAATAATAAATAAATAAATCCAATAAAACCAAAACACACAATTTCATTTGCACCAAAACCAGAACACAAGTAGCTCTCAAACTCTAAACTCTCTCAGCCTTGTTGTTCTACTAAACAATTGGTCTTTTTTCCAGCTTGCTATATTTACTCCAAACTTCACAAGGTAGCATTCTTTCCCAATCACAAAAAGACCAAAGCTCGTGTCATACTCTTGCATAGGATTTTCTTCAAAACTAAAACACTGAGAAGACTACTTGAAGAGGCCGAAACACATTTATACCTAGACTGAAACACTAAAAGTATTCGGCCACTTATTTTTACATCACTCAAAGCCAAAAGCTCTCACTAATCTATTCTCTCTCTTTTGGCCTTCTTGTTTACACCTTCTCTTCATACAAGTAAACAAAACATAATAGTACCACGGTTCATTCACGGTAATCCACTCGATCTTCTTTTTCCTTCCTTTTGTCTACTTCTCTTTTCAAAGCCATAATTATGGTTGAACTTCTACTCAAACACACAGATATTTTGATTCTTTAGGCCAAGTTCATATCTTTTCTTGTGTGGATTCACTTTTGGGACAATCTTAACTCGTATAGCAACTTGCTTGTCTTTTAAAGGTAATTTGAAGTGCTCCTGTTTAATAGTTTTGTATGAGATACTGATGTCGAAGTAGTAAACTTTTATGAGTTTATGTTTAAGATGATTGATTTCTTTAAACATGAATGTGATAATAATCAATTGGGATGGATATTGATGATTTCTCTATAAGTAAATATGAAGTTGAGCAATACAATGACTCTTGATGTGTAGATCTACTGCTACGAATATTGAATAGTGATGAGTTTGATTATCATGAGATTGAAGCATGCTTTATATGGATCTTGAGTAAGGGTTGTGTGTGTGTGTGTGCGTATTATGGTGTAGTGATGACTTATTTGAGTTATATTCTTTGATGATTGTATATAAGTATTATAAACTCTTTGATACCTAGATTCAAGACTATATTTATGATTGATATCATGAGCATGATGGGAGAATACTATGATTTATGTTAAAGGACAAGTTAAGTTATGTTATACCATAACAATGTAAGAAATGATTGTCTATTGATATATCAAGGTTATATTGAATAGTCTCAATTGAAATATTGTTTGTGATTATATAAGACAAGATTCTATATTAAGTTATTGGCAATATATTTTCTTATTAGAACTTGTTGTCGTTTGTTAATAGATGAGTGTGATAATCAAGTATGAAGATCAAGCTGTTAAGATCTCTTGTTTGTTAAGTTGATTCAAGTAAGTCCTTGCATAGAGCCTTATTTGTTAAATTCTCACATTTACAAGTCATCTATGCAACGATGCGAAATCAAAATGTGATTTCTTGGAATGCAACATGGTCTAGTTGTTTTATGGTAAAATGGTTTTGCTAAAATAAAATTTTTCATTAAAATAACATTTTTTATTCATCAAACAATTTCAAGCAAACTATTTGAAAACCATGATTGCTGGACCAAGATTTGAAAGAGATTATTTGAGATGCAGGATTCTAATCTATTGATTTGAGAATAATCCTTGAGCAGGATAATATTTCAGTGAGTACTCAATAAGGGTAGGCTGCTAGGGCTAGTCTTTGAAAGTTAAGGTAAGTCTCCCAGCTGGTGGCCACCTCTAGGAGATGAACTTTACCTAGATAAGATGATAGTTCTAGTGAGTCAAGTTGGTCTGAGCTAGCAACTCAATCTAGGTGGACTGTTATCTAGGATTGGACATCTAGTAATTATAGGTTCAACAATGGAGTATCTCATCTATGGGCTAATCTCCTACTATGTAGTGATGTAGGGTTTTACTGTGCATTGCCATAATGTAGGATTTCATGGCAAGGACTATGATGTAGGGTTTTATAGTCTACATGTTTATTGTTGAGTGGCTAATTTACTAAAAAATTATTTTGATATGATATCAAGCAAAAGTTATATAAAATACCACTTAGTGTTTTGAAAGGAAATGAACTTTGACTTGCAAACACTTTTCAATTGCTTCTACTATGCATTCATAAAATACTTTAGAATAACATGAGCACACACAGGACTTACTAGGAAGCAATTCTCACACTCATTTTTATCATGATTTCAGGTCGTCAATTTTGAAGGTTGGGATCCTTTTGAGATACTAGAATTTAATGTCATGCTTCGTTGTATTTATTTTCCTATTGAGACAATTGTTTTGTTAAGTTTGAGACTTGTATAAGTTTACAGTAGTAATAACTTTAGTCAGTTTATTTTCCTTTTTGAGTTTTGTTACCTCGTTATAAAGATCCCTGGTCTTTTAAACAGGGTGGCATCCCTGCCTTTTAGGGTACATAGGTCGTAAGGTGTTACATTCTAATATTTTCACTTCCTTAATTTTTAAAATTCGCTTGGGCATAATTCTTTTTTTTATGTTTGATTTTTCCATAACCTTCAATACTTTTCCTTACTGAATTTGTAACTTAACCCATAATGTAGGAGGTAAGCAAGATAGTTGAAGATTGCACCATCGTGGGATAGGTTAGTTTTATCTAAATGATGGCTAGGGAATTGAGTTCTAGGCTGGCAACTAGACAACCTTGAAGTTGCATAAGTTAGGGAATTCTAGACATTTGGAAGGAGAAAAATTGAGATCAAGATATCTAACACCACCTCAAGTAGCCAAGAGAATAGGTCCTGTCGCCTGCAAACTAGGTTTGCCTGATGGTTAGATGGGTATACATGACACGTTTCATGTGATACAAAACATGAAGCATCAATTTGATCTGGAACATGTGCTAAATGATGAACTTTTGATTCTACAACCTAAGTTACATAGAAAATCTAAAAAAAAAAAAAGACTAAAGTGTTAATGTAACACCCCACTACTTACGTACCCTATTAGGGTTGGTAATGTCACCTCGTCCACATGACAAAAGGTCTTTATAACTAGGACTCACAAAATAAATGAAAGAAATAACTCAAAATTAAACTTATTACAACCCAAGCAATACATGAACAAGTTCCAAAAATAAATGAATGTCTGCTAAAGTCTATCAAATGAAATACATAGGAAAAAAACAATAAGTCTTCCAAACATAGGCAATCTCTAGTCAATAACCTTCACAGCAGGATTGACCTGAAAGCGTGGTATAATATATGGTAAGACATAAATTCCAGTAAGCTCATGTGGGCTTTGAGTGTTTTAGGTAAAACAGTTCATGCATGCAAGTTGAGAAATTTTCCCAAAACAAAATGTTGGCAAGCTTCAAATAAATTTCACAAATGAAGAGTGATGTTTTCCTTTCAAACCATACACATATACAATGAATACAACCACTCAAAATAGGAAGCCATGGTACCACACTTTGTGCACCAAGACAAAAGAACGTTCAGGATGCCACACTTTGTGCATACTGACACAAGGTAGCTATATAGCCTACTGGGTGAGATACTCCTCCATCTCTATACCCAAACTTACTAGTTGTCCATTCTGAAAATACACAGTCCATTTGACTGAACTTGTTAGCTCGAATCGGTACAACCTACAGGACTGACATCCTATCCGGGAAGGACTCATCCCTCAAAGGTGGTCACCTACTGCGAGACTTACCCTAACCCTTCAAAGACTAGTTTTAGTAGCCTACCCTTATTGAGTACTTAACGTTGTGTTCGTCCCACTTGGAAAAAGAAAGATGATACATTGGTTCTCTTTGAAATAGCAATTATGGGTTTTAAAATTCTGGTCAAAGTTGATTTTAAAAAAAGTTTAACATCTTGTATAAAATTGCTTGTATAATTTTAAATAGTTTGCTTGACTGAAAAGAAAAGAAAAATTATCCATAATTGCAATTACAATACAAATACTCATATATATTGAGTTTGACTTGCCAAGGTAACTTTGGTCTTCAAACAGCTTTATACAGGAACTTACCTGATCTTTTGTTCTTCTTGGGTACAACAATCTTCCGAGGTAATTTAGGTTAACCTAACCCCACCTAGGGTATGTAACACCCCACTACCTAGGCCCATCAAGGCCGGGGATGTCGCCCCGTCCAAATGATAAGGGGTCTTTATAACTAGGTTACATGAAATTAGAATAAAACAAAAGACTTTAAAATTAAATTTATTACAACCCAAAAGATAAATACTGGCACAAATCCAAAATAAATTGTTTGCAACGATCTCTCAAACAATACTTAAAGTAAATAACAAGAGTCTTCAAGCAAGGCAACATTCTAGCTAATGATCTCCACAGCAGGATCTTCCTGAAAATATGGTATAAAAGGTGGTGAGATAAAAATCTCAGTAAGCCCGTGTGTGCTTTAAGTGTTTCAGGTAAAATAATTCATGTATGCAAGTTGTAAAAGTTTCATAGAGAAAAGTGCTGGCAAGCAATAAATACATGTTGAAAATAAAGAGTAGTGTTTCACTTTTCAAATCATACATGTGCACAATAAATACAACCACTCAAATGGGTAGCCATGGGTTACCACACGTTGGGCCCCATGACCAATAACAGTCAGAATGCCACACTTTGTGCAATGCTGACAAAAGGTAGGTGTACGGCCTACCGGGTGAGATACTCCTCCATCTCTACACCCAAACTTACCGGTTGTCCACTCCGGGAATACACAGTCCACATGACTGAAACTTGCTAGCTCGGACCGGCATGACCTACCGGAATGGCGTCCTATCCAGGAAGGACTCACCCCTCAGAGGTGGCCACCTACTGAGAGAATTACCCTAACCCTTCAAAGACTAGTCCTGGTGGTCTACCCTTATTGAGTACTCAACGTTGATTGTTCCACTTGGGAGAAAATTGATCAAACTTTGCTTTATTTGGAAATAGCAATTAAGGGTTTCCAAAAGTCTAGTCAAGTTGGATTTTAGAAAAAATTTAGATTTGTGTAAAACTGCTTGTTCAATTTCCAAATGATTCGCTTGACTGAAA
Source organism: Voacanga thouarsii (assembly GCA_026120185.1). NCBI lineage: Eukaryota > Viridiplantae > Streptophyta > Magnoliopsida > Gentianales > Apocynaceae > Voacanga > Voacanga thouarsii. The sequence goes on along the minus strand of JANUWF010001650.1, from coordinate 2,681,259 downwards.
TAAAAAGGAAAACCAGTCCTTAATTGCATTTACAAATAATGTCCATATACATTGCATTTGCTTGCCACAATAACTTTTGATCTTCACAAAATTCCGTGCAGGAGCTTACCTGCTTCTTTGCTTGCTCTACACAAAAGTCTTCCAAGGCTGACCTAACCCCTGCCTGGGGTAAACACAAAACATAGGGTCACATTCAAGCTATACCTGCCTTACATAAATAATTCTTAGCTTAACTAGATACATCCATGACTAACCATGATCTTAATGTCCTAAGCTTTAAGGCTAGATGCTGAAGAATTTTACAAACTAAGTCTAGTTTGATAGATTGAAATAACTAGGGGTTCTAAAATAATTGTTAATAAATTACAGACTCAAATAATAATTCTTGAGTGTTATTATTAATAAATAAACCAAGGTTTGAATTTTAAATACTATTAAGTCTTATTTGATATTAAGAAATGGTAATTAAAAAAAATAGCTTTATTATAAATAAATAATAAATAAAATAAATAATAATTTTTAATTAATTTCGAAGAGATAATAAATAATTAATTAATAATAATTAAAATTTATTAATAAATTATTTTAAATCTCCGTTTAATAAAAATATTAATAGTTTGATTTAATATTCTACTACAAATCCCCCTAGTGTTTCGAATTTTTTTGAAGAAAAATATAGTAGTAATTTTAATTTATGTAATAAAATTTGCTAATGAATATAGCTTAGAATTTACAAGAAAATAATCTTACATCATGGTCTTCCTATTGCTAAAAAAAAAATTTATGATCCCATTCTCCATCATCAAACAAGAAATTAATCTATTCATGAACAAACACTTGAACTATCTCATACTATCACATGGCCAAAATCCTACTAAGCATAATCATCAAACATGATTTCCATGGGAAAATAAGATCATCAAAAGCCTAATCACCTTTGGTGTCATAATATCTAATCATGCTTCAACATCCATTAAATTCATCAAGCATGAAGAATATATATTGATTCGAAAGGAAAACACATATATCCTAGTCAAGTACAACCATCATCATGTCATAACTTCATCCCCTAATCCACATACATATATTCAATCTCCCAATCATAATCCATTTCTCTATCATCAACTAGGAGACATGGTTTCAGAATTTAATAAGAGAAATTTAAGAATGAATACTTGATTGTCGAGTCCTTTGATGAAGACAAAAGAAGGTCCACGTGCGATGAAATGACTTGAATGATCCAATGAAACAACGTTCATGGTTGATGGTTTGATCAACCATTTCGATTAGAAGAGGGTGAGAGAGAGAGAGAGAGAAAAAGAAAGAGAGCATTAGATAGGTGTATTAAGAATTGAATGGAAGAAGATGAACAAGAAGGTTGTTCTTGTTTTACCTTGTTGATGTTCTTGAGGTCTTCAAGAAACCCTGATTTTTTGATCCGGTTGAAAATTCTTGCTTGCGAGATTTTGTGTTATAAATGGCATAAATGAAGTCCAGGGATTAAGTAGAGATGATCGGGAGTATTTGAGAGTGATTGGTGGTGTTTGGAGTTGGTTTAGGCTTGAAGAAATTTAGTGTGTGTTCTTGGTGTTCTTTGTGTTTTAGGTGAAAATGGAGAGAACTAGAAGAAGTGCTGCACGATTTCTGCTAGAAGGCTGGCCGAATGGTAGGGTGTGATTAAGGGTTTCGGTTTTCAGCTTTGTGAGAGAGAGAAATCAGATTTTATTTGAAATTTAAATGGAGGAAATGGTAGAGATGTTTAAGGTAAAAGATCAGCTATGGTGTTTGATCAAGAGAGGTGTCTAGGAGCTTTAATGGTGTCGGCTGGAACAAGCATGTTTTGCTGAAATGGTTGAGGGTTATTGTTGCTCAAGGCTGGCCGAAATTCAGTCCTTAAAGGCAGAGAAAATTCTGGTTATTTCAGCTTAATGCAAGAGTGATTTATGGGAGTGAAATGCTGGAATTATTTGAAGTTCAAATGGAGTTTGAATGAAGTGATCTTAGGAGTGTTTTGTGGTGCAGCCATGGAGTCCTTATGCTTCAAGGTAAGTGTGGGTTTAATGGTGTTCAGAGTATGGCTGAGCAAGGCTCAATTCTACAGGGATTGAAGGTGACTTTCGGTCCTAGGCTAGAAAGGAACAAGGCTGGAAAAATTCTTCTCTCAAGTGTTCATGGCTTTTTCGAAAGTTTGCAGAATTTTGGTACAGGATTTTCGCACCTTCTTAGCTCAGTTTTTCAGAGGTTCTTTAGGGTTGTTTGAGGGTCTTCCAAGGGTGGTTTTTCAGCCTCATTCCTGGACTAATGCAGAGAAGTTTGCTGGCTTGAAGATGAACTAAAAACAGCTTCATTTCCTTGATGAAGAGCTGCGAATTGCCCAGAAAAATTTCTAGTTTGGTGCTATTTTGTGCAGTCCGAAAATTGCACAATTTTTCCAGCTTCCAAGCCACTTGAAATGACCATTTTCTTGGAAGCAAATGGTTAGGTTTATGGCCTGAATTTTCGAAGAGAAAGGCTGCAAAAAAATCTGGAAAATTTCCAGATTTCCTACCACTAAAGCATGAACATCTTGAAGATAGTTTTGAAGGTCCTTCCATGGTGATTGATTTTCTCTTGGAACCCCTCCTATTTCCCCTCCTATTTTTCGATCAACCTCCCTTCCCCAAAGCTGATTTTCGAAATTCAAGGGGAAGAAATCATCACAGATTTTTTTTGGAATTCAAAGAAAAAGATTTAATGGATTTTAGTTTATTTGAATTATGAAATTGCTAGGACAAAGCTAGAGGTAATAAGTTGGACAAGAATTCTTCTAGAATTCTTTCAGGACATGAGGATAAGATTAGGACATTCTCTTCATGTCTCCCTTAAGACAATCATTCCTATTTTCATGGAATGCAAGAAAACAAAAATTCAAACTTAATTAAGATAATCTTGATAAAAGCTTAAATGATGGGATTTGAACTCATGACCTTAGAGATTAATTCCAAGACTCTAACCACTTTACCACAACAACTCTTGTTCTTATTTTCTCACCCACATATTTTTCTTATCTACTCCTCAAGCTATCTTCCTATTCTGACCTCAAGCAAAATTACCATTTTACCCTTCCTACTCAATAAGTATAACTGAGCATTTAAACATATAATCCACGACTCTAAAGCACATAAAATCATTCAAAAACATATATATTCATGCAAAATAATATGATATGCATTCCCGACCCCCTTACTCTAGGGTTGGCTTTAGGTAGGGTTTCACAGGGTAAATACAAGGTATAAGACAAACATCCAGGCAATACTTGCCTTAAATAAATAACTCTTAGGTCAACTAGCTACAACAATATCTAACCATGATAGCAATGCCTTAAGCTTTAATACTAGTTGATAAAGTATTTTATAAAATAAAATTAGTTTGATATGTTAAAATAAACAGGTGTTATAAATAATAAATAAATCACAAGTTATAATTTTAAATATTTATTACAAAATAATAAATAATGAATAATATTGATAATAAATAAAATTAGTAATATATAATGGGTAATAATAAATCCCAAACAATAATAAATAATATTTAAATAGTATTATTATAAATAATAATAAATTATACTTAATTTTAATTAATAAATAACAAATAAAATTAATAATAAATAAATTATTATGTTATAAATAAAATTTATGAGTGTAAAAAAAAACTTTTAGTAAGGCTAACTAATAATAATATGATTTTAATAGTCATTTCATATTAATTAATTCTAATATTTTATTATTTATATTTAATAAAAATATTTTATTTATTTAACTAATAAAATAACAATATTTTAAATAATATTATATTTTGAACCTACTTAATATTTTTCGAATTTTGTAAATTAAATTAAATAATAATATTAATTATATTAATAATAATGATAATAAGAATAATTCTAAAAATAATAAAAGTAATTCTTACATTAATTTTTATTGCTAGAGAAAATCCAGGTACATATTCATACACACAAGGATTCAAAAAATAACATATTAATCTATCCAAAAACATAGACTTCAATTAACATATACTACAACAAGGATGATATTCTACTAGGTATAATATTATCTATGGCTTTATTGAAAAAAATAATATCATGAAGGCCTAATCAACAACGGTGGCATAATGTCTAACACGCATTAAGATATCCATAAAGCTCTTAACCATAATGAACATATAGTGATTCTAAAGCATAATCCATAAGTTGCAACATTCATTCCAATTCTCATGCATGTCTTAAATCTACTTCCTTCACCCACTTATATATCTTCAACACCACTTTATTCAATCAGCCTATCATCATCTATGAGTCTTGATTTTGAGGATTTAAAGAGGAATCAACAGAAAAAAAAAATACTTGATTTGATGAACGTTTGTTGAAGGTTTCGCCTTGCTTAGTGGTGGTCCTTAAGTGCTTGGTGGCTTTAATGATCCGAAAATTGTCTATGGTTGTTCATCAACATTTCAGCCAAGAGAGAATGAGAGAGTGAGAGAGGAACAAATGAGAGTAATAAGAGAAGAATATATAGAAGTTGAATAAAATAACAAGAACAAGAAGATTGTTCTTATTTTACCTTTTTAATGTTCTTCGAATTTTCAACAAAAAAGAGTGGTTTGATCTGTTTGAAGGTTCAACTTTGCATGTTTTGGTGTTATAAAGTACACCAAGGAAGAATATAGGTTGAACACCAATGGTTTAGAGAGTTTGGGAGTGATTGAAGATGTGTAGTGTGTGGACTTGGTGTTCTTGAGATAGATTGAGAGGAAAAGGAATTTTGTGTGTGTTGTTTGTTTGATGGCCGAATGGCCTAGGTTAGGGGAAGCTTTCGATTATCCAAGAATGAGAGAGAAAGCTTCAGCTTTTTCAAAATTCAAATTGAAAGAAAAGTGGAGATGTTTGAGGTATAGGATAGGGTAATGGTGTTTGCTCTTGGAAGGTTTCTTGTCCTTCAATGGTGTAAGGCTGAACTAGCTATGATTTAATCAAGGAATGGAGAGTTGTTTCAGTCTTGGGCTGGCCAAAATTGGCTATGGAATGGAATAGAATTTTCTGGTTTTATCAACTAGCTAAATGAGTATTTAATGAAACAAAATCTGGAATTTTAATTTGGAGTTTGAATAAATTTGGATAGAGTGAAGATAGGAAGCATTTTGAGGTAATTTAATGGAGTCCTATTGCTCAAGGTAAGTGGAGAAGCCAAGAGGTTTTGTCCATGGCTGCATGAGGGCCAAAATTTGGTCAAGTTTGCTGAAGAAATTTGTCCTTAGCATGAAAAGACAAAGCTGGAAAAAAAAATCTGGAATTGAAGCTTAAGAACACTAAGAATTTAAAATGGTTTTGGTGCAGAATTTTTTGTCTTCTTTGGAACGATTTTGCAGCTAGAATTTAAGGGTGTTTGAAGGTCCATTAATAGTGATTTTCCAGCCATCATCTTGAAGAAGAAAAGGTAAAGTTTCTGCTATTCATGAGTCCTAACAGATAGCTTCAAGATCATGTTCAAAAGTTGCTAGTTTGCTAGAAAATAATTTTGGTTTGGCATTGTTTGTGAAACTGCAAAAATTCAAGGAATTTCAGCCTTCATCCTTACACAAGATGGTTGGCTCCTTGCAAGAATTAGGTAGAGAAGCTTGCTGCAATTTTTCAGAAACCAGCTTTGAAGGAAATTTGGAAAATTTTTCAGATTTTTAACCAAAACAAGAACAACAAGAAAATGGAATTTTGAAGAAATAGCTATGGTGATTTGATGGAACCTTCTTCCTTTTCTTCCTCCCTATTTTCGGTCATCTCCTATCCCACAAGAGCTGGAATTTCAAAATTCCAAGAAAAGTAATTATCCAAGCATTTTATGGATAAATAATGAATTAAAGAATTAGGAATAGTTTAAATTTAAAGAGGGTAGGATAAGGCTTGCAAAAATAATGGAGACAAGAATTCTTCTAGAATTCTTTTTAGGACAAGACCATATGGTCAAGACATTACCATTGTGTCTACCCTAAGACAACATTCCTGACTTTAAGGAATGTTAGAAAGAAGAAAATTTAAACATTGGTTAGGATAAATATGAATAAGACTTAAGTGATAGGATTTGAACTCAAGATCTTAGAGATTAATTCACAAATCTCTAACCACTTAACCACATTAATTCTTGTTCTTATTTCCTCAACCAAATATTCTTCTTATCTAAGCCTCAAGCCATCCTTCTATTTCAACCTTGAGCATTACTTTTCTACCATTTCTACTTATCAAGCACAAATAAATCATATAACCCATAAACCACAATTCTAAGGCACACAAAATCATTTAAGGGATATATTTTATGCATGATAACATGATATGCATCCCATACCTCTTACTCTAGGGTAGGTTTAGGTGGGGTTCTACGTCCTCCCCTCCTTAGAAGAAATTTGTTCCAAAATTTATGTGTACCTTTATCTCAAGTCAGGGTATTTCCGCTTCACTTATTCTTCTATTTCCCATGTGGGCATCTTGAGTGTCATGATACTCCCTTTGTACCTTCACCATAGGAATTTGTTTATTTCGGAGAGTATTGATGCTTCAGTCTAAAATTTTCACAGGTTTCTCCATGTAACTCAAGTCGAGTTGCAAAACTAACAGTTCATCATTCAAAACTTGCCCAGGGTAGACTCATGGAATACATCATGTATTCCTGTCAACCTATTTGGCCATTCCAGTCGATACGCCACCGGTCCAATTCTTTCCATTATTGGAAACAATCCCAAATATCTCGGATTTAGCTTCCCACCCTTTAACTGCTTTAAAATTCCTCTACTCAAAGTCAACTTTAAGAACACACTGTCTCCTACCTGAAATTCCCACTCCCTTTGCCTATTATGCGCATAATTTTTCTGTCGGCTTTAAGCCGCTTTCAACCTTTCTCTGATTAGCTTCACCTTATCTAACATTTCCTAAATGTAGACTTTTCTAGACTTGCTTATGTGGCCATCTTCCAACCAACTCCAATGCAGAGGTACTTGATACTTACATCCATACAATGCTTCATACGGGCCATTCCAATCAAAGGTTGGTAGCTATTATTGTAAGCTAATTCTGCATATAATACACATTCAATCCACTTATCCCTAAAATCCAATATGCAAGCCCTTAACATATCTTTCAATTTCTGAATAACCCTTTCTAACTGATCATCGATTTGCGGGTGTGTCATCGTACTGAACTTTAGATTAGAACTTATTGATCCTTGAAACTTGCCCCAAAATCAGGATATAAACCTTAGGTGTCGGTCAGACATGATACTTAAAGGTACTCCATGCAATTTGACTATCTCCCATACATATGTTTGAGCTAACTTCTCCATTGAATCCCTTACATTCACCGGTATAAAATACGCTGACTTGGTTAATCTGTCTACCACTACCCATATGGTGTCCTTTTGGGTCCTTGCCATTGGGATTTTAGTAACGAAGTCCATGGTCACCTCTTCCCATTTCCACTCAGGTATCGGTAATGGTTGCAGCAATCCTGTCAAGTTTTTGGGCTCTGCTTTAACTTTCTGACAGGTCAGGCAAGTGGAGACATACTTCACCACATTCATCTTCATTCTCGGCCACCAATAAGCTTTCTTCATATCTTGATACATTTTTACTTCTCTAGCATAAATAGCGTACTTACTTTTATGCGCCTCTTCTAAGATCTTATCCGCCAGCTGTTGCTAATCAGGTACACACAAATGATCTCGGAAATACATCACTCCCATCTCATCCTACCAAAAATCACTGCCTTGCCAGTTAAGTTCTTTGTCCTTGAAAGTTTGAAAATCCGTATTGCTTTGTTGAGCTTTGATGATTTCCTGCCTTAAATCCATTATCAATCTCAGATTGCTAACGATAATCCTCTCTTCTTGCACTTCCGTCTTTCTATCCAACACCTCTTAGACTACCTGAACCTTTTGTGCTCTCAGTCTGGCCATTTTGACTTTATGACTCAAGGCATCAGCAACAACATTGGCCTTTTTCGGGTGATAGTTGATAGGACAACGATATTCTTCCAGAAATTCCATCCATCTTCGCTACCTCAATTTCAAATCCTTCTAGGTAAAAATATATTTCAGGCTCTTATGGTATATGAACACCTCATACACAACTCCATACAAATAATGTCGCCATTTTTTCAAAGGAAATACAATGGCCACTAGCTCTAAATTATGTGTTAGATAATCAACTTTGTGAGGCTTCAACTTCTGAGAGGCATAGGCTATTACCTTCCTATCCTTCATTAATACTGCTCTCAAACCTTCCTTAGAAGCATTAGTGTACAAAGCTTAGGGCTTATCTCCCTTTGGCAAACTCAGCACTGGAGCCATCATTAACCTCCGCTTCAGTTCTTGGAAACTTTTCTCGCATTTCTCACTCCAGACAAAGGGTACATCCTTTCTTAACAATCAGATCATAGGTGATGCTAGCGTTGAGAACCCTTTAATAAAATGCTTATAATAGCCGGCTAATCCTGAGAAGCTTCTAATCTCAGTGATGTTCTCCGGCTACTTCTAATCTAAAACTTCTTCAACTTTTGCCGGGTCTATCTTGATTCCATTCTTGGTCACCACATGGCCAAGGAACGACACATTGTCTAGTTAAAACTCACACTTGCTAAATTTGGCATAAAGCTTTTGCTCTCTTAGCTTTTCCAATACCAGCTTTAGATGCTCTGCGTGATCCTCTAGACTCTTGGAGTATATGAGTATATCATCGATGAATACTACCCTGAACTTATCTAGGTAAGGTTGGAAAACTCGATGCATCAAATCCATAAGCATTGCCAGTATATTAGTCACCCCAAAATGAATCACTACGAACTCGTAGTAACCATATCTCATGTTGAAGGTCGTCTTGGAAATATCCTCCTTCTTTATCCACACTTGGTAATATCTCTGCCTCAAATCTAGTTTGGAATAACAACTAGAGCCTTACAACTGGTCCAACAGCTCATCAATTAATGGTACAGGATATATATTCTTAATGGTTAGATTGTTCAACCCCTAATAGTCGATACACAACCTTAAAGTCTCGTCCTTCTTCTTCACAAATAGCACTGGAGCTTCCCAAGGTACGTGCTAAGTCTTATGTAATCTTACTTCAACAATTCTTCTAGTTTCTCTTTTAGTTCCTTCAACTTCGCAGGTACCATCCGATATGAGGTTCAGGATACAAGTTCTGCTCCAAGAATTAGATCTATAGTGAACTCAATTTCTTGGTTGGGAGGAAGAAAAGTGAGTTTCACAAGAAACTCGTCAATAAAATCTTTTATTACCTTCGTATTTTCTAGGGTGCACTGATCTTTTGGCTTGTTCATCACGTAAGCCAAATATCTTTAACATCCTTGCTTCAACAATTTCCAAGCATTTGCTCCAGCTATCAAAAACTTCAACTCTTTTATTCACTTATCGTTGAATTCCAGCACATTACATCTAGGTCTAATGAACTGGATAGACTTATTCTTACAATCTACTTTAGCTCCATTCTTAGCTAGCCAATCCATACCCAGAATTAGGTCATAGTCATCAATAGCTAAGACTACCAAATCCCCCTCCAAGCTTTCTTTCCCCACTTCAATCTTAAAATTCTGCACATACCGATCCGCTTGCACTATTTTTCCTAAGGGCGTACTCACCAACATAGTGAAGATAGTTCTACTCCATCCCAACCTAAATGATATGCACAATTCTTGTTTAAATAGGAATGGGTAGATCTAGGGTCTATCAATACATTAACTAAATGACCTTGGATAGTAAAGGTACCTTACACCACCGCCGCATCTGCTCCAACTTCCTCCCGGTTAAGAGTGAAACCCTTCGCTTTCACTTGCGGCTTCTGTGTTCCACTGCCAGAGGCTCCCGCAATATTGGCTCGATTGGCTCCCACGGTCTAAGCTAGGTTTCCTTGCCCGATTCGAAGAAGTTTCGGCAGGTGTTTTGTAGATGCGTCGGATCTCCGCAATTATAGCATTTCTGATCTGCTTCCTTAGACCAACATTTCTTCTCTACATGACCCTTCTTCCCACAGTGTCGGCACGACAGAAGGTTCTGTGCACGACCCGCTAGTGCCATTCGTGCTTGCTTTCCTTGGTTCGGCCATTGCTGGAGGACAAGTCGCTTAGTGGCAAGAATGGTCACGGTACCATCCTACTTCGATCCTTGTTCTCAATTTAGGTCGCTGCATCTACTGCCCCTAAATAAGTCATCGATGAAGAAGGTGCCAAAGCCCTCCTCAGCTCCTACCTCAATCCCTTAACAAATTGCCTAGTTCGGTTCTGCTCGGTATCTACCAGCCTCTTGTAGTACTTTGACAACTGGGTAAAATAAGTAGCATACTGAGCCACAGTTATGCTCCCTTGCTTTAGATTTTGGAACTCGTCCTCCCTTTTTTCTACTATCCACTGAGGGATATATTCTGCTCTAAATACCTCCACAAAGTTGGCCTATGTCCAGTGTTGATCTATTATTTCCCAGTCTTCTTGGACTCACTGCCACCATGTCCGAACTGGACCTCTCACCTAAATGCAGCAAATTTTACCATTCAGTTCTTGATGTATTAGAGTGTGGCAAAGATGTCCTTTATCTGCTCTACCCACTACTCCACTTTCTGGTCTTGCTCGGCTTCTCCCAAGAAGGTGGGAGGTTGGAACTTCAGAAACCTCTCCAAAGCTTCATCTTCCCCCTTCAGGTTCCTAAGTTCAGATAGGGTTTACAGAATCTTCGTCATCTTGTGAAATGCTTGCCCCATGGTCACACTGGCAGGCTCTTCAAACCCCATTTCCTGCTCAGGTTCATTCTCATTCCCCTGATTTAGCGATGATAGTTATGTTGCATCAAACTCTGGAGTCACGGGTTCTGCTTCAGGAATTCTTCTGCTGGATACTACTACACGACACTTTGGTGCCATTCTAAACTATGTCTCCAGATAATGAGTTTATGCATCAAAGTTTAAAATATTTAAATCAAGCATGCTTCCACATTTAGACTTTAAGTAAAAGCAAATTAGATGCAAGCTTTGCATAAATAATTGCACTTTTCAAGATTAGAGTACACCAAAGTACCCTTATTTGCATATATTTCAAAATAAAACATTAAACATAAATAAACCCCTAGCATAGGAGTTTATTGAAAACAGTAAATAATAACTTCCTAATCAGGGAAAAACTTCGCCCCAAATCCTCACCAAAATCCTCAGTGTCAGCATCATATAACTATCCTCCAGTATTCTTAGAAAAATCTATCCCTGCACCATTCACAAACCCATAGTCTATTGGTTCCTTCCTGATTCTCCTAGAATTCTCCCCAGTTTCAACATGGTTAAGTAGAGATACAAAAGATGGTCTAGGTGGAGATTCATAGTCTATCTCCCTTGAGTCATAACTATCAGCAATCATGTAAATAACAGGGTTAGGTGGGATTGGGAAATACTCCATGTTAATATTCTTATCCTTACTAACAATAACAAAGTCTATTACAGGTACAGGAGGTGGCTCAATAATTTGAACCTCATCATCACTGCTCTCTTCAAAAGGTATGACTAGTTGGGGTGCAGGTTGTAGTGCAAGTCATGGCACTAGTAAGTCTTCTGGGTGGATAGGGATTAGTGGATGCTATTGCTGGCCTTTCCTTGCAATTCTAATCCGACAACATAAACAACCCAAACTAATCAAAAGAGCTTAATCTTAATGAAATAAAGTAAATACTATCAATAATTGCCTAAACCTTGGCTCTGATATCACTTGTAACACCCCACTTCCTACGTACCCTATTAGGGTTGGGGATGTCACCCCGTCCACAAGATAATGGGCCTTTATAACTAGGACTCACAAAATAAATGGAAGAAATAACCCAAAATTAAACTTATTACAACCCAAGCAATACATGAACAAGTTCTAAAAATAAATGAATGTCTGCTAAAGTCTATCAAATGAAATACATAGGAAAAAAATAATAAGTCTTCCAAACATAGGCAATCTCTAGTCAATAACCTTCACAGCAGGATCGACCTGAAAGCGTGGTATAAAAGGTAGTAAGACATAAATGTAAGTAGGCCCGTGTGTACTTTAACTATTTCAGGTAAAACAGTTCATGTATGCAAGTTGAGAAATTTTCCCAAAAGAAAGTGTTGGAAAGCCTAAAATAAATTTCACAAATGAAGAGTGGTGTTTTCCTTTCAAACCATACATGTATACAATAAATACAACCACTCAAAAGAGGTAGCCATGGTACCACACTTTGTGCACCATGACAAAAGAACGTTCAGGATGCCACACTTTGTGCATACTGACATAAGGTAGGTTTACCGCCTACTAGGTGAGATACACCTCCATCTCTACACCCAAACTTACCGGTTGTCCATTCCAAAAATACACAGTCCACTTGACTGAACTTGCTAGCTCGAACCAGTACGATCTACAGGACTAGCATCCTATCCAGGAAGGACTCACCCCTCAGAGGTAGTCACCTACTGAGAGACTTACCCTAACCCTTCAAAGACTAGTCCTAGTAGCCTACCCTTATTTAGTACTCAACGTTGTGTTAGCCCCACTTGGGAAAAGAAAGATCATACATTGGTTCTCTTTGAAATAACAATTATGGGTTCCAAAATTCTTGCCAAAGTTGGTTTTAGAAAAAGTTTAACATTTTGTATAAAATTGATGGTATAATTTTAAATAGTTTGCTTGACTGAAAAGAAAAGAAAAATTGTCCATAATTGCATTTATAGTACAAATACTAGTATACATTGAGTTTGACTTGCCAAGGTAACTTTGGTCTTCAAATTGCTTTATGTAGTAACTTATTTGATCTTTTCCTCTTCTTGGGTACAAAAGTCTTCCAAGGTAATTTAGGTCAACCTATCCCCGCTTGGGGTAAATAAAAGGTATAAGACAAACATCCAGACAATACTTGTCTTAAATAAATAATTCTTAGGTCAACTAGCCACAATAATATCTTACCATGACAACAATGCCTTAAGCTTTAATACTACTTGATAAAGTATTTTATCAAATAAAATTAGTTTTAAATGTTAAAATAAATAGGTGTTATAAATAATAAATAATAAGTTATAACCTTAACTATTTATTACCAAATAATAAATAATGAATAATATTGATAACAAATAAAATTATTAATAAATAATAGGTAATAATAAATCCTGAATAATATTCGTAATAAATAATATTACAATGGTATTATTATAAATAATAATAAATTATACTTAATTTTAATTAATCAAATAATAATTAATATATAACAAATAAAAATAATAATAAATAAATTATTATAATATAAATAATATTTACGAGTGTAGATCAAAGTTTTAGTAAGGCTAACTAATAATATTATGATTTTAAAAGTTATTTGATATTAATTAGTTCTAATGTTTTATTATTTATATTTAATAAAACTATTTTATTTATTTAACTAATAAAATAACAATTTTTTAAATAATCTTCTATTTTGAACCTACTTAATGTTTTTCAAATTTTGTAAATTAAATTAAATAATTATATTAATTATATTAATAATAATGATAGTAAGAATAATTCTAAACATAATAAAAGTAGTTCTTATATTAATTTTTATTGCTAGAGAAAATCCAAGTACATATTCATACGCACAAGGATTGAACAAATAACATGTTAATCTATCCAAAAACATAGGTTTGAATTAATATATACTACAACAATGATGATATTCTAATAGGCATAATATTATCTATGGCTTTATTGAAAAAAATAATATCATGAAGGCCTAAACAACAATGGTGGCATAATGTCTAACATGCATCAAGATATCCATAAAGCTCTTAACCATAATGAACATATAGTGATTCTAAAGCATAATCCATAAGTCACAATATTCATTCCAATTCTCATGTCTTAAATCCACTCCCTTCACCCACATAGATATTTTCAACCCCACTTTATTCAATCAACCTATCATCATCACAGAGTCTTGATTTTGGGAATTTAAAGAAGAGATCAAGAAAGAAATATTTGATTTGATGAAGGTTTCACCTTGCTTAGTGGAGGTCCTTCAGTGCTTGATGGCTTTAATGATCCGAAAATTGTCCATAGTTGTTCATCAATATTTCGGCCAAGAGTGAGGGAGAGAGTGAGAGAGGAACAAATAAGAGTAAGAAGAAAAGAATATATTGAAGTTGAATAAAAGAAGAAGAACAAGAAGATTGTTCTTATTTTACCTTTATAATATTCTTTGAATCTTCAACAAAAATTGGTGGTTTAATCTATTTAAAGGTTCAACTTTGTGTGCTTTGGTGTTATAAAGTATAACACCCTACTACCTAGGCCCAACAGGGCCGGGGATGTCACCCCGTCCAAAAGATAAGGGGTCTTTATAACTAGGTCACACAAACGAAAATAAAGACAATACTTTAAAATTGAACTTATTACAACCCAAAAATTCAGGAACAAATCCAAAATAAATTGATTACTATTATCTCTCAAAACAACACATAAAATAAATAACATAAAGTCTTCAAAGCAGGCAACAAATCTAGCTACTCATCTCCACAGTAGGATCGACCTAAAAACATGGCATAAAAGGTGATGAGATAAAAAAAAATCTCAGTAAACATGTGTGTGCTTTGAGTGTTTCAGGTAAAATAGTTCATGTATGCAAGTTGTAAAAATCGTAAAAGAGAAAGTGCTAGCAAGCAATAAATAAGGTTAAAAATAAAGAATGGCGGTTTGCTCTTCAAACCATACATGTGCACAATAAATACAACCACTCAAATGGGTAGCCATGGGTTACCACACGTTGGGCCCCATGACCATACAACGTCAGAATGCCACACTTTGTACAGACTGACAAAAGATAGGTGATCGGCCTACCGGGTGAGATACTTCTCCTTCTCTACACCTAAACTTACCAGTTGTCCACTCTAGAAACACACAATCCACATACTGAAACTTGCAAGCTCGAACCGGCATGACCTACTGGATTAGCATCCTATCCAGGAAGGACTCACCCCTCAGAGGTGGCTACCTACTGAGAGACTTACCCTAACCCCTCAAAGACTAGTCCTAGTAGTCTACCCTTATTGAGTACTCAACGTTGAATGTCCCACTTGGGAGAAAATTAATAATACATTGCTTTATTTGGAAATAGCAATTAAGGGTTTCTAAAAGTCTTGCCAAAGTTGGGTTTTAGAAAGAGTTTTAGAATTTGCAAAACTGCTTGTTTAAATTTTCAAATGATTTGCTTGGCTGAAATAAAAAGGAAACAATCCTTAATTGCCTTTACAAAATGAGTGTCCATACACTTCACGTTTGGTTTGCTATAGAAACCTTTTGTCTTCAAAGAAGTTTATGCAGGGGCTTACCTGATCCTTTGCTTGATCAAACTCAGGAATCTTCCAAAGTTGATCTAACCCCGCCTGGGGTAAACACAAGTCATAAGGTTATACTCAAGCTTTATTTGCTTACATAAATAATCCTAATTCAACTAATTATAATCATGACCCTAATGTCCTAAGCTTTAAGACTAGATGATAAAGGCTTTTATAAGATAAGTCTAGTTTGATAACTTAAAATAACTAGGGTTTGTAACATAATTACCATTAACTTATAGATTCAAATAATAAATCTTGAGTGTTGTTATTAATAAATAAACTAGGGTTTAATTATTGAAGAATCCTAAGTCCTAGTTGATATTAATTAATGGTAATTCTTAAGTAGCAAAATAAATTATTACTACTCTCTTAATTAATAATTAATACGCATTAAAAATAATAATAAATAACTTTTATTAAATTTTGATTAATAAGTATAAATAATATTTATGAATATATGGTCCACAAGGTCGTTAATATTTTACTCATTTATATCAAAGGTTATATATATATATATATATATATATATATATATATATAATTTTTTAATAGGAGATATCATTTATTTGGCTAATAAAATATCACTATTTCATTTAGTACTCCAATTCCAAAACTTCCTAAGAATTTCGAATCTTTGGAGGAAAAACATAGTAATAATTTAGTTAGGGTAATAAAATTGGCTAATCAAAATAGTCTAGGATCAACAAGGTCATGATTATAATTCTCCTATTGCTAACAAGATTCATGAGCATATACTCCAACATCAATTAGCAAACTATTTTATTCAAGAACAAAGACTTAAATCCATACCTACTATCACATGGCTAAATCCTTACTAAACATAATCATACTCACGGCTTCAATAAAAATAAGAACATAAAAATCCTATTTACCAAAGGTGACATAACATCTAGCATGCTTAAACACTCCTACTTACTTAAGACAAGATGAACATACATCGATTCTAAAAGAATTTCATAAAAGTTAATCATGATCAATCATTCTCATGCTCCAATCTCAACCCCTTCATACATACGCATATACTCAATCCCAAATCATATTCTATTCTCTCCAAAAACATCTAAGAGACATGAATTTAGAATTAAAAAGAGGGTTAAAGAGAAATACTTGGTGGACGATTATCTCAATGAAGATTTAAGAAGGTCCACGTGCTTGAGGGTCTTGAATTGTCCAAGACGGGAGAAAGAAAACAGCCATGGTTGTAGCAACAATTTTGGGCTGAGAGAGAGAGAGGGAGAGAGAGAGAGAGAGTATTAGTATAACATGTTAAGGGTTGAAGGGAAGAAGATGAACAGAAGTTGTTCTTAGTTACCTTGATGATGTTCTTGAGACTTCAAAGAAAAATCTAGTTTTGATCCGATTGCAAATTTTTGTTTTCGAGATTTTATGTTATGAAATCTAGAAATGGACTCTAGGGGGTATGTAAGCGTGTTCGGGAGTTTTTGAGAGGGATTGGAGGTGTTTAGTGTGGTCTTTAGCTTGAAGAAAGGTAGTGTGTGTTCTTGGTGTTATTAGTGTTCTTGGTGAAAATGGAGAGGATTAGAGGTGAATGCTGGACGAATTTTCTAAAGAGGGTTGGCCGAATGATTGAGAGAGTTTAGGGATTTGGTTTTTAGTTTAGGGAGGAAGAGAAAAATCTAGTTGTTTGAAATTCATATGGAGAAATTTAAGGAGTGTTTTGCAGGGGAAGATATGTTAATGGTGTTTGATTGAGGGAGGTTTCCTGGAGCTGCAAATGGCCGACTAGTTTGCTGATATTTGCTAAAATGAATGAGGGTTGAGGGAGCTATAAGGCTGGCCAAATTCCAAGATTTAATGGTAGAAGAATCTTCGGTTATGAGGCCTAATCCAATGGTGTTTTCGTGGGGCAAATGCTGGAATTTTTGAACTTCAAATGGAAGTTTGATTAGAGTGATTGTAGGAGGAATTTGAGGGGTGGTTGTGGGGTCCGGTTGTGCAAGGTAAGTGGAGGGGGGTAATGGTGTTCAGTTTATGGCTGAACAAGGATTAACTTACAGAGATTTGAGGGTGGTTTTTGGACAAGGCTTGAAGAGAACAAGGCTGGAATTTTTCTGGTTGTGGTTTGAATGGTTGCAGAATTTTCTGTGCAGTTTTTTCTGCAATATTCCAGCCAATTTGCAGAGGGTTTTGAGAGGTATTTGAGGGCCCTTTTAGGCTGGTTCCCAGCCTTCTTTATGGAAGAAAAGTAGAGGTAATTTATTAGTTTGAAGGCAGTAGAAACAGCTTTGATTTCCGACTGCCATACATCGAAACTGTCCAGAATTTTTTTCTGGTTTGCACAGCTTTGTGCAGTCCGGTTTTTGTAAAAGAATTTCAGTCTTCAAGCTGAATAAATTGGCCATTTTTTTGACAGTAATTGAGTATGAAAGATGGCTAAGATTTTTGAATACTAGGCTGCTCAAGAATCTGGAAAAATTTCATATTCTTTTCATGAAGGATATGAACACTATGGAGTGGAGTTTGAAGGCTCAACCATGGAGATTAATTTCTCTTGGAACCTTCCTTGACTCCTTCACTATTCTTCAGTCCAATCTCCAACCTCTAAGAATCATTTTCAAAATTTCAAAAGGCCAAGAATCCATGATGAATTTTCTAGAATTAAAAACATAGATTTGGATAAATTTTGAACAAATTTAATTGGTAAAGAGTTTAGGATAAGCTAGGGAATAAAAGGACCTGAATCCCTCAAGAATTCTTTTTAGGACATAAGAATAGGATTAGGACATTCCCTTCATGTCTCTCCTAGGACAACACTCCTATTTTTTACTTATGGAATGCAAGAGACAAAAATCCAACCTTAAATTAAAATAATCATGATAAAACTTAAATGATGGGATTTGAACTCATGACCATATAGATTAATTCCAAAGTTCTAACTACTAAACCACAATAACTCTTGTTCTTATTTTCTCTCTCAAATATTCTTCCTATTCAATCCTCAAGCTATCTTCCTATTTTGACTTCAAGTAAAATTACCATTTTACCCCTCCTACTCAATAAGCATAACTAAGTCTTTTAGCGTATAAATCATAATTCAAAAGCACATAAAATCATTCAAAATATATATATTCATGTAAAATAATATGATATGCTTCTCAACCTCCTTACTCTAGGGTTGGCTTTTGGTGGGGTTTCACATCCTCCCCTCCTTAGAAGAATTTTCCCCCGAAATTCAAGCATACCTTTATCTCAGATTGGGATACTTCTGCTTTACCCACTCTTCTGTTTCCCAAGTGGCGTCTCGCATGCCATGATACTCCTACTGCACCTTTACCATCGAAATCTGCTTGTTCCATAGAGTCTTGATACTTTGGTCCAATATCCTCACAGGTTTCTCCATATAGCTCAGGTCAAGTTGCAACACCAACGGCTTCATTCAAAACATGTTCGGGATCGGCATTGTATTTAATCAGTTGTGACACATGAAATACGTCGTGAATTCCTGTCAACCCATCTAGCAAATCTAATCGATACGCCACTGACCTAATTCTCTCCTTTATCGGAAATGGTCTCAAATACCTCGGATTCAACTTCCCACCTTTCGGATGCTTTAAGATTCCTCTATTCAGTGTTAGTCTTAAGAATACACTGTCTCCCACCTGGAATTCTAACTCTCTCTGCCTATTGTCTGCATAGCTCTTTTATCGGCTTTGGGCCGCTTTCAACCTTTCCCTGATTAACTTAACCTTGTCCAACATTTCCTAAATACAGGCTTCTCCAGATTTGCTTATATGGCCATCCTCTGACCAAATCTAGTATAGTGGTACCTGACACTTATGCCCATATAGTGCCTCATACGGAGCCATTCCAATCGAAGCTTGATAACTGTTATTGTAGGATAACTCTGCATGTGGCACACATTCGATCCACTTATCCCTGAAATCTAATACATAGGCTCTCATCATATCCTCTAATATCTATATCACCCCTTCTGATTGTCCATCAGTTTGCGGATGTGCCGTCGTACTGAACTTCAGACTAGAACCTATCGATTCTTGAAACTTGCCCTAAAATCGGGATGTAAATCTCGGATCACAGTCAGACACAATACTTGAAGGCACTCCATGCAGTCGGACTATTTCTCGCATATAGGTCTGAGCCAACTTCTCCATGGAATCCCTTACATTCACTAGTATGAAATGCGCTAATTTGGTTAGTCGATCCACCACTACCCATTTGGCGTCCTTGCCATAGGGAGTCCGATAACGAAGTTGATGGTTACTTCCTTCCATTTTAATTCAGGCACTGGTAACGGTTGCAACAATCCTGCTGACTTCTTGTGCTCCACTTTGATTTTCTGACAGGTGAGACACGTCGAGACATACTTAACCATGTTCCGCTTCATTCTAGGCCATCAATAAGCCCTTTTTAGATCCTGATACATTTTGACCTCTCCCGGATGAATGGCGTACTTACTCTTATGCGCCTCTTCCAAAATTCTATCCTTCAATTGGTGCTCTTCGGGTACACTGAAGATAAAATAGCATGCTAAATATAGCTAAAAAACTAGCTAAGGAGCAACAAAATGCAACACACCTGCATGAAGAAGGAAAAGGGGGGGGGGGAATATTTTCTCTTTACCTCTTCTTCTTGTTCTCACAATCGGCTGAACTGGAATATGCGGAACTGGGGTAGGCATGCTCGTGGAAATCTCTGGTGCAATTCCTGCAAGCCTTCTACTTCGTCTTTGCATGTAGATGAATGCCTAGCTCTTGGTCTTCCAGTATATGGCCTGCCTAATAACGTTTTTGGTGAAACAACCTAGGGGCCAAAGAATTTCTGGAGAGGGAGAGGAAAAAAACGTCTGGTATTTTTCACAAAGAGGAAGCACTGGAAAAAATAACGTTGTTTTCTTTTCTCCTATTTAACCTAAATAAAACCCTAGGTTAAACTGGATTGGGCCATTGGACTATTAGTTTAACCTTTTGGGCTTAATTAATTATTCTAACTAAAACCAAATAATTGGCCCAATTAATAAATAATTAATTTTTCCAGCCCAAATAAACTAGTCCAATTAATTAAGCCTATATTAGTTTAGTCCCAGGTTAATCTTTAATTATTCAAATTGGGACAAAGCCCTGAATAATTAATTAACCCACCAAACTAATTTAATTAATTCCTCTCTCCATGGACCTTTATTTTATTCTAGCCCAATAGTTAAATCATGCTACTTAAATAAAATAAATTCCATTTAATTTAAGATCAATTCTTTAGCCCATATTTAATTAGGACTCACGGTCTATACTGGGGACCAAAAGACACACCGCCTTGGCTACTAAAATGACCAAAATACCCTTGCCATAAAAATAGCTGTATTTTGCATTTTAAATATTTTCTAATATCACCATAAGGAAATATTGACCCCAAGGACAATGCTGTGTTAGCAAAGTCTCCGACCTACAGGTGAAATGACTAAAATACCCCTCTACACATCGCCGTACATTTAGAGAGGAAGAAGTGTACTAACACCCCTTTAAATGACATCTACCATCCTTAGGCTTCTAGTCCAATAATCCACGACTTCCTGGAGTGTTTCTACTTTCCAAGGGAGCAACCCTAAAGCAAACATCCAAGTCATGTTTCCTAGGGCCCTGGACATTTTAGACCATTCGGACAACCACAAGGGACGATATAGTGCAGAAACTATCTTGTACAAGTCTGTCTTAACTAACTAGTCACACATACCCAACATGCAAGTATATTGGCCCTACGATAGAATCTCAACTATAGCAAATCAAAGTATATGCTTCCAGCTTCGCCAGACCACCAACTCATACTCAAGTCGTAGAGTACTAGTCTACGCTGTAGCGGTAGTAGTCTAGGTTTCTATCATATAGTGCTTTTAGAAACCACTACTACAGGTCCTGTCCTACGTATTCAAAATACACTTATGTTATGAAGTAAGTGGACTACTCACTGGCTAAAGGTAAGCCATTCCCCATTTAGAATTCATAACATAATAACCTAAACATGATTAGATTCCCAGTCTCATCAATAGGTTAAGAACAAATGTTTATATGTTAAATAAACCGCGATCCATACCTTACTGTGAAAGACCACCATTCACATGGATCACTTATTTAAACACAATGGGTATGTTCCAAACGAAAATCATGCACAAATAAATAGTAAATTCACAAACAATTTCTGAAAATAAATTCTTTTATTAAAATATTCGATTTTACATCAGAAGCCTAGTCTAAGAGAGCATACAATCTAACATACACACAACCGATCTTTGAAAAACAAAACTCCTACTTCGTCCTGCCTTGCCGTTTAAGCTCTTTGTCCTTGAAAAGCTTAAATTCTTTATTACTTTGCTGAGCTTCAATAATTTTCTGTCTTAGGTCTGGTATCAACTTCAGATTGCTATCAACAATTTTCTCCCCTTGCACTTTCGCTCTTCTATCCAACATATCCTGAACCACTTGAACCTCTTGTGCCCTCAGCCTGGCCATACTAACTTTTCTGCTCAGAGCATCAACAACAATGTTGGCCTTCCTGGGATGATAGTTAATTGGACAATAGTACTCCTCCAAAAATTACATCCATCTTTGCAATCTCAGATTCAAGTCC
The DNA here is from genome assembly GCA_026120185.1 of Voacanga thouarsii. Classification (NCBI taxonomy): domain Eukaryota; kingdom Viridiplantae; phylum Streptophyta; class Magnoliopsida; order Gentianales; family Apocynaceae; genus Voacanga; species Voacanga thouarsii. The sequence continues at coordinate 2,659,245 of JANUWF010001650.1, read as the reverse complement.
TTCTGAGTGAAAATGTACTTCAGGCTCTTGTGATCAGTGAACACTTCATATTCCACTCCATACAAGTAGTGCCGCCATTTCTTTAAAGTGAACACAATGGCAGCCAGCTCTAGATTATGCGTGGAGTAATTGACTTCATGAGGCCTTAACTTCCGAGAAGCATACAGTGCGTAAGGCTTATCTCCCTCTAGCAGACTCAACACTGGTGTTGTCATTAATCTCCGTTTCAACTCTTGGAAACTCTTCTCACATTCTTCACTCCAAACAAATGGTACGTCCTTTCTCAGTAGTCAGGTCATAGGCAATGCGAGCATTGAAAATCCCTTAATAAACCTCTTATAGTAACCAGCTAACCCCAAGAAGCTTCGAATCTCGGTGATGTTCTCTGGTTGCTTCCAATCTGAAACTGCTTCAACCTTCAATAGGTCTACTTTGATCCCATCCTTGGTCACCACGTGGCCAAGAAATGCCACACTATCCAGCCAAAACTCACACTTGCTAAACTTCGCGAAAAGCTTGTGCTCTCTTAGCTTCTCCAATACTAGCTTCAAATGTTCTGCATGATCCTCCGGCCTCTTGGAGTAAATGACTATGTCATTGATGAAGACCACTACAAACTTGTCCAAGTAGGGTCGGAACACTCGATGCATCAAATTCATAAATACCGCTGGTGCATTGGTTACCCCGAATGATATCACCATGAACTCATAGTGACTATATCTTGTGTTGAAGGTTGTCTTGGGAATATCCTCCTCTTTTATCCTCACTTGATAGTATCCTTACCTCAAATCCGATTTGGAGTAACAACTGGATCCTTGCAACTGGTCAAACAGCTTGTCAATCAGTAGTAGGGGATACTTATTCTTGATCGTCAGGTTGTTCAAGCCTCGGTAGTCGATACATAGCCTCAGAGTCCCATCCTTCTTCTTCACAAATAGCACAAGTGCTCCTCAGGGTGACGTGCTAGGTCTGATGTACCCTTGCCTCACCAACTCTTCTAGCTGCTCCTTCAGTTCTTTCAGCTCCGCCGGTGCCATCCGATATGGAGTTTGGGATATTGGTTCCGCCCCTGGAAGTAGATCAACAGTGAACTCAACTTCTCAGCTGGGAGGTAGAGAAGTGAGTTCCGCAGGGAACACGTCAGGAAAATCCCTTACCACCTCGGTATCCTCTAGAGGACACTAGTCCTTCAGCTTGTTTATTACATAAGCCATATATCATTGACATCCTTGCTTCAACAATTTTCGGGCTTTAGCCCTAGCTATCAAATACTTCAATTCCTTTACTCTCTTGCCATTGAACTCTAACACATCATATCCTGGTCTAATGAACTAAACCGATTTATTCTTGCAGTCTACTCTAGTCCCATGCTTCGCTATCCAATCCAATCCATTCCAATATCAAATCATAATCCTCAACAACTAAGATTATTAAATCTCCCTCCTAGCTTTCTCTCCCCACTTTAATTTTACAATTTCGCACATACCGATCTGCTTGTACCATCTTCCCCAAAGGCGTACTTACCAACAGAGTAAAAGGTAGTTCTACTCCATCCTAACCTAAATAATATGCACAACTCTTGTTTAAGTAGGAATGGGTAGATCTAGGGTCTATCAATGCATTAACGGAATGACCTTGGATAGTAAACATACATTCCACCACTGCCGCATCAACTCCAACCTCCTCCCGGTTGAGAGCGAAAACTTTTGCTTTCACCTGAGGCTTCTGCGCTCCACTCCCAGATGCTCCCGTGGTATTGGCTCGATTAACACCCGAGATCTAAGCCGGATTTCCTTGCCCGACTCGGTGAAGTTTAAGGCAGGCGTTCCGCAGATGGTTCGAGTCTTCGTAGTGGTAACTTTTCCGTTCACCTCTTTTGGACCAATAATTTTTCTCTGTGTGGCCCCTTTTTCCACATTGTCGACATAATGAAAGATTTTGCATAGGACCAACCGGTGCTGTCCAAGCTTGGTTTCCCCGATTCTGCAACTGTTAGTTGGCGGGGCGCTTATTGGGTTGCTGCCTCTAAAAAGGTCCCGGTGGTTGTCTTGGCAGCTGAAAAGGTCTCTGTGCCATTCTACTGCAGTCCTCATTTTCAGTCCAGGTGGTTGCGTCCACGGCCCCTGAGTAGGTCGTTGGTAGAGAAGGTGCCAATGCCCTTCTCAACTCCTACCTTAGCCCTTTAACAAACTGTCTTGTCCTATTTTGCTCAGTGTCCACCAGCCTCTTGCAGTACTTTGACAATTGGGTGAACCGTGCCGCGTACTGAACTACCAGCATGCCTACCTGCTTTAGATTCTGGAACTCATCTTCCTACTTTTCAACTATCTATTGAGGGATATACTCAACTCTGAATGCTTCCACAAAATTAGTCCTTGTCCAGTCTTGGTCAATCATCTCTTAGTCGTCCTGAACCCATTGCCATCATGCCCGAGCTGGGCCCGTCAATCAAAATGCAGCAAATTTCACCATTCGCTTCTCAGTGTACTGAAGCATAGCGAAGAAGTCTTCCATCTGCTCTATCCATTGTTTAGCTTTCTAATCCTGCTCAGCTTCTCTCAAGAAGATAAGCAGTTGGAATTTCAGAAACCGCACTAAAGCTTTGTCCTCTCCTTTTTGAATTCCTCCGCTCAGTCAAAGTCTGAAGAATCTCGAACATCTTGCTGAAGGCTTGTCCTATTATCACTCCAACAGGTTCTTCTGACCCCATTTCCAAAACAGGCTCGCTCTTATTTCCCTAGTTGGGTGACTACATTTGTGTCATCTCAACCTCCAGTATCACAGGTTCTGCTTCTAGAACTCTTCTGCCTGATATGGCTGCATGGCACTTGGGTGCCATTCTAAACCATACCCAGATAATGAGTTTATGCATTTAAGCTTTAAATCATTTCAGTTGAGCATACATTCACATTCAGAGTTAAGTAAAAGGAAATCATATGCAAGTTTTGTATAAAGAATTGCATATAAATTTCTCTCAAACCTTAGAGTCCTCCAGGTACTCTTATTTGTATAAGTTTGAAATTAAAGCAGTAACCAGGAATGAAATCCTTAACATAGAAGTTTATGGAAAGCTGTAAATAAAACATCCTATTCATAGCAGCATTTAGCCTCCCTAGTCCTCATTGGAGTCCTAAAAATCGACCTCATATAACCATCCCCCAAAATTCTTAGTAAAGTCTATCCCAGCCCCACTTGCAAACCCATCCATTGGTTCTTTCCCAGGTCACCTAGAACTCTCCCCGGTCTCAACCTGGTTAGGTGGGAGTATGAAGGAAGGTCTAGGTGGAGATTCATAATCTATCTTCCCCGGATCATCACTATCAGCTGACAAGCCAACTACGGAACCAGGAGGGTAGGGAACATATTCCATATCAATTTCCTCATCTTCACGGTCAGTAACCAAGTCTATTATAGGTATTGGGGGTAGCTTAATGATCTAGACCTCATTGTCACTGCTATCATCCAAGGGAATAATTGGTTGTGGTGTAGGCTAAGATGCAGGCTGAGGCACTGGTAAGACTTTCGAGTAGATAGGGATGGGAGGATGCCTTACTGCCCTTTCCTTCCAGTTCTAAGCATTCTAACCATCCTACAACATGAACAAGACAGGTTAGATAAAAGATTTAAACTTGATAAAACAGAACATATACTATGAATATTTGCCTAAACCTAGGCTCTGATACCACTTGTAACACCCCACTACCTAGACCCAACAGGGCCAGGGATGTCGCCCCGTCCAAAGGACAAGGGGTATTTATAACTAGGTCATACAAATAAAAATAAAGACAATACTTTAAAATTGAACTTATTACAACCCAAAAATTCAGGAACAAATCCAAAATAAATTGATTACTATCATCTCTCAAAACAACACATAAAATAAATAACATAAAGTCTTCAAAGTAGGCAACAAATCTAGCTACTCATCTCCACAGCAAGATCGACCTAAAAACATGGCATAAAAGGTGATGAGATAAAAAAAAATCTCAATAAGCCTGTGTGTGCTTTGAGTGTTTCAGGTAAAACAGTTCATGTATGCAAGTTGTAAAAATTGTAAAAGAGAAACTGTTGGCAAGCAATAGATAAGGTTAAAAATAAAGAATGGCGTTTTGCTCTTCAAACCATACGTGTGCACAATAAATACAACTACTCAAATGGGTAGCCATAGGTTACCACACGTTGGGCCCCATGACCATATAACGGTCAGAATGCTACACTTTATGCAGACTGACAAAAGGTAGGTGATCGGCCTACTGGGTGAGATACTTCTCCTTCTCAACACCAAAACTTACCGGTTATCCACTTCGAAAACACACAATCCACATGACTGAAACTTGCTAGCTCGGACCGGCGTGACCTACTGTGTAACACCTCGCTACCTAGGACCGCTAGGGCCAGGGATGTCGCCCTGTCCAAAGGACAAGAGGTCTTTATAACTAGGTCACACAATCAAAATAGCGGAATAAAAATGATATTTTAACTTAAAATTTATAACAACCCAAGAATACCAAAAACAAATCCATAATAAAATTTATCCACTCTCATCTCCCCAAAGCATTACACAAAATGAATTATCAAAAACTCTTCCAAAGTAGACAATATCTAGCTACTCATCCCCACAGTAGGATCGACCTGAAATCATGGTAAAAAAAGTGGTGATGAGACAAAAATCTCAGTAAGTCCGTGTGTGCTTTGAGTGTCGAGTGAAAACAGTTCGTGAATGCAAAGTATAAAATCTTTATAAGAGAAATATTGGCAAACAATAAATATTAGTTAAAACCAAGAGTGGCGTTTTAGATTTTCCCGCCATACACAATAATTAAAATCAACCACTCAAAAGAAAAGGTCATGGGTTACCACACGTTGGGCCCCATAACTGGTCAAAATGCCGACACTTTGTGCAAACTAACAAAAGGTAGGTGATCGGCCTACTGGGTAAGATACTCCCCCTTCTCTATACCCAAACAACAACCGGGTGTTCATTCCAACAAAACACAGTCACTTGACTGAAATAAAAACTGCTAGCTCGGACCGGCATGACTAAGTAGAATTGACGTTTCTCTAAGTTGAGTTCATCTTCTAGAGGTGGCCTCCTGCTAGAAGACTCACTCTTACTCTTCAAAACTAGTACTACTAGCCTACCCTTATTGAGTACTCAATGTAACTTATCCTACTTGGGAAAAAAAATGAACAAAACATAGTTCCACTTGAAAATGGCAATTAAGGGTTTCCAAAGTCTTTGTCAAAATCAGTTTTAGAAAGAGTTTTAAGTTTGAGTAAATCTACTTATTGATTTCTAAATAATTTGATTGACTAAAATAAGAAAGGAGTCAATCCTCAATTACCTTTACAAAATGAGTGTCCTTGCACTCTACATTTGGCTTGCCATCAAAAAAAAAAAAAATTTTGGCATCAAACAAGTTTTATGCAGGAGCTTACCTGATCCTTACTCACAATAAAGGTCTCCAACAGCTGACCTAACTCCCACATGGGGTAAATATAAACCATAATCTGACTCAAGCCAAAATCCACTTTCACAAATAACAAATAAAACTAACTCAACTCTCTACTACAACCATGATCCTAGTGTTCCAAGCTTTAAGGCCAAATAATAAATAAAAAGGTTTATAAGCCAAGGCTAATTTTGATATTTTAAAATAATTAGTATTTTGGGAAATAGGTACCAATAAGTTGAAGGGTTAAATTTTGCTAAAATAATTTAGAGTTTATTTAATGAAGGGTCCTAGGTGGTATTACGTAAAATAATAATTTATTAATAATTAATTGCTAGAAAATAATTGATAATTAAAATTAGTTGAAAATAAAGTTTAATGAGTCTTGATTGAAAGATAATAAATAAATTTTAATAGGTTTCGGTTAAAAGATAATAATTAAATTTTAATAATAAATATTTTACTTGATATGATTATTTTCATAAAAGGCTTTATCATTTTATATAATATCTATATATTTTATTTTTCTAGCAAAAGCTATTATTTATTTGACTAAAATATCCTTATTATATATATAATAATCCAAATCTACCCTTCCTGGGGTTTTTTCGAAATTACTAGCAAAAATCATAATATTAAATATTTTATTGAAGGAATAAAATTAGCTTAGGAACAACTAGATCATGATTATATTCCTATTGCTAACTACAATCATGAACATATACTCCCTCCAATTCATCAAATCATCCAAATCATGAATATAAGCATAGATCTAAATTTATCAAGGCATGATCCAATCTTTACTAACATAAACATAATCATGGCTTCAACAATCATACTTGAATATAAATTCTATTCACCAACGGTGACATAATCTCTAACATGCTTGATCACATATATCACTCTCAACATAGAGACATGCATTAAACTCTAAAACATCATAATATCATCCAAGATAAATCATCACATGCATCAACTCCAACTCCATCATATACACACATTCATTCATGTTTCAAACTCAACTTATCACAACAACACATGCTTAAACCACACTCATAGCCTATCTCCTTCCAATATCATCTAGAGACATGAATCTAGAGCCTAAAAAGAGGGTTGAAGGGACTTACTTGATTGATGAGTACCTTAAAGGAGTTTCAAATGGATCTCAACTCCTAGATGTCTAAATCCATCCAAGGGAGATGAAGAAAGCATGGCCATTGGTGAAGAAGTCATTCGGCTAAGAGGGAGAGGGTGTTCGGCCAAGAGAGAGAGAGAGAGAGAGAGAAAAGAGAAGAAGAAAGTCCATTAGCATGTTTATTCATATACATATTCATTAGAGATCAAAGATTAGTGAAGATGAAGTTGATTGAACAAACCTACCTTGAAGGTGTTCTTGAGCCTTCACAAAAATTCTGATTTTTTTTATCCAAAAGAGCAAGTTGGATTTTGGAGTTTGATGTTAAAAATGGTATGGATGGACTCATGGAAGTGAGTAGATGAAATCTGGAATTTTTGAAAGAAGTTTGAAGTGGTTTGGAGAGGGATTAGACGAAAGAAGGAGTAGGTGTTCTTGGTGTTCTATGTGTGCTTGAAAGTTGAAGAGAATGGAGAGAGTTTTGGTTGAAGTTGCCAAAATTCTTAGGGATTAGGGTTGGCCGAACTCTTTGAGGAGTTCTGGCAATTGAATTTTTTGGTTTAATAGGAAAAGGAAAGGCTGGTTGTTCAAATCCTAAAAGAATAATTTAGTGAATCAAATTTGGAAACAAAATATGTTGAGAATATCATGATCAATGGAGAGCTTTTGATAGCTGTGATGGCCGGCTGTTTGATCAGTGTTTTTGGCTGGATGAAAGCTGAGTGAAGAAGGTTAATGGTGGCCAAAAGGAAGGAGTGCAATGGTGAAGGAAAGGTCTGGCTGTTTGAGGGACATTTTATGGAAGGTTGCTAAATTAATATTGCTGGAATTTTGGTATTCAATCAAGGCATGATTGCAGTGATTTGTTGAAGATATTTTCGGGCAGCTATGTCGGATTTTCGTGCAGAAGCTTGGGGAAGACAATGGAGTTCAGTTCATGGCTATTTAAGAAAGGTTTGTGCAGAAGAAAGATGAAGTTTCGGCCAGGGCACGAATGGAAAACAAGGCTGGAAAATTCTGTCCAATGATTTTCGCAAGTTGGAAAGAATTTCTGGGCAGATTTTCTGCCATTGTTCAATCGATTTTGCAGAAGAGTTTAAGGGGATTTCAGAGGTCTTTCAAGGCTAGTTTCCAACCTTCTTTATGGAGGAAAAACATGGCTAAGCAGCTGGGTGAATCTGAAAGAAAATAGCTTGGTTTAAGACCACCTAAGCTGCGATTTTGCCTAGAAATTTTTCTGGTTTTGCACAGCATTTGTGCAGTCCGAAAATGGCCAGAAAAATTCAGATTTCAAGCTGATCAAAAGGGCCATTTTTTGGCAGCATTTGGGAGGGAATAATGGCTGAGAATTTCGACACTTTGAAGGCACAAGAAGTTGGAAAATTTCAGTTCATTACATGAAGGAAAATGAACCTAGCTAGAATGAAGTTTAGAAGGTTCACTAGGGGAATTAATTCTCTTGGAATCCTTCCCCATCTCTTCCACATTTTCGGTCCATAAGATGTCTTTCACTAAGACATTTTGAACCTTCAAAGCCACAACACTTTACTGAAATTTCTAGAATGAAATTGGCTAGAACAAATGTGACCAATCTAACGAATTGAGAATTAAGGAAAATTAAGGATCAAGGAAGAATAAATTCCCTTAGGAATTTTGTGTAGGGTACAAGAATAGGATTAGAGTACTCTTATCATGTCTCCCCTAGGACAATACCTCTACTCTACTCTAAAGCACTTAAGACCGAAAATACAACCTTCCAAAGCAAAAATAAAATTTAATCATGCTAAAATTCCAATGATGGAATTTAAACCCTAGACCTCAAAAATTAATTCCAAAGCTCTAACCACTATATCACAAAAACTCTTGCTCTTATTTTCTCTTTAAAATATTTTTCCTATTTAATCCTCAAGCTATCTCTCTATTTTCACCTCAAGCAAAAATTACCATTTTGCCCTTCTTACCCAATACTCACAATTAAGCCTTCTAGGCCACAAAACACAAATCCAAAGCACATAATTTCATCTAACAAATATATTTACGCATGTAATAAAATATGATATGCATCACAACCCCCTTACTCTAAGGTTGGTTTCGACTAGGGTTTCACATACTGGACTGGCATCCTTTCCGGGAAGGACTCCCCAATCAGAGGTGGCCACCTACTGAGAGACTTACCCTAACCCCTCAAAGACTTGTCCTAGTAGTCTACCCTTATTGAGTACTCAACGTTGAATGTCCCACTTGGGAGGAAACTGATAATACATTGCTTTATTTGGAAATAACAATTAAGGGTTTCTAAAATTCTTGCTAAAGTTGGGTTTTAGAAAACGTTTTAGAATTTGCAAAACTATTTGTTTAAATTTTCAAATGATTTGCTTGCCTGAAATAAAAAGAAAATAGTCCTTAATTGCCTTCACAAAATGAGTGTCCATACACTTCACGTTTGGTTTGCTATAGAAACCTTTTGTCTTCAAATAAGTTTATGCAGAGGCTTACCTGATCCTTTGCTTGATCAAACTAAAAAATCATCCAAAGCTGACCTAACCCCGCCTGGGGTAAACACAAGTCATAAGGTTATACTCAAACTCTATTCGCTTCCATAAATAATCCTAGTTCAACTAATTATAATCATGACCCTAATATCCTAAGCTTTAAGACTAGATGATAAAGGCTTTTATAAAATAAGTCTAGTTTGATAACTTAAAATAACTTGGGTTTGTAATATAATTACCAATAACTTATAGATTCAAATAATAAATCTTGAGTGTTATTATTAATAAATAAACTAGGTTTTAATTATTGAAGAATCCTAAGTCCTAGTTGATATTAATAAATGGTAATTCTTAAGTAGTAAAATAAATTATTACTACTCTCTTAATTAATAATCAATACGCATTAAAAATAATAATAAATAACTTTTATTATATTTTGATTAATAAGTATAAATAATATTTATGAATATATGGTCCACAAGGTCGTTAATATTTTACTCATTTATATCAAAGGTTATATATATATATATATATAATTTTTTTAATAGGAGATATCATTTATTTGGCTAATAAAATATCACTATTTCATTTAGGACACCAATTCCAAAACTTCCTAAAAATTTCAAAATCTTTGGAGGAAAAACATAGTAATAATTTAGTTAGGGAAATAAAATTGGCTAATCAAAATAGCCTAGGATCAACAAGGTCATGATTATAATTCTCCTATTGCTAACAAGATTCATGAGCATATACTCCAACATCAATCAACAAACTATTCTATTCAAGAACAAAGACTTCAATCCATACCTACTATCACATGGCTAAATCCTTACTAAACATAATCATACTCACGGCTTCAATAAAAATAAGAACATAAAAATTCTATTCACTAAAGGAGACATAATATCTAGCATGCTTAAACACTCATACTCACTTAAGACATGATGAACATACATCGATTCTGAAAGAATTTCATAAAAGTTAATCATGATCAATCATTCTCATGCTCCAATCTCAACCCCTTCATACATATGCATATACTCAATCCCCAATCATATTCTATTCTCTCTAATAACATCCAAGAGACATGAATTCATAATTAAAAGAAGGTTAAGGAGAAATACTTGGTGGACGATTATCTCAATGAAGATTTAAGAAAGTCCACGCGTATGACGGTCTTGAATTGTCCAAGATAGGAGAAAGAAAACAGCCATGGTTGTAGCAACCATTTTGGCCGAGAGAGAGAGAGAAGAGCATTAGTATAAAATGTTAAGGGTTGAAGGGAAGAAGATGAATAGAAGTTGTTCTTGGTTACCTTGATGATGTTCTTGAGACTTCAAAGAAAAATCTAGTTTTGATCCGATTGCAAATTTTTGTTTTCGAGATTTGATGTTATGAATTCCATAAATGGACTCTAAGGGGTATGTAGGCATGTTCTGGAGTTTTTGAGAGGGATTGAAGGTGTTTAGAATGGTCTTTAGCTTGAAGAAAGATAGTGTGTGTTCTTGGTGTTATTAGTGTTCTTGGTGAAAATGGAGAGGATTAGATGTGAATGCTGGACGAATTTTCTGAAGAGGGTTAGCCGAATGATTGAGAGAGTTTAAGGATTTAGTTTTTAGTTTAGGTAGGAAGAGAAAAATCTAGTTGTTCGAAATTCAAATGGAGAAATTTAAGGAGTGTTTTGATGGGGAAGATATGTTAATGGTGTTTAATTGAGGGAGGTTTCTTGGAGATGCAAATGGCCAACTGGTTTGCTGAGATTTGCTTAAATGAATGAGGGTTGAGAGAGCTATAAGGCTGGCCAAATTCCAAGATTTAATGGTAGAAGAATCTCTGGTTATGAGGCCTAATCCAAGGGTGTTTTCATGGGACAAATGCTGGAATTTTTGAACTTCAAATGGAAGTTTGACTGGAATGATTGTAGGAGGAATTTGAGGGGTAGCTATGGGGTCTGGTTGTGCAAGGTAAGTGGAGGGGGGTAATGGTGTTCAGTTCATGGCTGAACAAGGATTAACTTACAGAGATTTGAGGGTAGTTTTCGGACAAGGCTTGAAGAGAACAAGGCTGGAATTTTTCTGGTTGTGGTTCGAATGGTTGCAGAATTTTCTGTGCAGTTTTTTCTGCAATATTCCATCCTATTTGCAGAGGGTTTTGAGAGGTGTTTGAGGGCTCTTTCAGGCTGGTTCCCAGCCTTCTTTATGGAGGAAAAGTATAGGTAATTTACTGGTTTGAAGGCAGTAGAAACAGCTTTGATTTCCGGCTGCCATACATCGAAACTGTCCAGAATTTTTTTTTTTTTTTTTTGTTTGCACAACTTTGTTCAGTCTGGTTTTTGTAAAAGAATTTCAGTCTTCAAGCTGAATAAATTGGCCATTTTTCTGGCAGCAATTGAGTAAGGAAGATGGCTAAGATTTTCAAAGACTGGGCTGCTCAAGAATCTGGAAAATTTTCAGATTCTTTTCATGGAGGATATGAACACTATGGAGTGGAGTTTGAAGGCTCAACTATGGAGATTAATTTCTCTTGGAACCTTCCTTAACTCCTTCACTATTTTCAGTCCAATCTCCAACCTCTAAGAATCATTTTCAAAATTTCAAAGGCCAAGAATCCTTGCTAAATTTTTTTAAATTAAAAACATAGATTTGGATAAATTTTGAACAAATTTAATTGGTAAAGAGTTTAGGGTAAGCTAGGGAATAAAAGGACATGAATCCCTCAAGAATTATTTTTAGGACATAAGAATAGGATTAAGACATTCCCTTCATGTCTGCCCTAGGACAACACTACTATTTTTTTACTTATGGAATGCAAGAGACGAAAATCCAACCTTAAATTAAAATAATCATGATAAAACTTAAATGATAGGATTTGAACTCATGACCTTATAGATTAATTCCAAATATCTAACCACTAAACCACAACAACTCTTGTTCTTATTTTCTCTCTCAAATATTCTTCCTATTCAATCCTCAAGCTATCTTCCTATTTTGACTTCAAGCAAAATTACTATTTTGCCCCTCCTACTAAATAAGCATAACTAAGCCTTTTAGCATTTAAATCATAATTTTAAAGCACATAAAATCATTCAAAATATATATATTCATATAAAATAATATGATATGTATCTCGACTCCCTTACTCTTGGGTTGGCTTTTGGTGGGGTTTCACATAAAGTACACCATGGAAGAATATAGGTTGAATACCAATGGTTTAGAGAGTTAAGGATTGATTGGAGATGTTTAGAAGTTATTTAGGTTTGAAGATGTGTAGTGTGTGTTCTTGGTGTTTTTGCGAGAGATTTTAAGGAAAAGGAATTTCGTGTGTGCTGTGTGTTTGATGGCTGAATGGCCTAGCTTAGGGGAAGCTTTCGGTTATCTAAGAATGAGAGAGAGAGTTTCAGCTTTTCAAAATTCAAATTGAGGGACAAATGGAGATGTTTGTGGTATAGGATTGGGTAATGGTGTTTGCTCTTGGAAGGTTTCATGTCCTTCAATGGTATATGGCTGAGCTAGCTTTGATTTAGCTAAAGAATGGAGAATTGTTTCAGCCTTTGGCTGGCAAAAATTGGCTATGGAATGGAAGAGAATTTTCTGGTTTTATCCACTAGCTAAATATGTGTTTAATGAAATAAAATATGGAATTTTAATTTGAAGTTTGAATAAATTTGGATAAAATGAAGATAGGAGTATTTTGAGGTATGTTAACGAAGTCCTATTACTCGAGGTAGGTGGAGAAGCCAAGAGGTTCTATCCATGGTTGCATGAGGAACGAAATTTGGTCAAGTTTGCTGATGAAATTTGGCCTTAGCATGAAAAGACAAAGTTGGAAAAAAAATTGGAATTGAAGCTTAAGAACACTTAGAATTTGAAACGGTTTTGGTGCAGAATTTTTTGTCTTCTTTGGAACTAATTTGCAACTAGAATTTAAGGGTGTTTGGAGGTCCATTAATGGTGGTTTTCCACCCATCATCTTGAATAAGAAAAGAGAAAGCTTCAACTGTTCAAAAGTCCTAACGGATGGCTTCAAGATCATGTTCAAAGGTTGCTAGTTTGCTGGAAAAACAATTTTGGTTTGGAATTATTTGTGAAGCTGCAAAAATTCAAGGAATTTCAGCCTTCATCCTCACACAAGATGGTTGGCTCGTTGCAAGAATTAGGTAGGGAAGATTGCTGCAATTTTTTGAAAAATCTAGAAAATTTTCTAGATTTTTAACCAAAACAAGAATAAGAAGAAGATGGAGTTTTGAAGAAATAGCTATGGTGATTTGATAGAACCTTCTTCCTATTCTTCCTCCCTAGTTTTGGCCATCTCCTATCCTACAAGAGCTAGAATTTCAAAATTCCAAGCAAAGTAATTATCCAAGAATTTTATGGAAAAATAAAGAATTAAAGAATAAGGAATAGTTTAAATTCAAAGAGGTTAAACCAAGGCTTGCAAAAATAATGGAGACAAGAATTCTTCTAGAATTCTTTTTAGGACAAGACCACATGGTCAAGACATTACCATTGTGTCTACCTTAAGACAACATTCTTAACTTTAAGGAATGTAAGAAAGAAGAAAATTTAAACATTGGTTAGGATAAATATGAATAAGAATTAAGTGATGTGATTTTATCTCAAGATTTTTGAGATTAATTCACAAAGCTCTTACCACTTAACCACGTTAATTCTTGTTCTTATTTCCTCAACCAAATATTCTTCTTATTTAAGCCTCAAACCATCCTCCTATTTTGACCTCGAGCAAAATTACCTTTCTACCCTTCCTTCTCAACTAGCACAAATAAATATATAACCTATAAAACCACAATTCTAAGGCACACAAAATCATTTAAAAGATATATTTTATGCATGATGACATGATATGCATCCCATCCCTCTTACTATAGGATAGGTTTAGGTGGGATTTTACAGTTAGGATATTACGAAATAAGTAGATACTGATGGTGAAGGTTTTATAAGGGCATCATAGAACGCATGATGCAACTTGAGAGACAAAGGAGCCGATGAAGCAAATGTGTTTGGAATTGCTTTAGAACTATGATACCCTAAATTTTGAGATGAAATTCTTTTAAGGGAGGAGAATGTAATACCCCACCTAAACTGCCCTAAACCATATGGGGAAACATGCATTGCATGCCATATTATTTTAGCATATGGAATTTTGATGCACTTATGTATGAGTATTTATTTATTATGTTTACTTATATGTGTATTTGCCTAGTGAGTTTATACTGATGTTGTGGATGAGTTGGTTGGATTTATACTTTGAAGTGTAGAATTTGATATATAGTATATAAGATGTTGAGTTTGAGGGTGAAAAGAATTCATTCGAGAATTTATATACAAGAGTTATTGTGATCTAGTGGTTCCTACATGAGAATTAAACCTTGGTGACTGGAGTTTGTATCCTAACTCTATTAAAATTTGTTTTCTTTTTTTCCTTTTATTCTTTTGGCTAAAAATCCCAACTCTAACCAACCCTTGTTGTTTAAATAATCTAGAACTCTATCTTTTTCTTTATTTTTCTATATAAGATCTTAATTTATATATAAATTAAATAAATTTTATTCTTTTTTTATCTTCTCTAAAAGATTTATTTTAGACAATCTTATTAGGAATCTGATATATATATATATATATATATAACCAAAATTTTGAATGCTTTAACCTAATCCTGAATAATTTAAATTTTGGAAGAGTTTTATCATGATTTGAAAGTGTTAGCCCTAAGAGCTTTCTTCTATATTTTGATTTATGACAAATATTGATAAGGAATAACTTGTTAATCTATTGTGATAGGGCATGATTGACCTTTATTCTTCAAAAGTCTTCAGATATGATATGTTGGCAACTCCTTCTTTACTGTAATCAAGAATAGAAGATCGAATGAGAAGATTAAAGTATGTGGAGTTACATATAAAAAAAAAAAAAAGTTCTTTATGAAGAATGATAGACTAGGAAGTGTTATTGAGGTATATCTATTACTTCCTATATTTTCTTATCTTTTGATTTATTTGATTTTACCTTCAAGCTTCAAATGAGATGTTTTCAAAGTTTTTTAAGTTCATAGAATTTTAGATAAAACAGTTTGAATCCAAAAAGTTCGTCCAAAATCCTGTAAAATGGGTTGAAAAATCTTTTGTCTGGTTAGTGCCTTTTTGGACTTACCTTTTAGATGCATCTTCGTCCAAAATCAGAGTCCAAACCACGAATGAATTTAAACAAAAAAATTTATAGTCGTTTATTTATGACCGTTGGCACTCCACTTTTTGGCTCTATAAATAGATCTTAAAGCAAGATTAGATGCAAGATTTTTGAAACATTCATCTTAAAAATATTATTGCTCAATATTTTCAAAAATCTCCTTTTATCTAGCTTCAAAGTGAGTTTATTGTGTATCAAAGATAAAAGTATTTGTGCCATGTATCCGAGTGATCATTGCTCAAATAAGTGAACATAATTCTTTTCTCTTGATATTCAAATCTCCGTTGTAGTGCAAGGTTGCGATGTAAAACCTATAGGGGTAAGCCCTGTGTTAATTCATGTTTAAGGTTGTGTGGTAAAACCCATTCGGGTGATCCTTGTTTTGCGTTTGTGTCAAGGTTATGATGTAAAACCCATAGGGGTGACCCTTGTGTTGATTCATATTCAAAGTTGTGATGTAAAACCCATAGGGGTAAGCCTTGTGTTGATTCATGTTCAAGGTTGTGTGGTAAAACCCATTGGGGTGATCCTTGTTTTGTGTTTGTGTCAAGGTTGTGGTGTAAAACCCATAAGGGTGAGCCTTGTGTTGATTCATGGTCATGGTTGTGTGGTAAAACCCATTAGGGTGATCCTTGTTTTGTGTTTGTGTCAAAGTTGTGGTGTAAAACCCATAGGGGTGAGCCTTGTGTTGATTTATGTTTAAGGTTGTGTGGTAAAACCTATTGGGATGATCATTATTTTGTGTTTGTGTCAAGGTTGTGGTGTAAAACCTATAGGGGTGAGCCTTGTGTTGATTCATGTTCAAGGTTGTGTGGTAAAACCTATTGGGGTGATCCTTGTTTTGTGTTTTTGTCAAGGTTATGGTGTAAAACCCATAGGGGTGGGCCTTGTGTTGATTCATGTTCAAGGTTGTGTGGTAAAACCCATTGGGGTGATCCTTGTTTTGTGTTTTTGTCAAGGTTGTGGTGTAAAACCCATAGGGGTGAGCCTTGTGTTGATTCATGTTCAAGGTTGTGTGGTAAAACCCATTTGGGTGATCCTTGTTTTCTGTTTATGTCAGGGTTGCGGTGTAAAACCTATAGGGGTGAGCCTTGTGTTGATTTATGTTCAAGGTTGTATGGTAAAACCCATTGAGGTGATCCTTGTGTTAATTTATGTTCAAGGTTGTATGGTAAAACCCATTGGGGTGATCCTTATTTTGTGTTTATGTCAAGGTTGTGGAAAACCTACTGAGGTGATCCTTGATGTGTTTGCGTGACTGAGAGGTTGTGGAAAACCTAGTGTGGTGATCCTCTCTTGTATGAGAAACAATTTCATTAAGTATGGTTAATGAAATATGGTTGAAAATCCTTAAGGGTGGAGCTTAAGGTAGTGGACGTAGATCATAATTAATCGAATCACTATACATCTCTTGTCTCATTTTATTTAGTGGTTCATGTACTATTTTTTATGTTCTTTTACTTCCTAAATATGGATATACATCTATGAGTGCTTGGATAACCTTCTATGCATCTATAAAGTTAGTCCAAGCATTTTGGTGATCATTACTATTCAGTGTTTTAGACAAATTGAAATTTTATTTTTACTTGCCAAAAACCTTATTCACCCCCCCCCCCCCCCTCTAAAGTTTTTTATTTGGTATCAAAACTTAGTCTACATACTCTTGGTTTAACAACCTTATAGAAAAGATCTTAATGGTAAGCTTATCCTCTCTTCCATATGTTGAAGGGTCTTCAACAAATCGTCCTCCTTTGTTTAGTGGACGCAACTATGCTTTCTGGAAAAGTAGAATGAAAATTTATGTGTGTTCTATTAACTTTGAGTTATGGAGTTTAATAGAGAACGGTCCTTTTATTCCATCAAAGATGATTGATGGCATAAAAATACCTAAACAGAATGATGAGTATAGTGTGGAAGACAATGCGAAAATGACTCTAAATTTTCAAGCTATGAACATTTTATGTTGTGCACTAGATGCGACTGAATACAACCACATTAGTGGTTGTGATTCATTCCATGATATGTGGAGATTACTTAAAGTCACCCATGAGAGGACTAACCAAGTCAAAGAATCAAAACTGAGGCTTCTAATACATGACTATGAATTATTTACTATGAGGCCAAATAAAAGCATCACTGATATGTTCACAAGATTTACTAATATCTCAAATGGTCTGAAAGCTTACAGAAAGGTTTATTCCCTTGGGGAACAAAACCAGAAAATTCTTGATGCTTTACCAAAAAGCTGGCAGCCTAAAACTCTTACTGTAGAAGAATCTAAGGACTTAAAATCCTTACCTATTGAAGAGTTGATCGGATCTCTTTTAACTCATGAGATGAAGCTTAACAGATTTCATGAATCTGATGATCATGATAAAGGTAGAAAAGGGATTGCGCTAAAGGCTGAAAATGAAGATGGAGAAACAAGTCTTTCGGAAAGTAGTGAAAGCATGGAGATGGACAACAATGATTTAGCAATGATAGCAAAGAACTTCAAAAGGATGTTCAACAAAGGAAACTACAAAAGAGGAAGGAAGCTTATAAGAAAGAAAAGACAAACCTCTGGCTTCAAACCTTAATGCTTTAAATGTAAAAGCACGGATCATTTCATTATGGACTGTCCGATTGCAAAAGGTAAGGAAGGAAAAACGTTTAAGAAAAAGAAAGACTTGAAGGTAAAGAAAGGTAAATGATTAATGGGAGCTTGGGACTTAAATGGAGCTAAGTCTGAAAATGAGGAATCTGAGGAAGAAACTACCAACATTTGCTTCATGGCATTGGAAAATGAGGTAAACCTTTCAACATTAGATAGCATGTCTAATTTGCTTATATCTATGACTGAAAAGCATGTTGATCCTAATGAGCTGTTATGTGATATGTTTTATGAATTAAAAAAACTGTCCAGAAAAAACAAAGAATTAAAATTGAAGGTTAAAAATCTGGTGAAAGAAAATGAAGCTTTGCTGAATGACTATATAATGTCTCTTGAAATACATACGTGTGCTATAGTTGAAAAAAATGTGATCATGACTGTCTTGCAAAGTGCATCTCTGGAAAATAAAAACTTGTGTAATAAAATTCAAACTCTTGAATGCATGGTTAGCACCTTTGATGATATGAAATTATAATAAATGATCTTACCAATTGCATAGAAAAATTCACAAATGGTAAAAGTAATCTGGAAAAGCTACTCAAAACTCAACATCATTTTGGTAACCGAAGTGGCTTAGGATATAAACATAAGAATAAAAACAAAATTTGCAAGCCCAGCTTTGTTTATATTGGAAATCGAAATGACTTAGGATATGAACATGAGAATAAAAACAAAAAGAACATGTCTCAATTTGTTAAACCTGCTTCTTTTCATAGCATATATAAAGCATGCACATACTGTGAAAAACTGAGACATACAGTTTCAAGATGCCTTATCAAAAGAAAAGTTGAAACTGGTGAAGTTATATTCTGGAAAATCAAAGAAAATGTTACTAACCTTCATGGACCCAAGAAAGTGTGGGTACCAAAAATCATTTCTCCTTCTCATGTATAGACACGGTCTTTAAGCTTCACCAAGTGGTTCTTGGACAGTGGTTGTTCAAGACACATGACTGGAAATGCAGCCTTGTTAGAAGATATTCAGACCACAAATGAAGGATTTGTTACATTTGGAGACAAGAAGAAAGGAAAGATTCTCGGCATTGGTAATATTAGTAAAGGTTCCTTGACAATTATAAAGCAAGTTTTACTTATTGATAATTTGAAATATAATCTGCTCAGCATTAGCCAACTTTATGACAATGGTTGCAAAGTCATTTTTGAAAAAGATTCTTGCTCTATACTTGATAGTGGAAATATCGAAATCATCTTTACTGCCAAACGTATGGGAAATGTATATGTGTTCTATCTTAATGACCTTGTAGCTAATGGAATTAGATGCCTATCCATCCATGACAATGATGGTTATCTTTGGCATAGAAGATTAGGTCATGTATCCTTTGATTTGTTAAACAAACTGTCCTCAAAAGAACTTGTTAGGGGATTGTCAAAAATGAAATTTGATAAACATAAAATCTGTGATGCATGTCAGCTTAGGAAGCAAATCAAAACCTCTTTTAAACCAAAGAAAATGATTTCTAGCTCAAAACCATTCGAATTAGTTCATATGGATTTGTTTAAACCCATGAGGACTGCTAATCTTGGAGGTAAGAAATATGCATATGTACTTGTTGATGATTTCTCTAGATTTACCTGGACCTTATTTCTTGGACAAAAGGATGAAGTTTTTTCTGAATTTTCAAAACTGATAAAGCGCGTCCAAAACTCGATTAGATGCAAACTGATTTCTATTAGAAGTGATAATGGCAAAGAATTTTGTAACAGTGAATTTACTCACTTTTGTGATGAAAATGGAATCTTTCATAATTTTTCAACAGCTAAAACCCCTCAACAAAATGATGTTGTTAAAAGGAAAAATTGGACTTTACAAGAAATTGCTAGATCAATGCTTTGTGAAAATGCTCTTCCAAAATACTTTTGGGCGGAAGCTGTTAACACAGCATGCTATATAATAAACTGAGTCATATTAAGACTATTTTTGAGAAAAACTCCATTTGAACTTATGTTTGATAAAAACTCCTTCTATCTCTTATTTTAAAGTATTTGGATGTAAATGTTTTATCCTAAATACAAGAGATAATCTTGGAAAATTTGATAGCAAGTCCAATGAGGCCATATTTCTTGGATATTCTTCCAACAAAAAGGCTTATAGAGTATACAACAAAAGAACACTTTGTGTGGAAGAATCTGTGCATGTTGTATTTGATGAATCTAACATTTATACTTCAAAAAGAGATGACGATGATATAGGGAATTCAAATGAAGTTAAGGTAGATCATGTTAAAGCTCCACCATTAGATACTCATGCAAAAGAAGAAGAGATTGAAGAATTGCAGATCGAACAAGAGAAAGAACAAACTGAAGATCCTACAAATCATCAACTGCCAAAAGATTGGAAATACAAATCAAGTCATCCAAAGGAACAAATTATTAGAATCCAAACTATGGAGTTAAAACTAGACGGTATTTCGTTGACAACTTTACTCTTCTTTCAAATATTAAACGTAGCTGCATTGATATTGCTTTATATGATGAATTTTAAATTATTGCCATGCAAGAAGAACTAAATCAATTTGAAAGAAATCAAGTTTGGAAACTTGTCCCTAGACCTCATGATCGACCTGTTATTAGTACAAAATGGGTTTTTAGAAATAAGCTTAATGAAAGTGGGGTTGTAATCAGAAATAAAGTTAGATTGGTTGCCCAAGGATTTAATCAAGAAGAAGGCATTGACTATGATGAAACATTTGCACCTGTTGCTAGACTGAAATCTATATGAATGTTACTTACTTTTACATCCTTCAAAATTTTCATGCTTTATTAAATGGATGTCAAAAGTGCATTTTTAAATGGCTTTATTGAGGATGAAGTGTATGTTGAACAACCTCCAGGCTTTATTCATGAGAACTTTCCAAATCACGTTTTCAAACTTTCTAAAGCTCTTTATGGATTAAAGCAAGCTCTGAGGGCTTGGTATGAAAGACTTAGTGGATTCTTGATCTCGAAAGGATTCTCTAGAGGCTTGATTGATAAAACCTTGTTCATCAGATCTGAGAACCCTGATAATTTACTGATTGTTCAGATCTATGTTGATAATATTATTTTCGATGCTACTAATGAATCTTTGTGCAAGATGTTTGCTAAGACTATGCAGCAAGAATTTGAGATGAGTATGATGGGAGAGCTATACTTCTTCCTTGGACTACAAATGATGGTATCTTTATAAATCAAGCTAAGTATGCTAAAAAGTTGCTCAAAAGATTTGGTATGAACGAAGCAAAAGAAATCAGCACACCTATGAGTACATCCATTAAACTTGATCATGATGAAAAGGGTAAAAAAAGTAAATGAGCACAAGCATAAAGGTATGATTGGGAGTTTACTCTATCTTACTGCCAACCAACCAGACATCATGTTTTCAATATATCTTTGTGCTCGATTTCAATCTTGTCCAAAGGAATCACATTTATGTGCAGTTAGACGCATACTTCGATACTTGATTGGCACATATGATTATGGATTATGGTATCCTCATACTAATACTTTTGATCTTATAAGATATATTGATGCAGATTATGCAAGGTGTAAAGTTGAAAGAAAAAGTACTAGTGGCAATTGTCAATTTCTTGGACACTCTCTTGTGTCATGGCACAGTAAAAAGTAGGCTTTTGTATCCTTATCCACCACTGAGCTGAATATATTGCAGCCGGGAGTTGTTAAGCTCAAATCTTATGGATGAAGAATATATTGTTAGATTTTAATCTTAATTTTAATTGTGTACCTATATTATGTGGCAATACAAGTGCTATCAACCTAACAAAAAATCCAGTGCAACATTCGAGGACCAAGCACATTGAAGTTAAACATCACTTCATCCGAGATCATGTGCTCAAAGGCGATGTGTGTGTTGAATATATTTCAACGGATGAACAACTTGTAGATGTATTCACTAAACCTCTAGCTGAAGATAGATTCAACAATTTGAGAAGAGGTTTGGGAATTACAAGAATTTAATAACTAACCATGTGGTATAAGTCTTCTTTGTGTAGGATTTGTGAAGAAAAAGGTTTTAGAAATAATGTTCTACATCTAAAATACCTCGTCCTCTGTTTTGGACACGGTATTAGAATCTAATTCCTTCATCCAAAATGCATTTTGGGAAAACACTCTTTTGGATGATAATTTCGGATCGAGTCTAGTTCCAAAATCTATCACAATATTCTTCTTATTCCAAATTTTGAATTTCAAAAAAATTAATTTGCGCATTTTTCCAAACTCCTCAGAAAAGCTTATGTTTATAAGACACTTTATTCTCACATTTACCTAGACATTCAAAGCAATCTAGTTTTCTCTTTTTCGAAACCCTTGTAACTATTCTTCTTCTAAAAATCATTCGTGCTCCTTTTCTTCAAAAACCAAAAGCCCAGAAAAAGCCTCAATCCTTCAATGGCTAAGACTAAATCTTCCATTCCAAAACCAAAGAAAGGGCAAAAATCATCTCCTGTGATGAAAAAAAAGGCTTCGGGTACAACAAAGACAAAGGCAAAAGAATCTTCTCCTCAACCACAGTTCTCTGCTTCTCACTATGATTCATCAGAATCTTCCTCAGAACAAGTGAGTTCTGCAAATCAGGTACCTCGTTTTCTTGATTCCAAATGTGAGACTAAATACAATGACTGGGTTTCAAGAAATCGGACTATTATTTCTTGTTATCGGGTTAACCATTCTGCCTTCTTGAACTTATCTAATATTTTGGATATGTTTGATTATATTGGGTGGGGTAGCTTATTATCTATTGATGAGAAAACGTATACCCCTCTAGTCTGGGAGTTTGATGTAAATTTGAGAAAAGGGAAATTGGAAGAAACTGAATAAGGCTTTATGATTCAGTGGTATATGTCAAGAGTAAAGGGTAGAGAAATAAAATTTGATCATAGACTGTTTAATAGAATTTGTGATGTTAGAGATACTGAATTTCAGTACTTTAAGCTAAATAAGTTTCCTAAGGGAAAGGAAAATTTTGATTTGAAAAAGTTTGAAAAACTATTCACTGGAGAGAAAAGTTTCGAAAATTCTGGAAATAGGAGTTCTAAATGGTTGAATAGCATTGGTAGGATTTTGCATCACATGGTGTCAACCATGATAGTCCCTAGCTCTGGCCATAAGACTTCTATTAGTATTCTGCAAATGGTGATCATGTTAGCTTTAGATGAGGGAAGGCAAATAAATATTGGGTTTCTGGCAACCAAGCTTATGTTGCAGTCTCGAAACACACCAAGCAAGGCTCTTCCATTTGAAAATCTGTTGACAAAGGTTTTTGGATTTTTTAAAGTTGATTTAAGTTCTGCTCCCTGTGATCCTAGCAAAATAAATGTTTACAGCTTGGATTCCTTTGAAAAGATGGGATATGTTTGGAAGGATAATTCATGGAAATTATTAAGAGAATCTATAGGAAAAGAGCGGGATAACTCGATAAAGATTAAGGAGGAAGGGAAGTTAGGAACAAAGAGAAAAAATGATGAAGTCTCTCAGGGAGAGTCGTCTGCTAAAAGAACTATTCCAGACTCTGGCTTGTCTGCAAATATTCTGGGTGCAATCAATTCATTTGCTGAAAAATTGGATCTTCTCGGTTCAAAAATCAAAAGCCTTGGAAATAGGCTTTCTGTTATTGAGCAAACTGCTAAGTCATCTGAACATGAAAAAGCTGAATATTCTTTAGAGGACAAGTCTAAATTGCCGGAGGACAAAAAGGATCCTTTTCCTGAACCATCCCCTGAACCCTCTCCCATAAAGGAACCAGAAATTCCTCCAACTTCTCCTAAGCCCAACCTTCTGGAAAAAGATAGAAACATGTAGTTGTGAAAAGGAAATCAAACAGAATTGCTAGTCAATTTTCCAAGAAGGGTGCTAGATCAAAGGGTAAAAAAATCAATATCTCCTAGACAACAGCATTGGGCAGCAAAATTTGCTGATTACCTTCTGCACAAGTTGAACAATTTACTTTTTCTGTCATTTACACTATGCCTTAACATACTTTCTGCTGGATACTAAGCTTTTTCCTATTTTATGCATATTATCCATCTGTTTTTTTTTTCTTTTACTCTCCTTCTACTATGCTTATTTTTTATTGATGACAAAAGGGGAGAAAGAAAATGTTAGGTCTGCATGACTGTTGTATGCATTCACTGGGGAGAAAGAAAATGTTATTGTCTGCATGCATTAACTAAGGAGAAAATGATAGGTCTGCATGACTAACTATCAGTATGTTAATTTGGGGAGAAAATGTTATAGGATCTGCATAATAATCTGATATCATATTCTGCATGACTGATGTTGTATGTATAAACTGAATTTTGGGCATGACTTTCGTTCTATATCTGAAATTGGACTGATGATGTATGACTGATTATTTGGATCTGTGAAAGAACTGCTATGATAATTTGAAGCTATTTGTGGGAAAGGAAAAGATTGTTGTATGAACAGTTACTAAATTTCAAGAAACTACATGAACTGTTACGGACTGAATTGTTAAGAAAATCGCTGATATGATTTGATTCACTGTTTACTAAAAATTTTCTAAAAAACCCCTCTGTTTGTGACGTTCATTTTTATGATAATGGTATCCTTGAGACTAGATTCTGTGATAAGATTTTCGTGCATTGAGTCAGGGGGAGTTTTGGACTCAGAAAGTTCAAATCCAAAACAAATGTTCTTATAAGCAGTACTACATAATTGAAAAATATTTTGGACATCCAAAATTCCTAGCCAAAATGAATTTCTAAAAACACTCGTTCTTCGAAACCTATTTTGGATACACTTTTTGGATGAATAAATCGTAACTTCTGCTTTTCCCTCTTCTGTTTAAAATATTCACATAAGCATATATTTAGGGGGAGTATTTTATCATTTGCTATCTCTATCAAATCATTCTGAATATTTAGAGATATGAAAGACTTTAGGATCATTGAGATATGTTTACAAATTTTTTATCATAAGATCTCTATGAGACCTATACAGTGAGATTGCATTTATTTGCACCTTTTTCATTCAACATGTTCTTTCTTTACATATCATAAGTGTCATGTTTGTCATCACTCAAAAAGGGGGAGATTGTTAGCCCTAAAGGCTTTCTTCTATGTTTTGATTTATAACAAACGTTGATAAGGACTAACTTGTTAATCTATTGTGATAGGGCATGTTTGACCTTTATTCTTCAAAACTCTTTAGATATGATATGTTGGCAACTCCTTCTTTGCTGTAATCAAGAATAGAAGATCGAATGAGAAGATTAAAGTATGTGGAGTTACATATAAAAAAAAAAGGTTCTTTATGAAGAATGATAGACTAGGAAGTGTTATTGAGGTATATCTATTAATTCTAATGTCTTCTTATCTTTTGATTCATTTGACTTTACCTTAAAGCTTCAAATGAGATGTTTTCAAAATTTTTGAAATTCACAGAATTTTGGATGGAACAATTTGAATCCAAAAGGTTCGTCCAAAATCCTGTAAATTGGGTTGCAAAAGTTTTTGTCTGGTTAGTGCCTTTTTGGACTTACCTTTTGGATGCATCTTCGTCCAAAACCCGAGTCCAAAACACGGATGAGTTTAAATAGAAAAATTTATAGCCATTTATTTATGACCGTTGGCACTCCACTTTTTGGCTCTATAAATAGACCTTAAAGCAAGATTAGATGTAAGATTTTTGAAACATTCATCTTAGAAACATTATTGCTCAATATTTTCAAAAATCTCCTTTTATCTAGCTTCAAAGTGAGTTCATTGTGTATCAAAGATAAAAGTATTTGTGCCTTGTATCCTAGTGATCATCTACTGAAGTAAGTGAGCTTATTTCTTTTCTATTGATATTCAAATCTCCATTGTAGTGCAAGGTTGTGGTGTAAAGCCTTGTGTTGATTCATGTTCAAGGTTGTGTGGTAAAACCCATTGGGGTGATCCTTGTTTTGTGTTTGTGTCAAAGTTGTGGTGTAAAACCCATAGGGGTAAGTCTTGTGTTGATTCATGTTCAAGGTTGTGTGGTAAAACTAATTGGGGTGATCCTTGTTTTGTGTTTTTGTCAAGGTTGTGGTGTAAAACCCATAGGGGTGAGCCTTGTGTTAATTCATGTTCAAAGTTGTATGGTAAAACCCATTGCGGTGATCCTTGTTTTGTATTTGTGTCAAGGTTGTGGTGAAAAACCCATAAGGGCGAGCCTTGTGTTGATTCATGTTCAAGGTTGTATGGTAAAACCCATTGGGGTGATTCTTGTTTTGTGTTTGTGTCAAGGTTGTGGAAAACCTACTGAGGTGATCCTTGATGTGTTTGCGTGACTGAGAGGTTGTGGAAAACCTAGTGTGGTGATCCTCTCTTGTATAAGAAATTGTTTCATTAAGTATGGTTAATGAAATAGGGTTGAAAATCCTTAAGTGTGGAGCTTAAGATAGTGGACGTAGATCATAGTTGATCGAACCACTATACATCTCTTATCTCATTTTATTTAGTGGTTCATGTACTGTTTTTTATGTTCTTTTACTATCTAAATCTGGATATACATCTATGAGTGCTTTGATAACCTTCTATGCATCTATAAAGTCAATCCAAGTATTTTGGTGATCATCACTATTCAGCATTTTAGACAATCTGAAAAAAAAATTTTGCTTGCCAAAAACCTTATTCACCCCCCTTCCCCCCTCTATGATTTTTCGAAAAGGAATATATTTTTATCTTTTACAATAATTATCAAGGCTATATTGAAATTTCCTACTTGATAATTTCTATAGCCCTAGCTGACACCAACTCTTTATCTAGCCCTAAAATTTAGTTTTTGAAAAATTAGATCAGAAGGATATTATCCTAACTAGATAGATAAACTAGGAATATTTGGAAATCTCTTGAAAACATTATCCATCTTCTTTAGATAATCAGAATTTTATTTTAGTAAAAGCTAAACTTCATCTCTTCTTTTCTTTTCATAATTTTGGCCAACCCTTCTCTTATTCCCTCATGCATTTTGACCTATAAGGCCATTAAAACAGCCATTTCCTTCTTTTTTACCCTAGCAGATGAGATCAAGAAAGGGAACTCAAATAGTCCTCTCAAAAGATAAACTCCTATCCTATCTTTTTTGATAAGTCATATCTAGCTTGGAATCTATCTAAACTACACTAAGCTTAATCCCTCAAGTACTCTAGTTCTCGACCGACACCCACACACACACATACTCAACCGAAACCTCAATCCTATTTTCCCTAGCAAGCTTTCAGTTTTCACACACACACAACACAACTGAGACATCATCAACACCAAAAGCTTTTGACTATTTCATTCTTGAACTAGCCAAGCAACAACAACAAACTATTTGGCCTTATTGTTTTCTTTAGTAATAGGTCATTCCTTCTCCATTTGATACATGCAAAACCTACCAAAACTCTCTTTTCTCTTTATCTCATTAAACTGAACCAATCCCTGGTCAGTGACAAACAACATTCATATTTCTTCTCTACTCATCTCTCTCTTAGCATTCACAAGCTCTATTCAAGGTAAATTGTTCTCACCATTCTAGTTCTTCTTCTCTTTTCCCTTTTCTTTTCTCTTGACTGAAATAAGGGATTGATTTTCCCTTTTCTTGCAAACATGTGGAAAAACTAGAATTTCTAGACGAGTCTTGCTTCTTCTCTCAACCGAATTCACTTTGGGTTGCAAATGAGTCACCATTCGATTTTTATAGTCTTACACTACATAGAGGTAACCTGAATCACCTATTTTTAGCATTTGGATATAAGATTTGTTTGATTTTATGTTCGATCTATCTAGAGTGTAAAAATGCATGCGATAGATAAGATATGATCTTCTGATTTAGTTGAGAATATTTTATCGATTGTATGACCATGGAAGATTTAAAATATTTAGTTAGTTGTTCTTTGTGATTTAAAGGAATAACTATTGAATTAAGATTACAAGCATGAGATATGGAGATTTTATTACCATTATTTGATCACTTGATTAGTTTAAGATACTTTGATGTTTAGATTAACTTATATATGACTTGGTCATGTAAGAATTGGAACAACATAAGAACAATGGTTCTTGTATGGTGAGTTTCATATATACTTGTAATGGAGAATACATGGTTGATATGATAGAATCTTGAGTCTTGTTGACTTGGATGATTTTGATGATTGTACTATGGATTGGAATGGAGTTTGACTATAGTGTATTATGTAATTCTAGATGAGTGTGATAATTGAAGTTAAAGATCAAAGCAGCTGATTTTACGTAACTGACTGAACTATTCCAAGTAAGTCTTTGCATGATTTTCAAATGTCAATGCTCTTATTTGCAAGTTATTACAATTTGATGCTAAATCAAAAAGTCATTACTTAGGTTGCAATCACAATTCGTTTTTCTTACTAAAAGATTTTTTATCAAACAACAATTTCAAGTGGAGGAGCATTTCACCCGGTGGGCCGATCACTTACTACACTGTGATGCAGGGTTTAGTAGTGTTTTGTCATGATGCAAGGTTTCATAGCAAGGGCTATGATGGGTTTCATAGCCCAACTATTTATTTATAAGTGGTTGTTTCTTGAATTCAATTCTTTTGATAACAAGAAAAGTATATTAAAAAGACACTCTTATCTTCTAAAGATTGTATTAAGACTTGTAAACAAATTTTTAACTATAATTTCCAAGTGCATTCATGAAAATGTTTCAAAATATACAATTGCATGTACAGGACTTACTCAGAAGTAATTCTCCTACAATTTGTATCATGTTTCGAGAGACATCTACTTTGAGGGTTGAGATCTTCTAGAGACTAAAGATTATTTTCTCTTCCACATTGTACTTTCCTTTTGAGATGTTTTAGTTTAGATATTATGATGCGATTTGTATAAATTTTTCTTTGAATTGTAATAAATAGGATGACCTTGCTTTCTTTTGATTCTTTTTCTTTTCTCATTATAATGACCCTTGGTCTATTGGACGGAGCGACATCCCCACTTTTTAGGGTACATAGGTAGTGGGGTGTTACAAGCGGTATTAAAGCCTAGTTTATGCAACATTTTATTTGGATTTATTTCTTTAAGTATTGTGATATTTTACTAACCTAAGTTGTTTATATCCAACCTATAGGCCTACGTTTTTTTGACTCAAAATCTGAACCCGAGAAAGCCATGGATGGGAGTAGTAATGAAGAAATGCAAATAACCCAGTTTCGAACAGTGAAGATGAGATAGAAGTATAGCACCTATCCTAATCCCACATGTTCAAGAGGTTAACTTGACACCTAATAGTGCTAACCTCAGGGAGGTAGATTATAACTTTGAAAGACACATGAAGAATGCTAAGGTGATATATGGTGAGGAAAGGAAAGAGATAAAGGAATTTGTTATGCTTGTAGACCTAACTACGGAATTTTGGGAATGACTATCCAAACATAACAACCCCAGTGATGACTAGACACTAGATAGGTAGGAAGTGGATGATAAGACTTTAGATAACAAAAAAGGTTCTTCTTTGAGCATTTCTAAAATAGTGTTAGCCATGTTTGAATTACCTTAGATTGTTAAATTTTCTACTATTATGTGAGACGCTTGGTTGTGCAACAACTACTATCCTAGGAAATAATTACTTTTAGAAAGCTCCCATACCGATTTATGCTTATGTGGGTTAGATCTAGGAGATATATGATATACTTTCTATAGATTGAAAGCCAAAAACAGAGGAAACATGCTATGCGGAAACAAAAAAAAAAAAACAAAGGCCAAAAAACAACGAAGAACAACAGCCCGGAAGCATTTAATCAATACCTCTGTGTGCCTTAAGCCTCCTTAGCTGTGAAGAGATTAACTGAACCTCGGGGATAGCTCCTTCTTGCCTGCTTGTTGAAGCCTCCGGTTGAAATCCCGCTAACCTCCTACTTAGCCTTGTTTGCATAAACACCAAAGCTTTCTGAGTCTCAGAATATTCCACAGCCTCAATCCTCGTTGGTGAAACAAAAGGAGAGAAGGAACGGTCATAACGTTCTTGATCCTCTTGCTATTGATTAGCAATATCAAGAACAAAGGGAGGAAAAGGAAGTCACGAGAGAGAAAGCAAGAAAAGCACAAGAGACTTGCAAGGTTTTTTTTTTTCCCCCTTTCACAGAGACGTTCTTCCTCTTGCTAAAACTATGGTATTTAATCTCTGATAACAATATCCCCAGGATATGATATTTCAAACATCCGGTTGTTATCAACAGAGCAAGTTTAGCTTAGCCTTAAATTCTT
The DNA here is from genome assembly GCA_026120185.1 of Voacanga thouarsii. Classification (NCBI taxonomy): domain Eukaryota; kingdom Viridiplantae; phylum Streptophyta; class Magnoliopsida; order Gentianales; family Apocynaceae; genus Voacanga; species Voacanga thouarsii. The sequence continues at coordinate 2,629,081 of JANUWF010001650.1, read as the reverse complement.
CTGAACTGTATCTGGAAAAACCCTATAGTCTAGGCTATTGGGCCACAATAATATTTAGTATTTTTTTTTAACCCAAAAATCCCAAAATAATAAACATTAATTATTTATTTCATGAGCTTATAGAAATAACCTAATAAATAATTAATAAACCCAAATGAACCAAACATAATTAAACATTAATTATTTATTTTCTGGGCTTATAGAAATAACCCAATAAATAATTAAACAAGCCTTTTTCCATCTACTTTAAGCCCATGTTAATTTTCTAATTATTCAAACTGGACCTTGGCCCTGAATAATTAATTAACCAATTAAACCAGATAATAAATTTCTCTCAACTTCTTTTTATTTATTTTTATTCCAATCCAATAATAAATTAGATTTCCTAAATAAAATAACATCTTCTTTAACTGAGACCAATTCCTCAACCCAAAATTGATTAGGATTTACAGGCTATTCCAATGACCAAAAAGACACATCGCATTGGCTACTAAAATGACCAAAATACCTCTGCTATATAAATAGTTGTATTTTGCATTTTAAATATTTCTTAATATCACCATAAGGAAATATTGACCCCCAAGGATAATGTTGTATTAGCAAAGTCTCCAACCTACAAGTGAAATAACTAAAATATCCATCTAAACGTCGCCGTTCATTTAGAGAGGAAGGAGTGTACTGACACCTCTCTAAATGGCATTTACCATCCTTAGGCTTCTAGTCCAATGATCCACGATTTCTTGAAGTGTTTCCGCTTTCCAAGGGAACTACCCTAAAGCAAACATCCAAGTCATTTTTCCCAGGGCCCTGGATATTTAGATCATTCAGACAACTACAAGGGGCGATATTGTATAGAAACTATCTTGTACAAATCTGTCTTAACTAACTAGTTATATATACCCAATATACAAGTATATTAGTTCTACGATAGAACCTCAACTACAGCATATCAAAGTACATGCTTCCAGCTTCGTCAGACCACCAACTCATACTCAAGCCGTAGAGTATTAGTCCACGCTGTAGCAGTAGTAATCTTGGTTTCTACCAAATAGTACTTTAAGAAACCACTACTACAGGTCCTATTCTACGTATTTAAAATATGCTTATGTCATGAAGTGAGTGGACTACTCACTAGCTAAAGGTAAGCCATTTCCCATTTGGAATTCATAACATAATAACCTAAACATGATGAGAATCCTATTCTCATCAATCAATTAAGAACAAATGTTTATGTGTTAAATAACCCGTGATCCATACCTTATTGTGAAAGACCACAATTCACATGGATCACTTATTTAAATACAATGGGTCTTTTTCAAATGAAATTGTGCACAAATAAAAAGTAAATTCCCAAACAATTTCTGAAAATAAATTTCTTTATTAAAACATTTGATGTTTACATCAGAAACCTAGTCTAAGAGGACATATTTCCCAGCACTTTCTTCATGTTGCATTGCTTGAGTTGCATACATCATCATGTCAAATAATAAGATTGCATAAGTATAAAACATCATCTTCGTACACCTATGATTATGAGGGGTTTTGTTTTATATGGTAGACTTGATAGACCAACACTTAGTTTGTTTGCTTGAGTTTTGTTGTTTTATCAAAGACATTATTTTATAAAATAAGGATATCCATGGGCTAGTCTACTCTTTTGTAAAAGCACTTCCTTTTTATACCTGAGTTATTTGTCTTTTATAATAAATTGTTTTAAGAACTTCTTTTTACTTCTATAGTACTCGATAATTTCATGAGTTTAGAATATCAACATTCATACATAGATTATTATTATGGGTTTTGCTTAATTTAATTTCATAAATACTTTAATCTTGAATGCATACTTATTCATATTTCTTTACAAATTACGTTTTATGAAATAAAAATATTAGATACGCTATCTATTTCTTTTAAGAGTTGTACGTTCATGCATGCAATAAACACTATTTTATAATTGGTTACTTTTAAAAATTTTCTTAATTTACTTTTTAAACTAGCATGCAAATACCTTATATGTAAAAATGCTGCACTTTCTTTATGCATGGTATGTCATTTGACTTGCCTATAATAATATATAGATGAACATTTCATGTATATGTTCCTAATGAGGATTGACCATTGTGATAAGAGGATACCACCTCGATGTCAATTCAATGCATGTAGCTATATTATTCCTAGGAAAGTCCTTAGAGATATTATTATGGCCCAAGCTATTGACAAAATGACAAAGATACTTCAGGAATTTATGGAACAAAAGAGGACTGATGCGTATTTATTTGGGTATAAAAATCAACTAAAAATACACACATTCTCAATCAAGTTTAAATTAAAACGTTAACCCCAAATTACACATATGAGCAAGCGTACTCATCATTAAGCGTAGTATAGGGTTCAAACGAGTGTCAATCCTCCAGGAACAAGTATGCATTAATCACTTTTCTCTCATTGTTTAACTGACTCAATAAAGTGAAAAGAAATAAGAAGAAAAATAAAATGAAATAAAATAAAAGAATATATACATGTCAAGGATGGAGAATTATGTAACTTAAACTATTATTTTGACAAACATGATCTTAAAGGACCTAATCATTATCATAATTAATTATTCTCTTGGCATCATGAAGGATTAAGATAGACTCACTTCTTTTTCAATCCATGAATTCACTATCTTCTAGACAAATTAGCATCACATACTCTGTCTCAACTAATTCACCCAAAATATGCATTAAACACAATCATTGATTAAATTTTCATACTCTGGCAAACTTAAAACATGAAATTAACCAATAAATCCATACTCTCGCAGACATCAATTAACCTTCAATTACCTAGTTCTTAGCACTTCACCCCTTTCTCAAGCAAGTTAAAAGACAACAAATATGAAATTAACAAATTGCAACCACTATCAACCTCTTTCTCAAGCAAGTTAATAGGAAGAAACAACCAATTAATCTCGTAATTAGTACAAGTAATTAAATACCAAGAATAATAATCAATTAATCAAAAGATCAAAGTACTCTAAAAATCATGAATACCTAAAACAATGTCAAATTATAATAAAACAATTAATACATCATTGTTCAAGAAAAAAAAAAATAAAGTAAAAGAAAGCACTCATAGATAAGCCTCATTCTTCTTCCTTTGAAGACCTTCTTACACAATCCTCTTTAAATTGAAGAATTCCCCATTTGATGTGAGTGATTTTCTATGATGATCTATGAATTCTCCCCTTTTTCTTGTGTTTTCCATCTATTTATAGGTTTAGGAAGTGCCTAAACTCATTGGTGTAGGGTTCTTTATAACACCCTACTACCTAGTCCCAACAGGGCTGGGGATGTCGCCCCACCCAAAAGACAAGAGGTCTTTATAACTAGGTCACACAAACGAAAATAAAATAATACTTTTAAAATTAAAACTTATTACAACCCAAAAAAAATTAATTCTTCAAGAACAAATCCAAAATGAATTGTTCACTATCATCTCTCAAATCAACATTCAAAATAAATAACACAATGTCTTCAAGCAGGCAACAAACTAGCTACTCATCTCCATAATAGGATCGACCTGAAAACATGGCATGACAGGTGATGATATAAAAATCTCAATAAATAAGGATTCAAATAAAGAGTGGCATTTTACTTTTCAAACTATATATGTGCACAATAAATACAACCACTCAAATGGGTAGCCATGGGTTACCACACGTTGGGCCCCATAACCATATAACGGTCAGAATGCCACACTTTGTGCAAACTAACAAAAAAGGTAGGTGATCGGCCTACCAAGTAAGATACTCCTCCTTCTCTACACCCAAGCATTCCAGTTGCCCACTTCAGAAACACACAGTCCATTTGACTGAAACTTGCTAACTCGGACCGGCATGACTAAGTAATACTGTCGCTTCTCTAAGTTGAGTTCATCTTCTGGAGGTGGCCTCCTGCCAGAAGACTCGCTCTTGCTCTTTAAAGCTAGTACTACTAGCCTACCCTTATTGAGTACTCAACGTTGATTGTCCCACTTGGGAGAAAACTGGTAAAACATTGCTTTATTTGGAAACAGCAATTAAGGGTTTCTAAAATTCGTGTCAAAGTTGACTTTTTTAGAAAGAGTTTAGTGTTTGAGCAAAATTGCTTGTTTGGTTTTCAAAAGATTTGCTTGTCTAAACAAAGAAGGAAACAATCCTTAATTTCCTTTACAAAAGGGAGTGTCCATACACTTTGCGTTTAGCTTGCTATAGTAACCTTTTAACATCAAATAAGTTTATGCAGGAGCTTACTTGATCTTTTGCTTGCAATTTCACAAATCTTCCAAAGCTGACCTAACCCTGGGGTAAACACAAGCCATATGGTTATACTCAAGTTATATTCGCTTCTATAAATAATCCTAGTTCAACTTATTACAATCATGACCCTAATGTCCTAAGCTTTAAGGCTAGATGATAAAGGTTTTTGTAAAAGAAGTCTAGTTTGATAAGTGAAAAATAACTAGGGGTTGTAAAATAACTACTAATAAGTTATAGGTTCAAATAAATAAACTAGGGTTTATATGATGAAGGATCCTAAGTCCTAGATTAAAGTAAATAATAAATTATTACTAATCTCTTAATTAATAATTAATAGTTAGAAAATAATTAATAATAAGTAAATTTTAATAAATTTTGCTCAAAAGATAATAAATAAATTTCAAAAGTATTTATGATTATACGGCCTACAAGATTAATATTTTACCTATTATTATTATTTATATAAAGGCTTTATTTAATATTATTATTATATATAAATATTTTTATATATTATTTTTAATAAAATATATCATTTATTTGGCTAAAATTTTACTATTTCATTTAATATTCTAACTCCAAGGCTTCCTAGGGTTTTCAAAATTATTGAGGGGAAATATAGTCTTAATTTTGATTAACGTAATAAAATTTGCTAACTTAAATAGTTTAGGATCAACAAGGTCATGATCATAATTTTCCTATGGCTAACAAGAATCATGAACATAAACTCCAACATCAATCAACAAACTATTCAATTTATGAATAAAGGCTTAAATCCATATCTACTATCACATGATCCAAACTTCACTAAGCATAATTATATTCATGGCTTCAACAAGAATACAAGAACATAAAACCCTATTCACCAAATGTGACATCATACCTAGCATGTTTAACCATCCAACTTACTCAAGACATGAAAAACATGCATCGATCCACAAGAAATACTATAGAACTTAACCATGACAAAATATCCTCATGCTCCAATCTCAACTCCTTCATACACAAGCATATACTCAATCCCCCATCATAATCTATCCTTTTTCATCCATATTTAAGAGGCATGATTTTAGAATTATAGAGAAGGTTAAGAAGAAATACTTGGTTGATGACAATCTTGATGAAGATCCAAGAAGATCCACACGCGTAGGAGGCTTGATTTGTCCAAGAAAGAAGAAGAAGAAAAAGAACGGCCATAGTTGAAACAACCATTTCGGCCGAGAGAGAGAGAGAGAGAGAGAGAGAGAGAGAGAGAGAGAGTGTGTGTGTGTGTGTGTGTGTGTGTGTGTGTGTGTGTGTGTGATGTTTAAAGATTGAAGGAAACAAGATGATCAAAATCGTTCTTGGTTACCTTGAGAGAGTTCTTGAATCTTCAAGAAAAATTCTGATTTTTTATCCAATAGCAGAATTTTGTTTTCAATGTTTGATGTTATAAAATATAGAAATGGTCTCTAGAGGGTGAGTAGACGTGATCTGGAGATTTTGGAAGGGATTGGAGGTGTTTGGAGTGTTCTTAGGCTTGGAGAATGATAGTGTGTGTTCTTGGTGTTCTTGGAGAAATAGAGAGAATGGAGAGAATGCTGGACAAAATTGTTGAAAGGTGTTGGTCGAATGGTTAGGGTAATTCTTGTGATTGGATTTTTATATTAGGGGGAAGAGGGAAATCTGATCATTTGAATTTCAAAGGGAGTAATTCATGGAGTGAATTAAGGTAGAAGATATGGTAGAGTGGTTTGATTGATGGAGGTTCTTTGGGAGCTTCAATGGCCGGCTAGCTTGCTGAGGTTTTGCTGAGATGAATGAGGTTTGAAGTGGTTTGAAGTGGTTATAGGATGGCCGAAATGTTGGGTGCAATGGTGGGGAAGCTTCTGGTTGTTTGAAGCTTAATCCATGGAAGTTTTCATGGAACAATTTGCTGAAATTTTGAATTCTAATTGGAAGCTTGATTGGAGTAATTGAATGAGGAATTTAAGGAGTAGCTATGGTGTTCATTCATGCAGTTCAATGGAGGAGGTGATGAACTTCTATTCATGGCTGACTAAGGTTAATTTCACAGAAAGTTGAAGTGATTTTCGGACAAGGTTTGAAGAGGGAGCAAGGTTGGAATTTTTCTAGTTGGTCATTCGAATGGTTTGCTGGAATTTTTGTGCAGCTTTTTCTGCAATGTTCCAGCCGACTTGCAATGAGTTTGAAGAGGTATTGGAGGGTCCTTCAAGGCTGGTTTCCAGCCTTCTTTATGGAGGAAAGGCAGAGATGAATTACTAGGTTTGAGGGCTGAAGAAACAGCTTTGGTTTTTGGTCTGCCATGCTGCAAAATTGTCTAGAAATTTTTCCTGGTTTGTACAGCTTTGTGCAGTCTGATTTTTGGCCAAGGATTTCAGTCTTCAAGCTGAACAAGTTGGCTATTTTTTTGGCAGCATTTGAGTGAGAAAAATGGCTGAAGTTTTTTAAAGCTACACTGACCAAGAAGCTGGAAAATTTCCAAATTGCTACCATGAAGAAGATGAACACTTATGGAGTGGAGTTTGAAGGTTCAACCATAGTGATTAATTCTCTTAGGAACCTTCCTTAACTCCTTCCCCATTTTCAGTCAAAACTCTATCCTCAAAGAGCCATTTTTGAAATTCCAAGGTCAATAAACCTTGCTGAATTTTCTGGAATTAAAATGTGGATTTGGATAAATTGAATAAGTTTAATTAGTGAATAATTTAAGGTAAGCTAAGGAACAAAAAGGGCATGAATCCCTTATGAATTCTTGTAGGGCATAAGAGTAGGATTAAGACATTCCCATCATGCCTCCACTAGAACAAAACTCCTACTTCTACTTATGGCATGCAAGGGACGAAAATATTCTACCTCATATAAAATAAAATTTAATCATGATAAAACTTAATTGGTGGGATTTGAACTCAAAGCCTTAGAGATTAATTCCAAAGCTCTAACCACTAAACCACAACAACTCTTGTTCTTATTTTCTCTCCCAAATATTCTTCCTATTTAATCCTCAAACTATCTTCCTATTTTCACTTCAAGCAAAATTACCACTTTACCCATCCTACTCAATAAGCACAACTAAACCTTCTAGACTATAAATCACAATTCCAAAGCACATATAAATCATTCAAATATATATATTCATGCAAGAAAATATGATATGCATGCCGACCCCCTTACTCTAGGGTTGGTTTTAGTTGGGGTTTCACATTCTTGGCCGAGTAGAAGTAGGAAGATACTAAAATTCTGCAGCAAAAATCGCGTGCAAAAATCAAAGTCCGTCTTATTCTCAGGGCACAGCTGGCACCGCCTTAGCTGCTGGAGCTGGCACCGGTTGTGTTCTGTTTCTTCAGTTGTTCGTCGATTTTTTCTTGATTCCCGCACAATGCTTTCCAGAGTATAGCCGACACCGCCTTGGCTACTAGAGCTGGCGCTGGTTCGGTTCTGTTCCAGTCCTGTTTCAACGATTTTTTATTGCCTCAAAGTGCGTGCCAACAGCATGTGGCTGGCGCCACTTCCTCTGGCTTGTCTGACGCTGCCTAGGTTCTGTTTTGTGATGTTTTTGTTTTATTTTACCCCTAAAATCTAAAATAATGCACAAAACACCTTTCCAAGGGTAAAATCTCAAATATGAAAGAATATAACTAGTTATTAAATACAATGTATCACAAAATAGCCTCAAATAACTAGGAAAAACATGACTAATTTAGGCCCTATCAAGGACACTGACATCTTTCTCCCAACCATAGGTATTGCCGCTATAAATGCTACTACATGGACCGAGAATGAGGAACATAATAGGACAGTTAAAAAGACTTCAATCGCAACCAAATGTTTCCCTAAGAAGGGGGTAGCTATTGGATTTCGATCATGCAAATCAATTTACATGTAGTAGAAAATTAAAATGAAATCCATGCAAAGGATCACTTATATGTACTTAAATAGATTATGGAAAGGATAAAATTTTAATTATCTCAAAAACGCAGCTTTAAAATTTTTCCTTCTGCGTGAGTCCCCTTCAAAAGTTGATCCAATTGAGCCACCAAATTTCAAGAATAGGAATTCTCTAAGAGTAATCCACACATGGAATTATACTTGAGTTAGGCATCAAAATCCTATACTAGTAGGCAATATATGGTGGCTTTGGGGTTAATTTAATTTGAGGGGAAAAAAAACAACAGAAAAAGGCTTTGTAATTTTTCTAAAATTAAACTTCATAATTTTTCATCTAGAAAGCTTTTTATTTAAAAAAAAAAAAAACTTGTGCGGCGCACATACATATCAATATATATCTATCCTCCAACATAACATGAAAACTTTTTTTCTTTATGTTTTTACTTCCTAAACCTTTTAGGGAACAAAAGCATAAAGCTTTTTCCCAGTTGGTTTTCCTATTGCAAAACCACCGTTACATTCCAAATTATGGGTTTGGACTTTCAAGGATTGCAATTATAATTTATAATTGCGATATAAATTATAACAAGTTTATAATTCACCTATATGAATTTAATAATAGCAATTCAACCCAAACTAATTATATCACTTTATAATTAGCCCATAATAATTATTTCTTCTCACAAATTAACCTTATAATATTATCAAATAATATCTTGAATAATAATTCATTTATTGTGTATAACCCATTAAGTTTTCTAGTCAATTAGTAGCTAATATGAGTTAATTCTATCATAATAGAATTAATAATTCTTTTAATCATTAGAATTAATTTATTAATTCTAATTACGATTAAATGTATTACTTCTCTAATTAATAAATCCATATTTAGAAGATTATGAGCACTATCTAGCAATATATCATGACCACCCAAAAGTCCAAAAAGTCAAGTGACTTGACATAAATGTTTCAACTAGTACTTGTTCCCATCTATTACTCATCATGTATATTAATTGGAACTATTTCCAACACATAGTCGCCTTGGCCAAGGACTTCTTGAGTAATGATTCCTACAAGTGGCCTTAAGATATTTGCTCCTACTATTAAGAGTGGTGAATCCCTTATTAACCCTCTCAACTACTTTCATTTACTTCACATTGTACCCAATGTCCATCCCATGGGCGGTCTTGTAAGGACTGCAGAGATTAGAATCAAAGTACAATGTTTAGCAAATAAAGTACCTTGGAGTTCTCAAGTCAAATGATACTTGTACATTTGTTATAATAAGATTCTATCACTGGTACTAAATAGTTATCTATGTAATTATCTCATAGTTAGATCATCTAATGCACTTGTTTAAATAACAAGAATTCACATGTTAACTTTGAGTATCACAATACTCATAGATGTGAGAACTACCGCTTGATCAAACCAAGAAGTATAATGCGTGCTAGTATTAGCGTATTAATGATGTCTCATATCATTAATACTATGACTAGGGATAATTTAAGCACAAACACAATTCAGTGTAGTAGGAACCTTATATCACGATCTTTATCATGATTTCTTTAACATAGTGTTGTATTTATAACTTTATCTAACAGTTTTATATACATAAAGATATGAAACAAAGAAACTAAAACATGTCTTTTACTGATTTAATGTGCAAAATACATTGTGAAAATGGTTACTTCTATGGCACAATCCTAATAGCAGGCTAGATAATAGTGGAGAAATAAGAGGAATCATGCATGAACAGCACCAACAAGTACTGTTTTGGGAATAATAATCGATTATGACTATAGGAAGAAAGAACACATACAAAAGGATTGTTGGTCCAAGAAGTCGAACAAAAGATGTTTTAATTGTGAGGATACTACGCATTTAAATTGAGATTGTCCAAATATACCCTGGCCTAATCAAGGGAACTCTATCCTACCATCAATGGAGGAAATGCTACCAATAGAGGAAATAAGATGAAGTTGCAGGTGAAGATCAAAGTATTTGCTTCAAGCAGATGGGACTTGGGCTCAAAAGCAACAGGGTAAACTTTTTATTTTAACTCTTGATAAGAATATGCATGTTGTTTATAGTATCGTGCATCTGATGTATTATGCAGTATACTACTCACTTGGATGGTGATAGTTGTGATTTGGCCTATAAATTGTTTGGGCACATTTTTTTGTGAAAGGAAATGGAATTTATAAGTTTTATCTAAGAGGGGGAGTTTTATGTGAGATAGAAAATTTGCCAGGAATTTAATTCGTATATTCTATGGGGACTAGAATAGCATATTGAATACATATTCATTGTCAAAACAAGGAGCCTAAGTTGATAATAGAGGCAGGGTAGTGCATTCTTGTAAGATTGGCTAGATATGATTAATTGTAGAGGAGATGAGGCCAATAAAGCGTGGTGATTAGTTTTAGGAACGAGCGATTGTAGGCTATTTTTGAAGGAATGCTAGGAATATCCAGTTTCCCTATTTAGAGTATACTTGAACTATTAGTGTGCAACAATATTTGAGTAGTTAAGGGTATCTTTAACATTTTTTTTCTTATGAAATTGATAGCATTACATCTATTATGGGGAAAAAATTGGTGTTAACAAGGAAACCTACTAAAGAAAGCAATTATGATATCTTGTCTAAATTTGTTTCAAGGATTACTAGTACTCCTAAAAGCTAGTTTTCTACTCTATCTTTCCAAGATTAGCTTGTATTTTTCACTACTCAAGATTTTAATCAAGTTATCAACTGGTTTCATGAATAGTTTTTGGGAAACAAGCTTGAATTAGATTGGTAAGTGTGACAGTTTTATTTTTATGGAAGAAGTAACTTTGGATAAGAATAAGATAAAGACCAACTAGGTGTAGGGTATTAACGCTTGAAGTAGCCTAAGAATGTTATGAGAGTAGAAATTTATTAGTGTTAGCAGTCCCATTAGGGGAATCACAATCCTTGCATTGTCATAATCTGGACTACAATAGATAAATACGCTTATTTGTAGGATAAGAAGTGTGTAAAGAGGCTCCAAGTGTTAGGATTCATGGACTGCTAAACGCGAAAAACATTCACGAATCCTTTCCGAGGACCCGAGCCAAACGATTAAGATAGATTTAGGGATTACAGAATTACCTCTATTTGACGTAATCAAGACCTCTGGCTTCTAGTTTTCAGGCGTATGTGCAACTCAAACAATCACCAGACACTACAATGTATGAACGTCCTCTGTCGAATACACACAGCAAACTAGCTCGTTACCCGGAAGTGCTAGCGCCTAGGGTTTGAAAGGTTTTTTTTTTTTTGGTGAATTGGAGGCACAAATGTTTTGACAGAAAACTCACTTCAAAAGACGGCTAGAGTTTTCTTTTTAAAATAGCCTGAACCTCTTGGAGTCCAACTCTCATAATATCTTATCATATTTTATTTTAAATTCAAATTAAAACTGATATAATAAGATTCTGTCATTATTTCAATAATTTAACTAATTAATTTATCGAGTCAGATTTTTATAATCTGGACATCCTCCAGATACATCGAATGTGGACATATTTCCAAATTCATTGTATCTGGTCATTTTTCTAAGTTCAATTAATCTAGGTATATTTCCAAATATATCAAACCTGGTTACTAGAAACATAACCTAAAGTGTTCGCTTATTGTGTGACCCTATAGGTTCATTTAACGCTGGTAGTATGCCCAAATCACATTTAAATGGCCCACAAGTTATAAGTAATTTCTAGCAAAACATTATAACTATCTAGGTTAAATGAAGATCAATGATCTCTTTGAACCAAATCATAACTTTATATTTAGTCCTTTTGTCACACGATATCCAGATTCAGCATAAGGCACGAAGCATGTCATCATTGTTAAGCTTAATTAATTATTTCTTGATCTCATAGTAGACTATTCAAACAAATGATATTAATATCTTAAATTGATATATTTGAGCACGGACATTCATTTTAACAGTCTAACTTATCAAGAGGCCTATGGACATCTCTCCTAAAATTGAGAGGGACAAATTCCTTTACTATCAATCATATTCCTCTCACTAGTTTATTATATATCCAATTGTGGTCTAATTTATAATCTGGCTAAAGACAACTTTAAACAACATCAAAATATAGAATTTATTAGGTAGGAAACTACGATGAATTCAGGTTGTAGGACTTCTAATATCATTATGGCTAGAAAGTACTTATGACGTGTTCCATGAAATACTCTTACAGTGGGTCATGTCCAATACAATGTTCTCTAATATTTATTTATGTTTTGACTTAATATCACATATATCCATGATAAGTAAAACATAGCCATCAAGTCACAAACATACTAATCTTAATTTATTATTATTCCACTAATAATAATTGATCTGGGACAATTCAAGAATAGTCATTGTATTTGTTATAGGATTTTACTATCAAGTCACGTACTTGATTATCACAAAACTCAATGTATTATTCATAGAAGGAAATGCTTCATATTATTACATAATACATAATGACAATAGTATAAGTACAAATTATTTTAGAGCATATCCTTAACACCAAGAGCCCAAGAAATGATACTTGCATCTATGGTAATCTTGCAAAGAGAAGAACTTTTATCGTCATATACGGATGCATTGAAAGAAAAAGCCATATTGGTGATCTCCTTAGGTAAAAAGTACACTCTTCTTGACTTCACCTCATTCTATTTCTTTTGAGCTTCTTCTTACCCAATCTCTTCCTTGTCTTTTGTTGTTGCTGTAAGCTTTCTCCTGGAACTTGGTTGTTTAAAGTAACCATAGGAACTTTGTTAGATTTCGGTCATGCAAATCAGTTTACACGCAGCGAAAAAATAAAATGAAATCTACTCAAAGAATCACTCGTATGTAATTAAACGGATTAAGAGAAGAAACAAAAATTAGTTACCTTGAAATCGTAAAAAAAAAAAAAATCTTCCGCTTAAGTCCCCTTCAAAAGTCGATCCAATCGAACCACCAAATTCCAAGGATAGGAAATCTCTAATAGCAATCCACACAAGGAATTGTATTCAAGAACGACGCAAAGAAACCAATGCTAGTGGGTATTATTTTGCGGCATTAGGGATTATTATTTTGAGAAGAAAACGAATGAAAGCTTCTTAATTTTTTGTTTCTAAAAAACGTCAAAAGGATTTTTGTTTTCAGAAGAAAAGCTTCTGAAAAAACCTTTTGCACGCATGTACATAATGTGTGTGTGTGTGTGTGTGTGTGTGTGTGTGTGTGTGTGTGTGTGTGTGTGTACAACAAAGCACAAAAAACCCTTTCCTTTATGTTTTGTGTCCTAAACCTTTTAGGGAACAAAACCATAAAACTCTTTCCTTTTGGAAATTACCACGTACAGAGAAAAAAAAAATTGTTTCCTAACTCTTTTTAGGTAACAATAATTTAGCCCTTTCAAATTATGGGCTTTGAGACTTTAAAATTGCAATTTAGCCCATGAACTATAAGTTTATAATTTAATCACAAAGCATTTAAATAATTACAATTCAACCCCAACTAATTATAACACTTTATAATTAGCCGATAATAATTATTTATTCTCCCCAATTATTTCTAGACCATCCAAAAGTCTAGAAACTTAAGTGGCTTAACATAAACCTCTCAATATTAAAATGTCAGTACAATAAACTCCTTTCGCCATACAATATCTCATTTGATTTAGAGTATGGAATTAGTACCAACTCCCTCTAGAATATTAGTTAATCTTGGCCCGAATATTCTAGTACTTGTTCCCGAAATTCATTACTCAACATGTGTATCAATTGGAACTATTTCCAACATGTAGTCACCTTAGCCAAGGACTTATTGAGTAGTGATTTCTACAAGTAGTCTTGAGATATTTGCTCCTACTATTAAGAGTGGTGAATCATTTATTGGCCCTCTCAACTACTTTCATTTACTTTACATTATACCCAATATGCATCTCATAGGTGGTCTTGTAAGGACTTCAGAGATTGGAATCAAAGTATAACGCTTAGCAAACAAAGTACCTTGGAGTTCTCGGGTCTAAAAATACTTGTACATTTGCTATAATGAGATTCTAGTACGGCACTAAATAGTTATCCATGTAATTATCTCATAATTAGGTCTTCCAATATACTTGTTCAAATAAAAAGCATCCACGTATTAACTTTGAGTATCACAATACTCACGGATGTGAGAACCACCGCTTGATCAAATCAAGAAGTATAACACGTGCTAGTTTTAGCACATTAATGATGTTTTATCTCATTAATACTAGGACTAGGGACACAAACATAGTTCAGTGTAATAGGAATCTCACATCACGATCTCTATTTTGATTTTCTAAACACAATGTTGTACTTGGGATTTTATCTAACAGTTTTATACATATAAACATGTGAAATAAAGAAACTGAAAGATAAAGAATTCATTTTATTGATTTAATGTGCAAAATACATTGTACAAATGATTTCTTTTAGGGTACATTCCTAACAATATCCCACTTGCACTAGACCTAATCATTCATTTATCTAATACCAAATGACTGAACATAACCATCATGCTTCTTTTAGGATAATGCCTTTGTAAGCGGATCAACTATGTTCTGATCAGTGGGGACTCTTTCTATCTTTACATCATTTCTATCAATAATTTCTCTAATCAAGTGATAGCGCTCAAATTGAACACGTAGCATGATTATGACTCATAGTCATCATTATCATATTAGAAACTGGCATCAGTATACCATTTTAAATCATGCTAAACCTTTTAGCACTTTATCTATGTATGTAGACTGCGAAAAACTAATAAAACTCTTTTGATCTATCTCTATAGATTCTTATTCCCAGAATATAAGCTGCTTCTCTAAGGCCTTTCATGGAGAATTTCTTTAATGACCAAAACATGACTAATTGTAAAGTAGAGACATCATTTCCTATTAGCAATATGCCATTTACATATAGTAATAGGAAAATAATTGCACTCCTACTAATCTTCTTGTATACACAAGGTTCCTCCATATTTTGTTTGAAACCAAATTCTTTTATTGTTTTATCAAAACGGATGTTCTAACTCTTGGAAGCTTATTTTAGTTCATTTTTAACTTCATGGATTCAAGTTATTTGTTAGATTCTGAACTATTCACTTCTTCGTAAACAATAGGCTCATTTTTTTCTATGAGCGATATGTTATTGTGATGAGAAATCCATATCTCTTAGATGCCATACTTATCTTACTTGACCTACGAGGTTCTTGTGTATTAGATGGTTCATCTATTTTATCAATAGATTCGGGATCCATTGGTTGATTATTGTTTGTTTGAGCTTCTTGAGCTTCGCTAAGTTCAATTTTGCTCCCACTATCTCCCTTAAACACTAATTCATTTTCTAGGAAAACAACATGCCTTGAAACAAATACTTTATTTTTAATAGGGAGATAGAAATAATATCCATAAGATTTTTTTGGATATCTTACAAATAAACACTTGTCCGACTTATTCTCTAATTTTTCTGACTTTGTCCTCTTTACATAAGTAGGACATCCCTAAATTCTCGTATGAGTTAGTTTTGGTCTTTTACCATAAAATAGCTCAAATGGGGTAGTATCAACCATTTTTGGATGGAACTCTATATAGAATATAAATAGCAATTTCTAGTGCATATCCCAAAACAATTTTGTTAGATCAGCAAAAGCCATCATGGATCAAACCATATCTAATAAGTTTGATTCTTCTTTCAGATACACCATTATTCTGAGGTGTATGTGGTAGAGTCTACTAAGATAATATCTCAATATCTCTAAGATAACTTAGAAACTCTTGGCTTAAGTAATCACCTCATCAATCGGATCTTAGAGTTTTAATACTCTTATCAAGTTGTTTCTTTACTTCATTTCTGAATTCTTTGAACTTGTTAAAAACTTCAGATTTGTATTTCATTAAATACAAATACCCAAATCGAGAATATCATTGATGAAGGTTATGAAGTATTGATAACCCCCTCTTGCTTATAATGTCATTAGTTTACATACATCAGTATGTATTAGTTCTAATAATTGCTTAGCCCTTTCCTCTTTCTTGAAAAAGAGGTTTTAGTCATTTTTTCTATTAAAAAAGATTTACAAATCTCATATGATTCAAAATCAAATGAACCTAAATCACCACACTTATATAACTTAGAAAGGCAATTCTCATATACATGGCCTCAATGATAATGCCATAAGTAAGACGGGTTTGTGTTATCTTTTCTTACCTTTTATTATTTATATTGAGACCTTAATTTTCCATTTTTAGAATATATAAACCATTCATCAAAGTTGCAGTACCATAATGGATGTCATTTAATGAGAAAGAACAACTTTTATTCTTAAAATTTAAATGAAATTCAAGCAAATCTAAACAAGTAACTGAGATAATGTTTTTAGTAAAACTGGTACATAATAATAGTTTTCTAGTTCTAAAATTAATCTAAAAGGCAAGTGTAGATGATAAGTCCCTATAGCAAGTGCTACAACCTTTGCTCCATTTGCTATACGAAGGTCCATATCACCTTTCTCCAGCTTTTTACTGCTTTTTAGTCCCTGTAACTTATTACATAAATGAGATCCACATCCGGTATCCAATATCTATATCTTATTATTGAAGACAGTATTGATCTCAATCATAAATATACCAAGATTAGAAATAGAAGTTATTGCAAGCTTCTCCTTCTCCTTCTTTTTTTTTTAACAGTCTCCAAATAACTTTTGCAGTTAAGCCTCCAATGGCCCATTTTGCCACAATGGTGACATGGGCCTTTGGTAGCTATCTTCTTCTTCTTCACACCATCTTAAGGTTTAGTTAGATTCTTTTTTTTTTTCCTTTTAGAAATATTTTTCTTTTTAGAAGAAGAATCAACCAATGAGACTACGTTATTTTCTTTCTTCATAGAAGACTCCACAATCTTAAGAAGATTGATCAACTCAGGTATAGTTGTCTCAATCTTATTCATTTAGTAGTTTATCACCAATTGTGAAAGACTAATTGGTAAGGATTGAAGAATTAAGTCGATACTTAATTTGTGATCCATAGTGAACCCAAGTGATCCAAACTTATCAATTAACTCCTAGCATCTTAAGTCCATAAGTGGCCACTTAAGTGCCTTCTACCATCTTAGAACAGAACAACGGCTTAGAGATCTCATATCTCTCCGTCCTTGCTTGCTTATCAAAAAACTCTCTTAGATGGAAGATAATAGTATAAGCATCCATATGCTTATGCTATTTTTAAAGCCCAATAGTCATTGACACCAGCATAATACAAGATGATGTGTCACTATCCTCTTTATGCTTCTTATAGACTTCATGCTCTTCAGCAAGAGCATCATTAGCTGATGATGGTGGAATTGGAGCATCTAACAAGTAGAACAATCTTTCCGATTTGAGAATGATTCTCAAATTTATATTCCAGTCTAAGAAGTTTGATTCGGTGAGCTTATTTCTTTCTAAAATGTTATGTAAATTCAAATTTGTTGCCATGATGCAAATGACCTAAATGAAAGATAAGAGGCAATAGACTATGTATATGCACATAAAATGCACTTAATTATGTTTTTAATTAAACGTGTATTTAATCCACTATTTTCTTTCAAACTTATAGCCCTCACTATTAACTCGGGAAAGCCCGTTAGAAGCTTTCTTAGTGGACCAATATCTAAATGCCTTATGAATGACCTTAGATATGTCCAACAAACCACTCTTAAGTTCAATAGTAGGTATCTAATGCTAATTACATCAAATGTAACTACCGG
Source organism: Voacanga thouarsii (assembly GCA_026120185.1). NCBI lineage: Eukaryota > Viridiplantae > Streptophyta > Magnoliopsida > Gentianales > Apocynaceae > Voacanga > Voacanga thouarsii. The sequence goes on along the minus strand of JANUWF010001650.1, from coordinate 2,611,133 downwards.
ATCGTTAGGTGATTAATATCTTTTAATTTTAAAGCACTTAGTGCTATCCTAACTTAGCCTTTAATATTCTTTATATGTGGGTATGCCCAACCGAGATAAAGATATTAATTAAATCTAACCCATTAATTCGGAATCATATTCCATATCTTGAACATGCTCGATGTCAAGTAAGCTTGGGTATGCCCAACAACCTAATCTCGAAAAAGAACTCTCGTTCTTGCTATATTAATAGAAGGCTTTAGATTTAATATTGTTTGAGGGATTTTAATTATTCAATTAGCAGTCTCATCGTTTGGCATGAAAAATATCAATATTTTGATATAATTGTAATAGACTCAATTACATAACTTGATTATGGACTTGTCTAGATTAATTTCCTTAAGCCAAGTAGGAAATTAATTTTGGTCAAACCTAGGTATTCATACATGTTTTTGAGAAGAAAGTCTTACTATCTTCTTGCTTCACCTTGGTCGCCATCTCCATAAATTCAAAAAATAATTTCTAATCCTATCTAACCTATATAATCTAATTACATAAATTCCTAATGAAGAAACCTCGAGTTACATTTGAGGAGAATTAGTTGAGAAGAGAAATTACAAGAGAATTATAGAGAAAGGCAGGACGCGTAGACACTATTTATTCAAAACAAAGTAATAAAATGCGTTACACAATTTAAATTAATCAAATTAACTTGGTCTAAATCCAGAACCAAGCCAACATACCAATATCATGTTTTAAACACATTAAGCAAAAAATAAATATACATAAAATTTTAAATTTTAAAATTATTATTTTAGAAAATATAATTAATTAGTCCCAAAATCAAATTTTGGAAAAAATCTTGGGGTCCTTTTAGAATAAAATATTTCGGTGGGTCCTCAAAGAAATAATAAAAACTAGTGGTCAAAAGCGAAAACAAAAAAACTGATTTTTTTTTTATATATATTAAAGGGCCATAGCTGCCCACGGCTATTCAATTGACAATTGAAACAATTGTGAATTGAAAACAATATATATTAAATAATATAATATATATTAATATAAAATATAAATAATATTATATTAATGGTAAATAGTAAATATATTATACTTGTTTTATATATTAATATATTATATTAATTGGAAATAATTTCTAATCTCGCATCCAATATCCAATTGGAACAATTTCAATGAACATGAACCAATTTCCTATTCATCACAATTTGAAACAATTTCCAAATAAATTCGGTTTATTCAAAAGCTAACAAAACTGACCCTGTGAGATTTAGAAACAATTGTGATGGGACATCTGTTCCCCTTTCCAATTAAGAAACAATTTCGTAGGAAACAACTACCTTTAATCAGGGGGAAAAAAAAAATCCTTTCCCTTTCCACCGCTTTCAGTAATCACCGAAAAAAAAAAAAAATCATTCGGCCAAACATTTCAACCAAATTAAATTTTTAATCTTTTTTTCTCTGAACAGAAACAATTTCTATATTATTATTATTTTTCCACAAAACAAACAATTTGTTCATAACCCACTTAAACAAATTTTCAAAATAAAATTTTACATAAAACAATTTTCATAGACCTGAATTTTTTTTCTCTGAAACAATTTCAAAATTAATAATAAACCCGTAAAACACATACGAGATGACTCTAATATCACTATTGGATTTCGATCATACAAATCAATTTATACACAGCGGAAAAATAAAACAAAATCTACTCAAAGAATCATTTATCATTTATATGTAATTAAACGGATTAAGAGAAAGGGAAAAAAATAGTTACTTGAAAACGTAAACAAAAAAAAAAAAAAATCTTCCACTTAAGTCCCCTTCAAAATTCGATCCAATCGAGCCACCAAATTTTAAATATAGGAATTCTTTAACAATAATCCATATAAGGAATTATATTCAAGAACGGCACAAAAGACCGATGCCAGTGGATATTATTTTGCGGCGTTAGGTATTCTTATTTTGAGAAGAAAACGAATGAAAGCTTCTTAATTTTTTGTTTCCGAAAAACGTCCAAAGGATTTTTGTTTTCAATAGAAAAGCTTCTGAAAAAACCTTTTGCATACATAGACATATCAACATATATATATGTATGTACAACAAAGCACAAAAACCCTTTTCTTTATGTTTTGTTTCCTGAACCTTTCATGGAACAAAACCATAAAGCTTTTTTCTTTTGGAAATTACCACGTATACAGAAACAAGATTGGTTTCCTAACTCTTTTTGGGTAACAATAATTTAGCCCTTTTAAATAATGGGCTTTGAGACTTTAAATTTATAATTTAGTCCATAAATTATAACAAATTTATAATTTAACCACAGGGAATTTACATAAATACAATTCAATCCTAACTAATTATAACACTTTATAATTAGTCAATAATAATTATTTCTTCTCTCCTATTAACCCTAAAATGTTATAAAATAATATCTTGAGTATCAATTACTCATTTGTGTGTGACGTATTAGGTTTTCTAGTCAATTGGTGGCTAATATTAATTAATTCTATCATAATAGAATTAATAATCTTTTTAATAATTATAATTAAATTTATTAATTCTCTAATTAATAAATTTATATTTAACAGATCATGAGCGATATTTAGCAAAATATTATGACCACCTAAAAGTCCAGAATGTTAAGTGGCTTGACAAGAACATTTCAATAGCAAAACGTTAATGCAATAAACACCTTTCGCCATATAATATCTCATTCAATTTAGAGTATAGAATTAGTGTCAACTCCCTCCAAAATAGTAATTAATTCTGGCCCGAATATTCTAGTACTTGTTCTCGGAATCCATTACTCAACATGTGTATCAATTAGAACTTTTTCTAACACTTAGTCACCTTAGCCAAGGATTTCTTAAGTAATGATTCCTACAAGTGGCCTTGAGATATTCGCTCCTACTATTAGGAGTGGTGAATCATTTATTGACCTTCTCAACGACTTTCGTTTACTTCACGTTGTACCCAATGTCCATCTCATAGGCAGTCTTGTAAGGACTGCAAAGATTGAAATTAAAGTACAACGCTTAGCAAACAAAGTATCTTGGAGTTCTCAAGTCTAAGAATATTTGCACATTTGTTATAATGAGATCCTATCACTGGCACTAAATAGTTATCCACATGATTATCTCATAGCTAGGTCTTCCAATGTACTTGTTCAAATAACAAGCCTCCATGTGTTAACTTAGGGTATCATAATATTCACGAATATGAGAACCAGTGCTTGATCAAATCAAGAAGTATAACACATGCTAGTCTTAGTGCATTAATAATATCCTATCTCATTAATACTATGACTAGGGATAATTTAAGTACAAACATAGTTCAATGCAGTAGGAACCTCACATCATGATCTTTATCATAATTTTTTTAACACAGTATTGTTGATGCGTTAATTTTGGGTGCATAAAATCATCAATTTTAAATACATCCCTTAGTCAAGTTTTAATTAAAACATTAATCCCAAAATACACATATAAATAAGTATAGTATAGGGAATTAACGAATATTGATCCTCAAAGGAACAAGTACACACTAATCATTTTTTATTCATTGTTTAACTGGCCCATATAAAGTAGAAAATAATAAAAAGAAAAATAAAGAAATATATACAACTCAAGGATGCAGGTCTATGTAATTTAGACAATTATCCTAGAAAACATGATAATGAACCAACTAGTAATTCACTCAACTAATTATTATCTTGGCATTATGAAGGAATATAAAGTAAAATTCAATCGTTTCACAAGTCATGATTCTACTTAGATAAATCCCACTTTGTTTCCCAATCCATGAAATCCTATAGTTTGATCAAATTAACAAATTTTCCAATCAAACTAACATTACCAAAACATGCATTAAGCTCAATTCCTTATAAACATGAAATTAGCTAATAGTCCTTTGCTTGAGGTGAAATCAACTAATCTTTCATCATTTAGTCATATAATCTTAATTTCGTTGCTCAAGTCTATTAAGATTAGACAAATACAAAATCAATGTAATGAAACTCCTAACATCATCGTCTCAAATTAATTAGAAGAACTTGCATCAATAACCAATGAAATCAAGTAATCAAACACCAAAGAAAATAATTAATTAATCAAACAACTAAATTAACCCAAAATCATAAATCTAAGAATAATATCTAAATACAATTAAAGAATTAAAATCATCATTGTTCAAGAAAAATAAAACAAATGAAAGAGATAAATACTCATAGACAAGCCTTTCAATTTCTAATCAAAACTCCTCCAAGAATCAATGCTCATTGAATTATTCCTCTGGAGAAAATATTGGTGATGCAATCTAAAAAAATATATCTAAGTTCTACATTATGCACCCCTTTTTCTAAGTAAATTGGCCTTTATTTAAAGGCTTACAATGTTCCTAAAAAACTCCTAATTAAAGAAGAAGTAATGTCCTAAAAATCCAAAACCAAAAAGGATTAGTAATTTTCCTAATAAAAATCTAAATAAAACAAAAAGGTTCCACTGCCTTAAAATTGGAAAAGAATTCGGGAACTTGATTTTGAATTGAGCTTTGGAACTCTTCTTTATCATTGTGTACTGAAGACATTCTTGTTGATTTGCTGAAATTGGCTTCAATTAAGCCATTCTTCTTCAATTGAGCAGTACCGAAATCGATTTCTTTCTTTTCCTTGCATCGGCTCAATTGAGTCGCAAACCTTTGAAGGCATGGAAAGCGGGAAAACACAGAGCAAGTAGCGGAAGCGAACATAAAAAAAATTGGAAAACAAGAACAGGGATTCCAGGGCAGGGCCAGCGCCAGCTCGGGCAGCCCTAGCCGGCGCCGGTTGCGCCCTATCCCAATCCCGAGGTTTTAAAAATTTTACCTCTTTTCCTCTTTTTAAGTGTTGGCTGTACCAGAACGTGTGCAACCAGTGTAGGTGTGCTGGTAGAAGTCTCTGGTGCGATTCCTACACGCCTCCTACTCCGCCTTTGCATGTATATGAACGCCAAACTCTCGGTCTTTCAATATATGGCCTGCCTAACTACCGTTTGGTGAACAACTAACGAGCTAAGGAATTTTCGGGAGAGAGAGAAAGAGAGACATCTGGCTATTCCATAGAGAAGGAGTCGTCTCTCTTGTGTGTCTAATTGCAACAACGTTGTTTTCAATCCTCCTGTTTAACCTAAATAAAAAACCTTAAGTTAAATTGGACTGGGCCATTGGACTCTTGGTTTAACCTATTAGGCTTAATTAATTATTCTAGTTAGAACCAACTTAATGGCCCAACAAATAATTAATTTTTTAGCCCAAATAAACTAGTCCAATTAAAAAAGCCTAAATCAGTTTAGTCCCAAGTTAATCCCTAATTATTCAAACTGGGCCAAAGCCCTGAATAAATAATTAACCCAATAAACCAATTTTAATTAATCCTCTCTCCATGGACCTTTATTTTATTCTAATCCATTAATTAAATTAGGCTACTTAAATAAAATAAATTCCATTTAATTTAATTTAAGAACAATTCCTTAGCCTGTATACAATTAGGACTTACGGTCTATACTAGGGACCAAAAGACACACCGTCTTGGCTACTAAAATGACCAAAATACCCTTGCTATATAAATAGTTGTATTTTGCATTTTAAATATTTCCTAATATCACCATAAGGAAATATTAACTCCAAGGACAATGTTGCGTTAGCAAAGTCTCCGACCTACAGGTGTAATGACTAAAATACCCCTCTATACATCGCCGTACATTTAGAGAGGAAGAAGTGTAATAACACCTCTCTAAATGACATCTACCATCCTTAGGCCTCTAGTCAAATGATCCACGACCTCCTGAATTGTTTCCGCTTTCCAAGGGAGCTACCCTAAAGTAAACATCCAAGTCATGTTTCCCACGACTCTGGATATTCAGATCATTCAGACAACCACAAGGGGCGATATAGTATAGAAACTATCTTGTACAAGTCTGTCTTTAACTAACTAGTCACACATACCCAACATGAAAGTATATTGGCCCTACAATAGAACCTCAATTATAGCATATCAAAGTATATGCTTCCAGCTTCGTCAGACCACTAACTCATACTCAAGTCGTAGAGTACTAATCCACGCTGTAGCGGTAGTAACCTAGGTTTCTACCATATAGTACTTTTAAAAAACCACTACTACAGGTCATATTCTACGTATTCAAAATACGCTTATGTCATAAAGTGAGTGGACTACTCACTGGCTAAAGGTAAGCCATTCCCCCATTTAGAATTCACAACATAATAACTTAGACATGGTAAGATTCTCATTCTCATCAATCGATTAAGAACGAATGTTTATGTGTTAAGTAACCCGTGATCCATACCTTACTGTGAAAGACCTCCATTCACATGGACCACTTACTTAAACACAATGGGTTTTTTCCAAATGTAATTGTGCACAAATAAAATAGTAAATTTACAAACAATTTCTGAAAATAAATTTTTTTATTAAAATATTCGATTTTTACATCAGAAACCTAGTCTAAAAGGGCATACATCCCAACAACCTTCAATTGAGCTGTGCTAATGACATTACACTTTCCCTTTTTCTATCTTCTTGCTCAGCTGCACGAAAGTTATCCAACCGTTGAAGCTCATTCTGCCGAGCCATGAAGCATTTGCTGTCGGCTTATTCAAGCCACTGCCCAGCCTTGCAAATTCTCATTTTCTTCCTTATGCTTTTGTCTTCTTCCTCTTTGCTTTATGTCTTTTGCTTTTCTTTCCTTAGCCCACCGATTTCATTCCTTTCTTTATTGTTTTTCTTCTTTGGTCGTTTTTGTTAACTTTTACTTTTTGTTTGAGTCGCCCAAGCCGCAGCTTACATTGTCTCCTTTTCCTCTCCAATTTTCAATTTCCTCTATTCCATACCAATGTTCCTCTATTTCTTTTCGGTCTTTTTCAAGACTGGCCCGATGCTGGGTCAGCCTTCTTAGCCTGGTGCCGGGTCTATACAATAAATTTATCCAATTCTCCTCCAAATTCACCTATTTTTGTATAAAATTACAAAAAAAAAAAGAAGTATTTTTATAAGTAAAATATCAAATAGGAAGGAATATAATTCATTATTGTATTAAAAGTGTCTCAAATTAACCTCAAATAACTAAAAAAATAATGCTGATTTTAACCCTTATAAATACCCCCACACTTGATTCTTTACTTGTCCTCAAGTAAATACTTAAACAAAGCACTCAATAGAATTTATTTCATTTCATATTCATCAATAATAAAGTTATAATTTTTTTCAACCTTAGATAAAAAATTATCATTCATTCAACCCTTTAAAAACCTTTGTAAACTCATGCATTTGAAGATTTAAAAGAGAAGCAAAACATAGCAAAGCAACGAAGAACAAGAAAAAAAAACGCAGTAGAAGTTCCAGACCAGAGCCGGTGCCGGTTCTTGCGGCCTCAGCCAGTGCCGGTCCCGTCTTGACCGGGCTCCAAGAGGAAAAACATTTTTTTTTTACCTCTTCTTGTTCTCAGAGTTGTCTGGACTAGAATATGCAGAATTGGGGTGGATGCGCTGGTGGAAACCTCGGGTGCGATTCCTACAAGCCTTCTACTGCGTCGGTGCATGTATATGAACGCCAACTTCCCTCTCGATCTTCTAATATATGGCTGGCCTAATCCACGTTTGGTGAAAACTCACAAGACTAAGGAATTTTTCCAGAGAGAAAAAGGGGGGCCGTCTGTTTTCTTTTCTCTTAGAGAATAAGAAGAAACAACGTACATCTTTTTTCTCCAATTTAACCTAAATAAAACCTTAGGTTAAACTAAAATTTTAATTTGGCCCATTAGACTCTTAGTTTAATCTCTTGAACCCAATTAATTATTCTAATCAGAACCAAATAAATGGCCCAGTAAATAATTAATTTTTCAGCCCAAATAAACTAGTCCAATTAACAAGACTATATTAGTTTAGTCCTAGGTCAATATTTAATTATTCAAACTGGGCCAAAGCCCTGAATAATTAATTAACCCACCAAACTAATTTAATTAATTCTCTCTCTCTCTCTGTGAACCTTTATTTTATTCTAGGTTAAATCAAGCTACTTAAATAAAATAAATTCCATTTAATTTAATTTAAGACCAATTCCTTAGCTTGTATACAATTAGGACTTACGGTCTATACTGAGGACCAAAAGACATACCGCCTTGGCTACTAAAATGTCCAAAATACCATTGTCATATAAATAGTTCTATTTTGTATTTTAAATATTCCCTAATATCACCATAAGGAAATATTAACCACAAGGGCAATGCTGTGTTAGCAAAGTCTCCAACCTACAGGTGAAATGACTAAAATACCCCTCTATATATTGCCGTGCATTAGAGAGGAAGAAATGTACTAACACCTCTCTAAATGACATCTACCATCCTTAGGCTTCTAATCTGATGATCTACGACTTCCTGGATTGTTTCCGCTTTCCAATGGAGCTATCCTAAAGGAAACATCTAAGCCATACTTCCCAGGGTCCTGGATATTTAGATCATTTAGACAATCACAAGAGGCAATATAGTATAGAAACTATATTTGTACAAGTTTGTCTTAACTAACTAGTCACATATACTTAACATGCAAGTGTATTGGTCCTACAATAGAACTTCAACTAAAACATATCAAAGAACATGCTTCCAGTTTCGTCAGACCACCAACTCATACTCAAGTCGTAGAGTACTAGTCCACGTTATAGCAGTAATAGTCTAGGTTTCTACCATGTAATACTTTAAGAAACCACTACCACAGGTCCTGTTCTATGTATTTAAAATACGCTTATGTCATGAAGTGAGTGGACTACTCACTAGCTAAAGGTAAGTCATTCCCCATTTGGAATTCATAACATAGTAGCCTAGATATGATGAGATTCTCATTCTTATCAATCAGTTAAGAACAAACATTCAGGTGTTAAGTAATTCGTGATCCATACCTTACTGTGAAATACCACAATTCACATGGTCCACTTACTTAAATACAATGGGTCTTTTTCAAACGTAATTATACACAAATAAAATGTTAATTCATAAACAATTTTTGAGAATAAATTCTTTTATTAAAATATTCAATGTTTACATCAGAAACCTAGTATAATAGGGCATTTTTCCCAACGGCATTAAATCAAATAATCCCAAGGCCATCAAAGTTAAATTAAACAAGCTTATATCTAGTACAAGAAAATTATTCCACTCCTCAAGCAAAAACATAGATAACATAAATCATACAAGCCAAGTCATTTAACCAATTCAAGCATTATAAATTCAAATTTGCAAAACTTGAGTTAGTGAAACAAGGAAAACACTCTATTCTCTTTTTTTCCTCTCAAAATTTTTTCAACGACTTAGGGAATTGATAACCTCAAGTGCATGGATTTCTCTTCACACACCATATTGGCCCCCTTATAGTCATCATCTTTTTTTTTCAGCAATTTTTTCTCTCTTTTCTCTTTCTTTTCATTTTTCCTTTTTGCCTTCAGGCTAGCCTCAAGAAAGTATGATGCTTCTTTGTTTCTTCTCTTCCATTCACCATATTGGCCCCCTTTTTAGCAAAAGGTCTCTATATTTTTTCTTTTAGAGATAAAAGCATATATTTTTCAACTCAATTTTTTTCATCTCACACTTTTTTTTCAACTCAATTTTTTTTCTCATATTCCTCATTCAAAACTCAAAATTAAGCAAATTTTAAATCCATAATACAAGAATTAATCAACAACTCTTCCCATATTTCATCACTTCATCCATATTCAAACTCAAAGAATAAAACAAAACTCAAATACCAAATATAACCAAGGTTAACCTAAATTCTCAAGACTTAGCAAAATCCAACTTAATATACAAGTTTACCTTTAAATAAAAATCCAACCGTACTGAATGACAAATCCATATCTAAAGTCAAAAAGAAAATTATAATTTCATTAGAAACAAATAAACTCAATTTAGCTCCAAATCTTCAAACTTTCAAATTTCAAAATTTTCAAAGAAATTTTTTCCAAGATGGAAAAATGGTTGTCCAAATTTCAAATTCCAAAGTAACTCAACAACAAGAAAACACCAAGATAATTGTTAACAACTTGGACCAAGAATTTCACCAAACCACTCCCTCACACTTAAACTGGATAATGTCCTTATTGGCCGAAAATAACACGAGAAAGCATCTCCAATGGGACCAAAAATGATGAAAGGGTAGAAGTTTAAGCAATACTCCCCAAGTGCAGATTAGCTCTAAAATAAGAGAAGTTCATCCTTCAAGAAGTTGGAAGAATTATTGCTAGTGACATAAACCTACCAAAAGAAAAAAAAACACGCAAGTAAAAGCAAAAAAAAAAAAATGAATTGGAAAAAAAACAAGATAAAATTTCAATAAAAATCAAAGGAAAAGAAAAATAGAAAGTTAAAGCCTCTAAGTCCTTCTCGAAGTAGAGCCTCTAAGCGGGCCTCCAAATTGTCCAAAAGAACCACCAAATGGACCACCACGACCTCTAAAGGGCTCACGAGGTCCTCCTTGTCTCAACCAAACACACTTTGCACATGGTTCTCTTTTCAGTGAAGAAATTTTCCAGACTTGTGATGCTCAAGAAAAACAAGAAGAATATCCAACGTAGATAGCAAAAGCACAATGTCAACCAACTTTAATCAATACAACAAAATACAACAAGGAGGCCACGATTTCCATATTTGCAAAAATTTCAGAAAAATGCATAGATAACTTTGAGAAGCAATCATAAGACTCACAAACCATTCTATGCATTTTTCTACCACCAAATAAACTCAACAAAGAGATGTCCATGTCTAGTAAATATTTCCTCAAAAACACATATACAAAATGCTAAGAAATTCAAGAGGATAAAATCTAGAAAGTTTTGCACCAATGTATTCCCCAATGTATGAGCTTTAAAGTTTTTAATTCATGGAAGATAATTCATAGAAGAAGAAGAACAAGGTCAAGAAGAAAGGAAGAAGATTAATGTAGTGAAATAGACTATAAAAAAATGAATTTGGGAGGGGGTTGGTTCCTCATGCGACAAACAAGAGACAAAAATAAGAAAAGGAAAAGGAAAAAGGAAAAAGGAAGGAAAAGATAAAATAGGAAGAATTTGGGAAGAAAAGAAAAAGATTAAGGAAACAAATGAAAAAGGAAGAAAAAAAATTATTATTTTTTTAGTGCGGTTATTGTTAGATAAAGCTAGCCCGGCGCCTGGACCATTTTCTAGCCTGGCGTCAGGTTAGCTATGGCTTTTTTTTTTTTTTGGTTAAATTTTTTTATAAAAAAATAATAATGATAAATAAAAACTATCCTAATACAATGCATGAATATAGTACAAAACAAAATAAAAATATAAATATATATATTTTTTCTTTTAATCTAAAACAAAAGAAACACATAATTAAAAGTTAATCCTAAATGAATGCATAGGCACAATACATGTAAAATAAGAATGCATAAATTAAATATTAAATTAAAATTATATATATATAAAGAAATAAAAAATTTTAAATAAAATAAACAAAATTCAGTCTGTCTAAAATATCGTGTCAGCACAAGTCCAAACCTGACAATAAAAAGAGTTAGTATTGACTCCAAATTATAGACGTACAAATCATCAAATTAAAAATACAATTAGTACACATATTTCAAATTAGCATTAGATTAGTAAAATTAAATAATTAAATATACAATATATACAAATGACAAGTTAGTAATTATCAGCATGTATCTACCTATTTACGTATTTATATGGCTAAATCAATGAAATCCAAACTTTCATGATATTGTTCCCCGGCAACGGCGCCAAAAACTTGATGCGTTAATTTTGCGTGCATAGAATCATCAATTTTAAATCTATCCCTTAATCAATTTTTAATTAAAACATTAATCCCAAAATACATATGTGAGAAAGTATACTGATCGCAAGAATAATATAGGGAATTAACGAGTACCGATCCTCAGAGGAACAAGTATACACTAATCACTTTTCATTCATTGTTTAGCTAACCCAAATAAAGTAGAAAATAATAAAAAGAAAAGAAATATATACAACTCAAGGATATAGGTTTGTGCAATTTAGACAATTATCCTAGAAAACATGATAATGAACCAACTAGCAATTCTCTCAACTAATTATTATCTTGGCATCATGAATGAATATAAAATAAAATTCAATCATTTCACAAGTCATGATTCTACTTAGATAAATCCCACTTCCTTTCCCAATCCATGGAATCCTATATTTTGATCAAATTAACAGATTTACCAATCAAGCTAACATAACCAAAACATGCATTAAGCTCAATTCCTTATAAACATGAAATAGCTAATAGCCCTTCGCTCGAGGTGAAATCAACTCATCTTTGATTACTTAATCCTACATTCTTAACTTCGCCACTTAAGTCCATTAAGATTAGACAAATACGAAATCAATGTAATGAAACTCCTAACATTGTCCTCTCAAGCCAATTAGAAGAACTCGCATCAATAACCAATAAAATCAAGTAATCAAACACCAAAGAAAATAATTAATTAATCAAAGAACTAAATTAATTCAAAATCATAAATCCAAGAATAATATCTAAATACAATTAAAGAATTAAAATCATCATTGTTCAATAAAAATAAAACAAAGGACAGAGATTAATACTCATAGACAAGCTTTTCAATTTCCAATGAAAACTCCTCTAAGAATCAATGCTCCTTGAATTATTCCTCTAGAGAAAATATTGGTGATGCACTCTAAAAAAATATGTCTAAGCTTTACATTGTGCACTCCCTTTTTCTAAGTAAATTGGCCTTTATTTATAAGCTTACAAAGTTTCTAAAAGAATCCTAAGTAAAGAAGAAGTAATGTCCTAAAAATCCAAAACAAAAAAGGATTAGTAATTTTCCTAATAAAAATATAAATAAAACAAAGAGGTTACACCACCTTAAAATTGGAAAACAATTTGGGAACTTGATTTTGAATTGAGCTTTCGAACTCTTCTTTGTCGTTTTGTACTAAAGACATTCTTGTTGATTTGCTGAAATTGGCTTCAATTGAGCCATTCTTCTTCAATTGAGCAGTACCGAAACTAACTTCTTTCTTTTCCTTTCATCAGCTCAATTGAGCCGCAAACCTTCAATTGAGTCGTGCCAATGACATTGCACTTTTCCTTTTTTTGTCTTCTTGCTCAGCCACATGAAAGCTGTCCAGCTGTCGAAGCACATTCTGCCGAGCCATGAAGCATTTGCTGTCAGCTCATTCGAGCCACTACCCAACCATGTAAAATTCTCCTTTTCTTCTTATGCTTTTGTCTTCTTCCTCTTTGCTTTATGTCTTTTTCTTTTCTATCCTTGGCCCACCAATTTCATTCCTTTCTTTATTGCTTCTCTTCTTTAGCCGTTTTTGTTAACTTTTGCTCTTTGTTTGAGCCGCCCAAAACGCGGCTTGCATTGTCTCCTTTTCCTCTCCAATTTCCAATTTCCTTTGTTCCATACCAATGTTCCTCTGTTTCTTTTCATTCTTTTTATAGACTGACCCAGCCCTAGGTCAGCCTTCTTAGCCTAGTGTCAGGTCTTTACTATAAATTTATCCAATTCTCCACAAAATTCACCTATTTTTGTATAAAATTACAAAAAAGCATTTTTATAAGTGAAGTATCAAATATGAAGGAATATGACTAGTTATTGTATTAAAAGTGTCTCAAATTAACCTCAAATAACAAAGAAAATAACGATGATTTTAACCCTTATCAATTGTATTTGGGACTTTATCTAACAATATATACATAAAAAATATATGAAACAAAGAAATTGGAAGATAAATATGCCTTTTATTAATTTAATATGCAAAATATATTGTACAAATAATTGATTCTATGGCACAATCCTAACGAACTTCACTTTTCGTTCATCATCAAACTCGTCAACAATATACCTAAAACTTATCCCTATGTTGACTTTCTATTTCTTGTTGCAATGAGACCTTGTCCGTCCACTTCATGATTTACTTTATTTGTTTGATTTAGTACATCTTGGATTGTGTTTTCTCTTTATAGTTTTTCCTCTTTCTCAAAATTCTAATGTCACTATCTACTCAATCTTTTGCTCAATGTCCTTTGTTTCTTCCTATAAATCCTTGTCAACCTCTAATGAAGTAGAAGCATCGATTCTCATCAATTAAAACAACTTTTTTGAAATTAAGTATTTGAATCTTTTTACTTTCTTGCTCTTTAATATTTTCTAAGTCACCATTCTTCCTTTGATGCTAGGATTTTTCCCTGGTATTCAGTTCTTTTCCCTATTGAATTTGTAACTTAATTCCTATTGTTTGGATATGCAAAATAGGATGAGATTAGTCTGTTATGGGATAAGTTAGCTTTACCCGACTGAAAATAAGGCAACAAGAGCTTCAAGTTAGCGATCAAACATTCTTGACATTAATTCCTAGTGGAGGAATTCTAAAGAACCCAATGGGAGACAAGTTAAGTTTAAGGTACTTAAGACCATCTCAGGTAATCAAGAGAATTAGTCTTGTCGCATACCAGATGGTCTGACCGGTATACATGAAGTTGCATTCAAGTTGGGGATTTTTAGACACCAAGAAAGAGAGAAATTGAGATAATGATATCTAGGACCACTTCAAGTAATCGAGAGAGTAGGTCCTATCGCCTACAAACTAGGTTTGACTGATGGATGGATGGGTATCCATGACACGTTTCTTGTGACACAGCACAAGAGGCATCAATTTGATCCGAAACATGTGTTGAACGATGAATCATTGATTTTGTAACTTGACTTGAGTTACATGGAAAATCCGAAAAAGATTTTAAAATGAAGTGTTAAGACGCTACGGTGTAAGCATAAATCTATGGTGAAGATTTATGGGGGCATCATGGGATGCAGGATACAACCTGGGAGACAGACAAGCAGAGGAAACGAATGTATCCAAAATTATTTTGGAGTTATGACAACCTAAATTTCGAGATGAAATTCCCTTAAGAGGGAGGATGTAATACCCCACCTGAATGGAGAAGGTGTAATACCCTGCACCTGCGAAATTTTAATGCACTTATATATGTGTAATACCTTGCCCATAGGTTCCATTAGTCCTTATAGGAGAAGGGACATTGCATGGCATTATGGTTGTGTATATATTAATTTAATGCATTGATATATATGAATTCATCTGTTTGAGTGCATAGTGGTGTTTGATTAAATTAGTTGATCTTTTGTTTGATAAGTAGAATTTAATGGAAAAGAGTGTGTTTGATGGTTAAGGGTGAAAGGAATTTGATGGGAAATATTTGAACAAAAGTTTATATGATTTAGGAGATAAAGCTTGGTGTATATTTCTTGGAGACCAATGTTCGAATCCCAATTTGTGTGCATTTCTTACTTTTCTTTTCAAGCTTGGTTAAAATTCCCTTGTCCACTGCTACTCTTGGGAGTTATCTCTAAAGTATAGGAGTTTAATCTTTCTCAAATTAAAAGATAAAAACCAGAATTTTATCTTCTAGATTAATTTAGATTACAATTATCGACTTAAAATATAAATATTTATCTTCAAAATAATATCTACTTCCTTATTTTTTAATTTTCCATTGAAAGGATTATTTATCCAAAGATATTTTCCAACTGCCATTTTAAGGGATAAAATTCCCATAAATTAATTTTTGAAGTATTAAAAAAAATGCTAGATTAAAAAAATCTGAATTTTATTTCTATGAAAATAATATTTATCTTCTTTTTAAAATTTCACTTCACTTTTTATCACTAAAATTCTAGCTTTTGAAAAAGCTTTTGGCCTCCACTTTTAGGTGTATTCAAACCCTAGCAAGACTCCTAAAATATCTAGAAGATAATCCCTAAGATCTAGTGTTACCACTTTATCAAAATTATTCTATTAATTTATCTCTTTAAACCACAATTTCCTTTAATTAAAATTCTTCTTTCTCTCCTACAAATCTAGCCACTTCCATCTTACTTCTCTCTTTTAGCCAGCCAATTTAGGAGCAAACCCTAGCTAATATTTAGCAAGCCTAGAACAAACAAGAAAGCAACATTTTCTCTTCTTGCTTTGTCTAAGAAACTAAAGCAAGGAAGGAGTCCTTCACTCATTCGAATGCTTAATCTTTCATCTTTTCTTAGATAGTGATGAAGTCTATCTAAACTTCTACACAACAAAAATCATTCACCCTAAACCTTACTAATTTTTTTGCCAGCACACACCCTCACACATGAGAGCAAAAAAAAAAAAAAAAAAAAAACCAAACAAACACACACACACACACACACACACACTCAATTTTACTAAAATAAAAACACAAGCAGCTCTCAATCTCTTTCTACTCTCTTTCTCGGCCCCATTGCTTTTCATTAAGCAATTGGCCATTTCCTAAGTCTTCAATTGATCACACTCACAAGCTTATACCAAACAAAAGAAACCAAACTCCTCTCAAAACCCAAAACACCAAGAAAGACTCTTGAAGAGTCTGAAACACACAAAGCCAAAAACTCTCATAAGGTAAGCAACATTCTCTTTTTTTCCTCATCAATTCTTCTCGTATTTTTTCTTCCTTTCTTCATATTCTTTTCTTTTCTTTTCTTCTTCTTTTTCTTCTACTCTTCTTGGCCAAAACCCAAGGTTGATTTTTCTTTCTTCTCTCCAAACGTGTGGACATTTTGGATCAACAAGACACCGTTGATCTTTTTTTTTTTTTTTTGTGGAGGCAAATGGCTTGCTTTATTATTAGGGTTTTTACACCACGTGATCTTCAGATGTAAGCCAAGTGCCTGGTCTCTAGATTTTAGATTTTCATTAGGGAATCGCATGAATAAAAGATAGGATCTAATCTCATACTATTAAATTAGAAGATGTGAATGATGAGATTATGTCATGAATGATGATATCATGACTCGAGTATTGCATGTTTATACTAAGAATAAGAATATGGAAATTATCATGTATTATGTGAATGGGGTTGTTAGAGACTATTATACGAGAAAAGCATGTTTGATGTAGGTTATGTATTTAGGGCGTTTGAGTTAACTATTGTGATGTGGAGTTCATATTTGGCTATGAATGACAGTTGCTACATGAATGAAGTTGTGTTATGATTCAATATCCTTTAGATGTATTTGTATGAATACATGGTTAAAATGATGAGTTGTTGGAGGAAATGTTGAGTAAACTGGTTTAGTTTGTCAACAACTATTAGTAAGGGTATGAATTAACTTTGTAGCTTTTATTACATATCATACTACTAAAAATTGATGCAAATACAACCGCCAAAAAACCTTCATATTTGAGAAAATATCGTCGTTTTAGCTATAAATGATGGTTTCTCAGCCATCATATATAATGCCATCATTTTTATCTAAAGACGACCAAAAAATCGTTGTATTTAGTTAATACAATGGTTTGAATCGATGGTCAGGCAAAAGCATCGCAATTACTCAGTCCGAAAATAGAACTTTGAGATTCTATGAACTGTCGTATATGTTGAAAAACCATCGCAATTACTCAATAAATACGACGGTTTCAAACCGTCTCAATTAATCAGTAATTGTGACAATTCCATAACCATCGCAAATACTCAGTACTTGCGACGATCTTCAACCATCGCAATTACTTAATTGCGACGGTAAGTAAATACGACGGTTTACAACCATCGCAATTAATCAGTAATTGCGACGGTTAACTACGACGGCCATAACCGATAACCGTCGCAAATACACAGTAATTGAGACATTAAGTAAATACGACAGTTTTGACCATCGTATTTATTTTTCCCTTATTTTTTCATAATTTGTTTATTTGAGCATCTACCACCTACAAATTAACCTAATCAAACCAAAATTTCAACATAATTACAAAATAAAAAAAAAAAACTCATCAGCAAAACCAACATCAATCAAACTATAAATAAACCAAAATGAAACTAAAATGTGTATAAGTAAAAGTAATAGTACATATAGAAAAAGTAGGAAATAAAATGTATTAATCCTAAATACTACTCATACATAACAAGCGTGAAATAAAATGACTCAATCATGCTCAGCACCAACAGCATCATCATCAGGAGCTTTAGATATAAGATGTAGAACCAATACCAGGAGATGCCATAAAGGCCCTAGATGGAGGTCTAGGAGCTGTGACAAAGGCACCTATGTTATCTCAGTGTGATAGAGCTAATTCCATACGTGCCTCCATCTCGGCTTGCATAGCCTCCACACGTGCCTTCATATGTGCCTCCATCTCGACTTGCATAGCGTAGATATGTGTCTCAACTTGCACTCTGATAGCCTCCTCAACCTCTCTAGAATAGATGGATGACTGTCTAACTGCGGTTGGTGTTGGTCCCTTTTCCTGACATCTAACACGACCCCTTGTGTCAAGACCGAATATGCATTGAAAAATCCAATCCTTCGCCTCCTCGGTGCGCTCAGAGTCAAGAAGTGCCTGCCACTCTACCTCTAATCAATCATATAAAATTAAGAAATAACATACATATTAAGTTAACATTAAAGTTAATATATTCATTTTGTTATATTTTAACAATTCATCAAAATAAAGCATAAAAAATGACTTACAATCATATCAACAGTTAAACCATCAACCTACCGACCACACCACCTTCATGTCACAAGAAACATATCATACTGTGATGTGGCTGGCCTTGTGAGGCCCTTTGCAAACATGAACAACCGTTAATTAGATAATATTTATAAAAATAAGATTTTTTACAATCTAATAATAAAGACAAAATAATGGCATATACAATAATCTAAATACCTGATCAAGTATTACAGAATGTGGCATCCACCCTGTGGCTTGTGGATATGTAATATGTGATTGATTCTGATTGTTCTGCACAGCCTCCGCCTATGAATTAACAACACAGTTAATATGTAACAAAAACATACCACAACCATCATATATACGTAAACAACTTCATAATATAAAAAGCCTAATAGAGTTAATTATATAACCTGCACATCCTCTAAACGCCAATAATCAACTAACATCCTCTATTGATCTTCGTCAACCCTTCTATCTCCACAAGTAATAGGCTCCGTGGTATGCTGGAAAGGAATATAGTATCTACGCTTGAGCTTGGATTTGTAATCTTTCCAGGCACAAAGCATCTTCATTGTGATAGTACATCCCTCAAGTGGCATAATTATGTTGTCCTTACATGTGTTAAACAAATAAGTGATTAGACAAAAATATAAATTGTTAACAAATTGAACTTTTAATTAAGGAGACTTTAGCCAAAATTAGCAAGAAATTTATTTACATGTATTTCTTCCCACAAAGAATCCTCCATTCTTTGAGGTATAGAATCCCAATCCCTACAATTTAAAGGAAGTATATTGCCCATTCATGCAAAACAACCAACTACAGAACTGAAGTAAAAAGCATCCACCCCTATAAGTCCTCCGTGATGGTTAACTCCAACCTCGTACTTCCTAAAGCCTAGTTCAGCCCACCCGGGGGGGTGGGGGGGTAACTTTCCACCCCCCAACTAGCTCTAGATGAAGAACCTAGAAATAGCAATTTAAATAGTTATCAAATACTGATATGTAAAAATTAATCAACAATATTGTATGTATAGAACTAAACAAATAATTAATTAACACAAACCTGAGGCGCTAGGTCCTAAAGAAGTAGGTGTTGTTGTAGTCGGAGCCACACTAGAAGTAGATGCAGAGGGGGTGCTACTAGGACCTGCACTAGAAGTAGCGGCAAGTCCTATGGTATTAGGACCTACACCAAAAGTAGCTGTAGGTCTTGTTGTATTAGGACCAGCACCAAAAGTAACTACAGCCACTGTGCTAGTAGATCTTCACGTCTCTGATGCCTGTGAAGAACTAGCCCCTAACCTCGACGCTGCTATAGCATCTTGCATCGATGCATGCCGAAGTCGTTTGTTCACCATCTGCAAAGTGCAAAGAATAAACATGACATTAATAATTATAGAGAAATTCATGGACTTATTCAAAGTATAAAAAAATGTAGAAACATAAATTTAATCAAATAAATATGTACAAAACACTTGAGAAATCTATAAAATACATTTAAGTTGTTGTTTGTGTCATTTTACCAACTAAATCCACTTTCCCCAGAAATATAACCCCTAACCCATCGGCATCTACTTTGCATGAAACAAGACGAGAATCTAATTGTTATGCCGAAAATGTTTCTATGTCATGGTCCCTTGAGTACACATCAAGGTTATCTCCTCTCATCATTGACATTATCACATGCCAGTTTCTCTCTCTAGGACAATAAGAATACCAAACTTGCTCCACTTGATTTGTGAGTATAAATGGCTCATCCATCTCTCTACTTTCCCAGTACAACAAACAGTCAAGATTCACCAAAGTGAACTTGAGGTCATCAACTTTGACACCCCGAAGCACATCGAACCAATCACATTTAAATAATAGAAATTTTAACTGATTACAATATCGGATCCTGATGATATCAATAAGCACCCTATAGTAGTAGTTAACATCACCTGCTATAGGATTCCTATCCCATGGGCTAGCATAGCTCGTAGTGTCCACTCTACACATAACACTAGAATTCTAAGTGGACTTATTAGCCTTGTAGGTTATTGTACGAAATTGAAACCGATTCATATTGCATGCATTATAATGCTTTTCATTAATGAAAGGACCACTAACAAGCTTTCTAACTTTAATAGGAATATTAGGGCATTCTTTATTGCCTTCAACCTATATGAAGCACACCGACAATAATAATATAAGTTCCACCAACTTAATATGTTTGAAATAATTATTAGCGATACAAGTGTGGAAGCATAACTTACATAATGATTGAGCCAAGTATGAAACGTTTGAGAGTGAATAAGTTGTTTGTCATGTAACTGAGCTCTTAGATGCTCTCTATTTATAACAGACATATGAAGGTTGTATCTGTCACATGTGGGACTATGAGAGTTTAGTATGAACATATATATACATAAATGTATAAAATTATATATAAGCAATTAAAAATAAAATTGACTCGCTATATGGTTTAAGGATGTTAGAGTTGGTTAGAACCCATTGGTGTGCTTGCATCAAGGTAGTAGGATTAAATATTACATCAATTCCTTTCCAATTGGTTTACCCATCTCATTGTCATCATCAACGTATCTTGGGGGGCCTATCCTCTTTGCTCTCAACATCATATAGATGTCTTGACACAAATGTCATACATTCCTCCATTAAATACCCACTGGCAATCGAACCTTCCAGTCGAGTACGATTATGTACGTAACACTTTAGTGTTTTTAAGCACCTTTCATCCAAAAACATCCATCGACATTGTACTGGACCACCTAACAATGCACCCTCTACCAAATGTATCAGTAAATGTTCCATTATGTCAAAGAAACTTAGGATGAATGTCTTCTCAAGGAGACATAATATAACTGCGAATCGGTCTTAAAACTGCTCAAGATGTCTCTCCTTGTTAACCTTCAAGCATAACTATCTAAAACATAAAGCAATCTCAATCAATAATTGTACGACATTCCTTGGCAAAGTTGTGAGGGCAACCAATAGGAATAATTATTGGAGTAAGATATGGGAATCATGACTTTTCAAACCTCCCAAAGTCTTTCTTCTCATGTTTACCCATCGAGAAATATTAAAATAGTAGCCATCGGGAACTCTCAATTCTTTCAAAATTGTCATGAAGATTTCAACTTCAAATTTACTCAATGTGTAAGGAGTTGGTGGCAAATTGTATGCAAGTCCAGAGGGCTTTAAAATAGGGTGTCGAGACTTTCTAATATTCATGATTTGCAAGTCCTGATAAGCTTTCAAGTTATCTATCGAAGAACTATTATCACCTAATATTGTATACAATAGATTATCCGAAAAAGTTTTCTCTATGTGCATCGGGTCAAGATTGTGCCTCATCAAATTGCTCTCCTAATATGGCAACTCCCAAAATATATTTTTCTTCTTCTAATTGAATGAATTTATGCCAAAATTTCATTTATAGTCAGGTTGGATTCTGATTTTCACATCAACTATTTCATTTTATGTTAAATAACCCCTAAGTTGTGTCAATATTTTGGCCTCCGTACACCTTGTTGGTGCTTGTCATGTTTCCATTTCACCATAGAAAAAGAATTTATCCTTATGAAGCTTATATGACTGGTCAAGAAATCTACAATGGTGTAAAAAACAATATTTACCCCCGTTAGGCAAGCGGTAAGCTTAGCAATTGACACTGCAAATCGAACAAGCTCTCTCGGTGTGAACACTCTAACCAAACAGATTACCATAAGTAGGAAAATCACTTGTAGTCCATATAACAGCTGCACACAAATGAAACATCTCTTTTGCTTCTGCATCATATGTCATCACAGCGTCAAGCCAGAATTCTTTCAACTCCTCGATCAATGGTTGTATAAAAACATCAATCTTGTTCCCCAGACTCTTAGAGCCATCAATAAGAGTTGACAATATAAAATACGGTTGCTTCAAGCATAGCCAAGGTGGCAAATTATACGGTATTAAAATAACAGGCTAAGTATTATGTGGTATGTGCATATTTAAAAATGGACTAAATCTATCTGAGGCCAAACCAAGCCTTACATTTCAACAATCGCCTACAAATTTTAGATGCACTTCATCAAACTTTCTCTATGCCCTTGAATTAGCTGGGTGCCCATAGACTCCATCTTTCACACGACCTTCTGTTAGGGATATACCCTAAAGTCAATTTGTACTTATACTATTGTCATTATGTATTATGTAATAATATGAGGCATTTTTTTCCATGAATAGTGCATTTATTTTTGCGGTCATCAAGTATGTAACTTGATAGTAAAACCCTATAACAAATACAATGACTATTTTTAAATTGTCCCTCATCGATTATTATTAGTGGAACAATAATAAATTAAGATTAATATGTTTGTGACTTAATGGCTATATTTTACTGGTCATGGATATTCGTGATATCAAGTCAAAACATAAATAAATGTTAGAGAATATTGTATTGGACATAACTCACTATGAGAGTACTTCATGCACCATGTCATAAGTACTTTCTAGCCATAATGATATTAGAAGTCCTTTGACCTAAATTCATCATAGTTTCTTACTAGATAAATTCTATATTTTGACGTTGTCTTTAACCAGATAATAAATTACACCACGGTTGGATATAAAATAAATCAGGGAGAGGAATATGACTAATAGTGAAGGAATTTGTCCCTTTCAATTTGGAAGAGCTGTCCATGGGCCCCTTGATACGTTAGACTATTAAAATACATGGCCGTGCTCAAATATATCAATTTGAGATATTAATATCATTTGTTTGAACAGTCTACTATGAGATCAAAAAATAATTGATTAAGCTTAATAAGGATGACATGCTCCGTATCTCATGCTTAATCTGGATATCGTGTGATAAAAGGACTAAATATAAAGTTATGGTTTGGTTCAAAGAGATCAATGATCTTCATATAACCTAGATAGTTATAATGTTTTGCTAGAAATCGCTTATAACTTGTGGGCTATTTAAATGTGATTTGGGCACACTACCAGTGTTAAATAAACCTCTAGGGTCACACATTAAGTGAATACTTTAGGTTATGTTTCTAGTAACCAAGTTCGATATATTTGGAAATATGTTTAGGTTAATTAAACCTAGAAAAAATAACCAGATACAATGAATCTATAAATATGTCTACGTTTGATGTATCTAGAGGATATCTAGATTATAAGAATCTAACTTGGTAAATTAATTAGGTAGATTACCAAAATAATGGTAGAATCTTATCATATTAATTTTAATTTGAATTTAAAATAAAATATGATAAGATATTATGAAAGTTGGACTCCAAGAGGTTCGGGTTGTTTTAAAAAGAAAACCCTAGTCATCTTCTAAAGTTAGCTCTCTTTCAAAACATTTGTGCCTCCAATTCACCAGAAAAACTAAGCCTCTCAAACCATAGGCGCTAGCACTCCCTGGTAACGAGTTGGTTCACCATGTGTATTCGATAGAGGACATTCGCACATTGCAGTGACTGATGATCGTTCAAATTGCATGAACGCCTGGAAATCAGAAGCCAAAGGTCTTGATTGTAGCGGATAGAGGTAATTCTGTAACCATTAAATCATCTTAATCGCTTTGCTTGGGTCCTTGGAAGGGATTCGCGGATGTTTTTTGCATTTAGGAGTCCACGAATCCCAACAGTGGTATCAGAGCAACTTGCTAAATGGCTAGGTTGATTCATTTGTGTTAATTGTATTGTTGAATATATGTATTATATATATATATATATATATATATATATATGAATGTATGAATTTCATTTAATTTGAACGGTGTATATCAGCATGTTCACAGTATTATAATTTTAGAATACTTAGCATGCAAACTGTCAGAAATTACGTTTATTCTATGCGTCTTAATTGTTTGATCAGACCAGATTATCTATAAATTGGTCTGTTTTAATATGATATAGTATTGTAAGCATGCTATCCATTGTTCTAAGTTGCAAATTGTTTGTATTAAGCTACCATGATAATTTGTTATCTATATCAATATGGTTAAAAGAGAACACAGATTGTCTGTACTATGGAAATTCATGGCGACTATTACTAAGAGGTCCAAATGTTAATCTGATTAATATTCGAAAATCGGAAGGCAAAATCTCATTCAATTAGAGAATGAAAAATCATTTTTCCTTCCGAGGGCGCTGCCCCTATGACCCCTACCCTCTTGACCTCCACCAAAGGCGCTACCCCTTAGAACCCCGACTATCTATTCATTGTGTGTTATTTGTTAGTGTATTTTGATTGTAGTTGTGGATAATTCTGAATAGTGCATAGTATGGCCCATTTTACCTTAATGTGATTAGCAGGTTTCATTCTAGTTGTTTTAAGTTGTAATTTTTAAATAAGGCATGCGTGTCATTTTTTATTGTTGTAAAATTGTAGTTGCTCCCAAGAATAGGAATTATTTTATTTTATTATCCAATGTAAAAGAAGATGGAGACCTTCAATTATAACCAAGGAGGAGTATGCTTAAGGTATTAGAGAATGCTCAAGGAGTTCATATACCTAGATTGACCACCTTGATCTTCACTTTGCTCGTGATGATCAATATAGGTTATGAGCCATGCTATGTCACTTTTATTTATGTCTTGCATGCATATTTGATATGTTTATTTCATACTTACTACAATCAAATTTTTATTTTCAAAAAAATTAAGTTTTAAATGCCTTCTAAAATCAAACACTTATTATTACTTCGATCATCATATGGTCATTTCTACCAAAGTAGGATGCTTTTGATTATCTAAGTGAGACAAGATGGAAAATGATTTTCTATATATTTGATATTGTTTGACTTAACTGGGCTATTAAAATGGTTTTGGGCCTAGGGAATTATATGAGATTTTTAGCCGGGACATTTAATTTATATCTCATTTAAATTTGAGTTTTATTTAATTATGAGATTAAAATCAAAGCTTACTTATGATTAAAATAAAATATTTAAAAAAAGGGTTTTTTTTAACCCACTAAGAAACATCAAAATGTTGAAGTTTCAAAAGTTTAAATACTTTTAGTGGGAGTTTTTCATTAAGGCCTCAAAATTAATTACTTTGCATATTTTGTATGTTGATAATGGTAACAAACAGTTGGAATAACTTATTGCGATCTGTGCTCAAGAAAGACAAGATTAGTGGGACAACTTTCTTGATTGGGCACGTAACTTAAAAATCGTTCTTAAGCAAGAAAAAAAAACTATGTTCTTAAAAATCCTATTCCCCCTGCTCCAGCAAATAACACCCTAAAAGCTGAAAAATATACTTATAGTAAGCACAAAAATGACTCTAACGATATTACTTGCCTCATACTAGCAACCATGAACTCTGAACTTCAAAAACAATTTGAAGAAGTAGAAACATGTGACATGATTGTGCATATCAAGGAAATATTCCAAGAGCAAGAACGACAAGAGAGATTTGAAACTCATAAGGCGTTAAATGTATGTAAGATGGTTTCTAGCACCTCGGTAAGTGCTCATATCCTTAAAATGAAAGGACATCTTGAAAACCTTGGTGCTCCTGTTAATCATGACATGGCCATAGATTTGATCTTGGGCTCATTACCTTCTGAGTATGACCAATTTGTCATGAATTTTAATATGCACAACATGGAGAAATCCATTACTGAGTTGCATGGGATGCTAAAACAAGCTGAACTGAACATTAAAAAGAATACTCCTAGTATTCTAATGGTTCAAAAAGGGAAAGGGAAAAACAACAACTAAAAGGACAAAGTCATGGCTAGTAAGGGCAAGAACAAGGCTAAGTTCAAGTTCAAGCCCAAACCTAAGGCCAAGACACCAAAAGAGGGAGCTTGCCACCATTGTATTGAACAAGGACATTGGTTAAGAAATTGCAAGCTTTATTTGGAAGCAAAGAAGAAGAAGGATAGTGAGACTGCCGTTTCAGGTATTTATGTTATAGAAATTAATTTATCTACTTCTGATTCATAGGTATTGGATGCCAATTGTGGATCTCACATTTGTGTAATTGTGCAGGATCTAAAAAGGAGTAGAGCCTTGGAAAAAGGCAAGGTGGACCTACAAGTTGCGAATGGAGCAAAAGTTGCTGCAGTAGCTGTAGGAACTTTTGAATTAATTTTGCCCAATGGGCTTGTTTTAGAACTGAATGATTGTTTTTATATTCCTGCTATAAGTAAGAATATTATTTTAATTTCTTATTTAGATTTAAAAGGTTTTGAATTTATTATTAGGAATAGCATTTGCTCCATTAATAAAAATGGCATTTATTATGGAGATGCCTCATTATCAAATGGGCTCTATATTCTTAATCTTCGTGGATCTTCGAACAAGTCTATCTATAACATTAATACTAAGAGATTGAAATCCAATGATTTAAATCAGACTTACTTTTAGCATTGTCGTTTGGACCATATAAATGAGAAACGCATTACAAGGCTTCCTAATGATGAGGTTCTATATTTGTTTGATTTAGAATCATACGATACATGTGATTCTTGTTTATTAAGCAAAATGACTAAGGCACCTTTTAAGGGACAAAATGAAAGGGCAACTAATTTATTAGACCTAATACATACTGATGTATGTGGACTAATGAATACACATGGTAGAGAAGGATTTTAGTACTTCATTACATTTACGGATGATTTTAGCAGATATGGCTACCTATATTTGATGAAACATAAATCTGAATCGTTCCAGAAATTCAAAAAATTTCAAAATAAAGTACAAAATTAGCTTGGCAAAAGTATTGAAACACTTCGATCAGATCGACGTGGTGAATACTTAAGTCACGAGTTTGATGAGCATCTTAAGAATTGTGGAATTATCTCCCAATTAACTCCACCTGGAATACCTCAATGGAATGGTGTATTAGAATGGAGAAATCAGACTTCATTAGATATGGTTTGATCCATGATTAGTCAAACTGATCTTCCAATCTCTCTTTGGGGTAATGCCATAAAGACTACTGCGTTCATACTGAATCTGGTTCCATCTAAGTCAATTCAGAAAATGCCATATGAGATATGGACTGGGAGATTACCTAGTTTGTCGTTTCTCAAGATTTGGGATTGCGAAATTTATGTAAAATATTTATTATCTGATAAACTTGCACCCAAATCAGATAAATACATATTTATGGAGTATCCTAAGGAAACTAAAGGATACCAATTTTATCTTCCAAAAGAAAATAGAGTAATTGTAGCACGAAATGGATTTTTTTCTTGAAAAGAAATTTATTTCCAAAAGAATTAGTGGGAGTAAAATATACCTTGATGAGATTCAAGAGCTACAATTAGTATCTGAACCAAATAATGAACCTCGATGAGATGGCTCACAAGTCCAAGATGAGCCTACTTCTATAGAATAATGACCTCAAAGATTTGATAGGTTTCATCAATAACTTGAGAGCTATAGATTCCTCATCACTGACAATCACAATATGGAGCTCATGGTCAATGATGAGCCCACTTCCTATCAAGAAGCTATTAAGAGTTCTAACTCTAGAAAATAGCTAGAGGCCATGAAGTCTGAGATGCAATCCATGTATAATAACCAAGTCTAAACTTTAGTTAATCCACCTAAAGGTTCAAAAATCATTGCGTGTAAATGGATTTTCAAAAAGAAAATGGACATGGAATGAAATGTGCATACTTACAAAGCACAACTGGTAACAAAAGGTTATAGACAAACTCATGGTATAGACTATGATGAAACTTTTTCACCAGTTGTAATGCTTAAATCTATTAGAATTTTCTTGCCATAGTAGCATATTATGATTATGAGATTTGGCAAATAGATGTCAAAATCGTGTTCCTTAATGGAAACTTACTCGAGGATGTGTATATGACACAGTCTAAGGGTTTTGATGATCCTTTGAATTCTAATAAAGTGTGTAAGCTTAAAAAATCCATTTATGGATTGAAGCAAGCATCTCAAAGCTGGAATATTCATTTTGATAAAGCAATTAAAGAATTTAACTTTACCAAAAATGAAGATGAGCCTTATGTCTATAAGAAAACCAGTGGGAATGCAATAGTCTTGTTAGTACTTTATGTTGATGACATCTTACTCATTAGAAATAATATCCCAACTCTACAAAGTTCAAAGATATGATTGGGAAATTGATAGACTTAGGGGAAGCTGCCTATATTTTAGGCATAGGGATCTCTAGAGATAGATCTAGAAAACTAATTGGATCAAGTTAAAGTGCATACGTTGATAAGGTACTGAAAATGTTCAGTATGCAAAACTCTAAGAGAGGATTCTTGCCAATGTCACATGGCATTAAGCTTAGCAAAACTCAAAGTCCTTCCATGAAGGATGAAGAAGAGCGCATGAACAAGATACCATAGGATCTATCATGTATGCCATGTTATGTACTCAACCCGATATCTCATATGCATTGAGCATAACGAGCAGGTTCCAGTCAAATCCTGGAGAGCCACACTAGACTGCGATCAAGAACATACTGAAGTACTTAAGAAGAACTAAAGATATGTTCTTAGTTTATGGAGGACAAGAAGGCGAGCTAGTTGTAAATGGTTACCCTGATGCTAGTTTTCAGTCCGACATAGATGATTACGGATCACAATCAGGTTTTTCTATTTTGTTTGAATGGATGTACTGTAAGCTAGAAAAGTTCAGAGCAAAACACTGTGGCTAATTCTACTATAGAAGATGAGTATGTAGCTGCCTTAACTGCAACTAAAAAAGTAGTTTGGATTAAAAAGTTCATTATAGAACTAGATATAGTTCCTAATATTGTGAACCCAGTGAATCTTTATTGTGACAACAATAGAGCCATTGCACAAGCTAAGGAACCAAGATCACATCAGCGATCTAAACATATACTTAGATGTTTTCATCTCATTCGATAAATTGTTGATAGAGGAGATGTAAAAGTATGTAAGGTATCAACTGATGACAATGTCGCAGATCCTATTGGGTATCTCATGCATATCACATATGACGCAGCGAAAAATTAAAATGAGATACCAACCCATGATCCACATATGTGTGGAAAACAAGACATAAATATAACAAATGTAACAGCTTTTTACCTTATTTTGATCCTGTGGAAAACAAAATTTTCTTTCTTCAAATTGAGGCATGATCTAGCAATCCTCTTGATCAAACACCAAGAGAGTTGAACATCCAACCACTATA
Source organism: Voacanga thouarsii (assembly GCA_026120185.1). Classification (NCBI taxonomy): domain Eukaryota; kingdom Viridiplantae; phylum Streptophyta; class Magnoliopsida; order Gentianales; family Apocynaceae; genus Voacanga; species Voacanga thouarsii. The sequence goes on along the minus strand of JANUWF010001650.1, from coordinate 2,581,411 downwards.
ATCACAGTGTATGATTATCACTAACAGAAATCTACACAGAGGATACACTCAAGCATGAAGTTTTCTGTGCTAGCAGAAAAATTAAGTGGCGGCTAGGGTTAGGTTGCAAGAACCACGAGAGAGAGAGAGAGAGAGAGAGAGAGAGAGAGAGAGAGAAAAGAAGGACATATGTGTGCCCTAGGGTTTTCGTGAATCCCCCACCAAGTAGGTTTCATGTATATCTAATATATCACATAAAAAATCACTAAAAACTGAGAATTCTAAAACAGTTAGAATTCCCTAATTGTAATTGGAAACATCAAATTATCACAATTACAATTTGGACCATAAATTATAACTAATTAAAATTTGACCACAACAACTTCTCTTTCTCGCAATTAACCCCACTATATTATCAAATAACATCTTGAGTATATAATCCTCTATTGTGTGTGACCTATTAGGTTTCCCAGTAAATTGGTAGCGAACATGAATTAATCCAAATGTCTTTGAAATTAACAATCCATAATTAATTCAAATTAATCATATTGATTCTAATCAGGATTGATTTATTAATTCATCAATTAATAAACTCATATTCTCATATCATGAGCGGCATTTAGCAACACATCATGACCACCCAAGAGTCCAGGAAGTCAAGTGGTATGACATGAACCCTTCAATAACAAACTACAGTGTAATTAACTCCTTTCACCATACAATATCTCATTCGGTTTGGAGTATGGAATTAGTACCAATTCCCTCTAGAATATATATTAATTCTGGCCCGAATATAATAGTACTTATACCAAGAACCCATTACTCTAGATGTGTATCAATTGGAATTGTTTCCAATACACAGTCGTCTTGGCCAAGGACTTCTCGAGTAGTAATTCCTACAACTGGCCATGAGATATTCACCCCTACTATTAAGAGTGGTGAATCCTTTATTGACCCTTTCAACTACTTTTATTTACCTCACAATGTACACAATATACATCCCATAGGCGGCTCTCGATCTGGTTCCAAAGATTGGAATCAAAGCACAATGCTCAGCAAATAAAGTACCTTGGAGATCTCAAGTCTAAGGATACTTGCACGTTTGCTGTATTGAGATTATATTACTGGTACTAAATAGTTATCCATGTGATTATCTCATAGCTAGGTCATCCAATGTACTTGTTCCATTAACAAGCATTCATGTGTTAACTTTGAGTATCTCAATACTCATGGATATGAGAACACCGCCTAATCAAATCAGGAAGTCTAACACATGCTAGTCTTAACGCATTAATGATGTCCTATCTCATTAATACTATGACTAGGGACTATTTAAGTACTAACACTATACACTATAGTAGGAATCTCATATCATGATCTCTATCATGATTTCCTTAACACAATATTGTACTAGGGACTTTATCTAACAGTTATTTTATATAACAATAAACAAAAGAAACTGTAAGATAAATAATGTCATTCTATTAAAATAAAATGTGTCATATGCAACGTACAAGTGATTGCCTCTAGAGCATAACACTAACAAACTCCCACTTGGACTAGAGTTAATCATTCATGTATCTAATACCGAATGACTCAACATGACTATCGTGTTTTTTTTTTTTTTTGGGATAGTGCTTTTGTAAGTGGGTTGGCTATGTTCTCAGCTGTGGGAACTCTCTCTATCTTTATTTCCTTAGTTGCTTCAGAAGCGGCCATGTACTCAGCTTCTGTCGTAGAGTCAGCAATAGTCTCTTGTTTGGAACTCTTCTAACTTATTGCCCCTCCGCACAACGTAAATACATAGCCAGATTGTGATTTGAAATCATCTTTGTCAGATTGAAAATTGGCATCGGTATACCCATTTATTTTCAAATCACCTTCTCCATATACTAAGAATACATCCTTAGTCCTTCGTAAGTACTTAAGGATGTTCTTTACAGCCGCCCAATGACTCTCACCAGGGTCAGATTGGTATCTGCTCATCAAACTGAGAGTACAAGATACATCGGGTCTAGTACATATCTGAAAGCTTAAAAGGGAAAAAATAAAGCACGTAGTGGAAGCAAAAATTGAAAAACTGGAAAACTGAAGAACAGATGAATTCCCGAACGAAGCCGGCTCCGGTTCTGGAGGCCTAGCCGGCGCCGGTCACACTCTAGCGGGACTCCAAGGGGAAAAATTTCTAACATTTTCTTCTTGTTCTCAAAGTTGGCTAAACCAGAATGTGTGGAAACGGGGTAGGTGCGCTAGTGGACTCTAGTGCAATTCCTGCAAGCCTCCTACTCCGTTTTTGCATGTATATAAACACCAACCTCTTGATCTTCTAGTATATAGCATGCCTAATCCCGTTTGGTGAACAACTTACAGGGCTAAGGAAGTTTCTTAGAGAGAGAAAGAGACGTCTTGTGTTTTTTCCACCAGAGAAGAAGTTGTAAAAACAACGTACTTCTCTATTCTCCTGTTTAACCTAAATAAAACCCTAGGTTAAACTGGATTGGCCCATTGGACTCTTAGTTTAGCCTTTTGGACTAAATTAATTATTCTAATTAGAACCAAATAAATGTCCTAACAAATAATTAATTTTCCATCCCAAATAAACTAGTCCAATTAACAACCTATATTAGTTTAGTCCCAGGTTAATCTTTAATTACTCAAACTGGGCCAAAACCCTGAACAATTAATTCTCTCTCTCCATGGACCTTTATTTTATTCTAGCCCAATAATTAAATCAGGCTACTTAAATAAAACAAATTCTATTTAATTTAATTTAAGACTAACGCCTTAGCCTGTATTTAATTTGGACTCACAGTCTATACCGGGGACCAAAAGACACACCACATTGGCTACTAAAATAACCAAAATACCATTGCCATATAAATAGCTATATTTTGTATTTTAAATATTTCTTAATATCACCATAAGAAAACATTGACCCCAAGGACAGTGATGCGTTAGCAAAGTCTCCGATCTACAGGTGTAATGACTAAAATACTCCTATATACATCGCTGTACATTTAGAGAGGAAGAAATGTACTAACACCTCTCTAAATGACATCTACCATCCTTAGTCTTCTAGTCCAATGATCCACGACTTCCTAGATTATTTCCGCTTTCTAAGGGAACTACCCTAAAACAAACATCCAAGTCATGTTTCCCAGGGCCCTGGATATTTAGATCATTCAAACAATCACAAGGGGCGACATAGTATAGAAACTATCTTGTACAAGTCTGTCTTAACTAACTAGTCACACATACCCAACATGCAAGTATATTGGTTCTACAATAGAACATCAACTATAGCATATCAAAGTATATGCTTTCAGCTTCGTCAGACCACCAACTCATACTCAAGTCGTAAAGTACTAATCCACGTTGTAGTATAGTAGTCTAGGTTTCTACCATATAGTACTTTTAGAAACCATTACTAGAGGTCCTATTCTATGTATTCAAAATAGGCTTATGTCATAAAGTGAGTGGACTACTCACTGGCTAAAGGTAAGCTATTCCCTATTTGGAATTCACAACATAATAACCTAGATATGATGAGATTCTCATTCTCATCAATTGGTTAAGAACGAACATTTATGTGTTACGTAACCCGTGATCCATACCTTACTGTGAAAGACCTCCATTCACATGGACCACTTACTTACACACAAGGTCTTTTCCAAATGTAATTGTGCACAAATAAAAATATAAATTCACAAACAATTTCTGAAAATAAATCGTTCATTAAAATATTTGATATTTACATCAGAAACCTAGTCTAAGAGGGCATATTTCCCAACAATATCATAGTGTACATAATAGATCCAACTACCGAAACATATGGAATCTTACTCATGTGATCTCTTTCAACTTGTGTCTTGGGAGACATTGACTTTGAAAGGCTTACACCATGTGACATGGGTAAGAATCCATTTTTGGATTGATCCATACTAAACATATGGGTAGATCAACCAAAGTCCATACTTAGTTGTCGTACATGGAATCCATCTCTGACTTCATGGCCTCAAGCCATTTGCCAGATTCTGAACTGTTCAGAACATCCTTGTAGGTAGTAGGCTCATCTTCTTCTATGAGCAATAAGTCATTGTGCTCACTAATGAGAAATCTATATCTCTCAGGTGCCATACATATCCTACTAGACCTATGAGGTTTTTATGTAGTAGAAGGTTCATCTATTCTCTCAATAGATGTGAAATCAGACAGTGGATCCTTATTTGTTTGATCTTCTTGAACTTCACTAAGTTCAATTTTACTCCCACTGTCCCCTTGAGCATGTGCTCCTTCTCTAAGAAGACGGCATACTTTGAAAAAAATAATTTGTTTTCGGAAGGGAGGTAAAAGTAATATCCGAAAGATTCTTTCAGATATCCCACAAACAAACACTTGTCAGACTTACTATCAAGTTTGTTTGACTGTGGCCTTTTAACAAAGGCAGGATAACCCCATACTCACAAGTAAGATAATTTTAGTTTCTTACCAAAGAACATCTCAAATGGGGTAGAATCAACCATTTTTGTTGGAACTCTGTTTACTATATAAATAAAAGTTTCTAGTGCATGCCCCCAAAACGATTTTGGTAGGTCTACAGAAGCCATCATGATCCGTACCATGCCTAGAAGGGTTCAATTCCTTCTCTCAGATACACAGTTATGTTGAGGTGTATGTGGTGGAATCCATTGAGATAATATCCCATTATCTCTAAGATAACTCAGAAACTCTTGGCTCAAGTATTCTCCTTCTTGATCAGATCTTAGAGTCTTAATACTTTTGCCAAGTTGTTTCTCTATTTCATTCTTGAAGTCTTTGAACTTTTCAAAGGCCTCAGATTTGTATTTCATTAAATACAAATACCCGTATCGTGAGAAATCATCAATAAAGATTATGAAATAGTTATAACCTCCTCTTGCTTGTATTGACATTGGGCCACATACATCAGAATGTATGAGTTCTAATAACTTTTTGGCCCATTCTCTTTTTCATGAAAAAAGAGTTTTAGCCATTTTACCCAGTAAACAAGACTCGCATGTGCCATATGATTCATAATTAAATGACCCTAAGTCACCAAGCTTATATAACTTAAAAACACAATTTTTGTTTACATGGCCCAAATAACAATGCCATAAGTAAGAAGTGTTAGAGTTATCCATTTTAGGTTTCTTATTATTTACATTGAGAACTGGATTATCCAAGTCTAGAACATATAAACCATTAACTAGAATTGTTGAACCATAATGAATATCATTCAATGAAAAGAACAACATTTATTCTTAAATATCAAATGAAATCCATTTAAGTCTAAACATGCAACTTGAGATAATGTTTTTCATTAAAATTGGTGCATAATACAATTTTGTAGTTCTAGAATTAATCCCAAAGGCAGGTTTAGCTCGTATGTCCCCACAGCAAGTACAGCAACCTTTGCCCCATTTGCAGTACGTAGGTCCACGCCGCCTTTCTCTAGCCTTCTATTGCTCTTTGGTCCTTGCAAGTTATTGTACAAATAAGATCCACATCTAGTATCTAATACCCATATCTCATTTCTAAAGGCAATACTTATCTCAATTATAAACATACCTGGAGTAGAAGTAGAAGTGCCTGTAAGCTTCTCCTTCTACTTCTTGTCCTTAACGGTCTTCAAGTAGGCTTTGCAGTTGCGCCTCCAGTGGCCCATCTTGCCACAATAATGGCATGGGCCCTTGGTAGCTGCATCATTTTCCTTCATACCACCTTTGGGCTTCATGGAAGCCTTCTTCTTCTTTTGAACTTTCTTCTTAGAAGAAGATTCAACCATTAAAATTGCATTAGAATTCTTCTTCATGAAGGACTCCACAGTTTTGAGAAGATTGATCAATTCAGAAATGGTGCACTCAATCTTGTTCATCTGATAGTTAATCACAAATTGTGAGAAACTATTAGACAAAAATTGTAGAATTAAGTCAATACTTAAGTCATGGTCCATTGCAAACCTGAGTGATCCAAGCTTCTCTATTAAGCCGAGCATCTTCAGTCCATAAGTGGCCATAAAAGAACCCTCTTCCATTTTGCAGTGGAATAGTTGCTTCGAGATCTCGTATCTCTCAATTCTGGCTTGGGCATCAAACAGCTCTCGAAGATGTAGTGTAATCGATTGAGCATCCATATGCTCATGCTGTTTTTGCAACTCGGGAGTCATAGATGACAGCATAATCCATGATGCTGTATCACTATCCTCCTTGTGCCTTTTGTGGACAACATGCTCATCAGTATGAGCATCTTGAGTTGGTGGTGGCAAAATAGGAGCATCTAGCATGTAGAGCAACTTTTTCGATTTGAGAATAATTCTCAAATTTCTATACCAGTCGAGATAGTTTGATTTGGTTAACTTGTTGGTTTCCATGATGCTACATAGGTTTAGGTTTGTAGACATGATGCAAGTGACCTAGATGTAAAAATAGAGAGGATTAGCTATTGTATATGCACATGAAATGCAAATAATTAGGACTTTAATTAAACACATTTTTACTCTACTATTTTACTCAAACCAATAGCCCCACTACTGATTCGAGAAAGCCCATTGGAAGCTTTTCTAGTGGACCGGTATCCAATTCCTCAGGAATAACCTTGGGTTTTCCCAACAAGCCACCCTTAAGTTCATTGGTAGGCATTCAATACCAATTACATCGTATGTAACTACCGAATCATTGGATGATTAACAGCTTTTAATCTTAAAGCATTATGGGCTACCACAACTTTTCCTCTAAATTTCTTTACGCTTGAGTTTGTCCAATCGGGATAAAGAATTTAGTTAATCCCGACCCATTAATCAGAAATTTAATTTCATAGCTTGAACATGCCCGATGTTAAGTAGGCTTAGGTTTGCCTAACAACCTAATCTCAAAAAATGACTCTCGTTCTTATTATATTAACGGAAGAAATTAGGTTTGATATTAATTGAGGGATTTGTTCCTTTTAGTGATTTCAATAAATGACATGCATAAAAATCAATAAATCACATAATTGATAATCATGGTAATAAAGCGATTACATGGTATGGTTTTGGACTTTACCCTAAATTAATTTTTTGAGCCATAAAAGAAATTAATATAGTTAACCCTATGTGTTCATGCATGATTTAAGTAGAAGGTCTTACCTTCTCGCCTTGTTTTAGTTGCCATCTCCAAAATAGAATAATTCTACTTATATCTAACCTATATAAACTAATTACATAATTTCCTAAAGAGAGAAAACCTCAAGTTACATTTGAGGGGAGTTAGATGAGAAGTGAATTACACAAGAATTCTAGAGAAGGCAAGACACGCAGGCCCTATTTCATAAAAAAAAAAAAAAAAACCAAAACTGTAAAATGCATAAACAGATATAATTGGTTTTAATCCATAACCATCCACCATGGCATTAATTATGCTTAAACAAAATAAACATGTAACTTTTATTATTCTAAAATCACTATTTTGGAAAAATAAAACAAATTCTAAAATCAATATTTTAGAAAAATACATTAATTTTAAATTTTCAAAATCACTATTTTAAAAAATAAAATTATTTGTCTCAAAACTAATTTTGAGAAAATGTTTTTAGGTCCTATCTCTTGTAGCAAAAATGGTGGTCTCGCTGGCCAGTCAGCGGGCGGGGGTCAAGGGGGCAGCGCCCCTTGAAAGAAAATTTTATTCTACCACCTCTCATCATATGAGATTTTTTCCTTTCAAAATTCTTTTTTCTTTTTTACTGGAACGTCAAAACAGAGCAGAGCCAGCGCCGGTTACGGTCTGGTTTTTAAGAAAATTTTTCTTCCAAAAACTATTTCTGGACGTTCACAAAATAGCATAGAACCGACGCCGGCTGTAATCGGGAACAAGGCTGAGATTTTTGAAAATTTTTCAGAAATAGTTTCTGGTGCCTTCTTCCTTTGCAAATTTTTAGTAAGAACAATTCTCAATAGTATTTTTTATTTTGCAGCTCAAAACAGCAACCAATTTGTTAGTTTAGACAAAACCAATACAGAAAATTAGGATGAAATAGAAGGCAATCAAACATGTTCAAGAAAATGTTTTTCTGCAAAAGGAAAAACTGCAGCACATAAAGAAAGCATCTTTCGAAATATGTTGTATCAATTACACAACCATATTGTGCTACGAACCCAACTCATAATGCTCGAAACAATTTTGACTCGAGTGAGAACGATTTTCACAACGAACAAAGACAAACACGAATACATGAAAATAGTTTTTCATGCCAAAAACAATGTCTGTAAGCCACACATAGCACGTCTCTAATACCACTGTTGGGTGTCTCACGCATATCACATATAGCGCAACGGAAGATTAAAACGAGATACCAACCCAGGATCCGCATATGTGTGGAAAATAAGACATAAATATAACAAAGGTAACAGCTTTTTGCCTTACTTTGATCGTGTGGAAAATAAAATTTTTCTTCTTCAAATAAAGGCGCGATCCAGCAATCCTCTTGATCAAACATTATGAGAATTGAACATCCAACCACTATAATCACAGTGTATGATTATATCTAACAGAAATCCACACAGAGGATACACTCAAGCATGAAGTTTTCTGTGCTAGCAGAAAAACTAAGTGGCGGCTAGGGTTAGGTTGCAAGAACCACGAGAAAGAGAGAAGAGAAGGATGTATGTGTGCCCTAGGGTTTTTGTGAATCCCCCACCAAGTAGGTTTCATGTATGTCTAATATATCACACAAAAAATCACTGAAAACTGAGAATTCTAAAACAGTTAGAATTTCCTAATTGTAATTAGAAACATCAAGTTCTCATAATTATAATTTAGACTATAAATTATAACTAATTATAATTTGACCACAACAACTTCTCTTTCTCGCAATTAACACCACTATGTTATCAAATAACATCTTGAGTATATAATCCTCTATTGTGTGTGACCTATTAGGTTTCCCAGTCAATTGGTAGCGAACATGAATTAATCCAAACGGCTTTGAGATTAATAATCCATAATTAATTAGAATTAATCATATTAATTCTAATTAGGATTGATTTATTAATTCATCAATTAATAAACACATATTCTCATATCATGAGTGATATCTAGCAATACATCATGACCACCCAAGAGTCCAGGAAGTCAAGTGGCTTGACATAAACCCTTCAATAATAAACTACAGTGCAATTAACTCCTTTCACCATACAATATCTCATTCAATTTGGAGTACGGAATTAGTCCCAACTCCCTTCAGAATATATATTAATTATGGCCCAATAGTACTTATACCAAGAACCCACTACTCTAGATGTGTATCAATCGGAATTGTTTCCAATACACAGTTGCCTTAGCCAAGGACTTCTCGAGTAATAATTCCTACAACTGGCCATGAGATATTTGCCTCTACTATTAAGAGTGGTGAATCCTTTATTGCTCCTCTCAACTACTTTCGTTTACCTCACAATGGACACAATATCCATCCCATAGGCGGCCCTCGATCTGGTTCCAAAGATTGGAATCAAAGCACAATGCTCAGCAAACAAAGTACCTTGGAGATCTCTAGTCTAAGGATACTTGCACGTCTGCTATATTGAGATTATATTACTGGCACTAAATAGTTATTCATGTGATTATCTCATAGCTAGGTCATCCAATGTACTTGTTCCATTAACAAGCATCCATGTGTTAACTTTGAGTATCTCAATACTTACGGATATGAGAACCACCACCTGATCAAATCAGGAAGTCTAACACATGCTAGTCTTAATGCATTAATGATGTCATGTTTCATTAAGACTACGACTAAGGACTATTTAAGTACTAACACTATACAATGTAGTAAGAATCTCATATCATGATCTCTATCATGATTTCCATAATCTAGTGTTGTACTAGGGACTTTATCTAACAGTTATTTTACATAAAAATAAACAAAAGAAACTGTAAGATAAATAATGCCTTTCTATTAAAATAAAATGTGTCATATGCAACATACAAGTGATTGCCTCTAGGGCATAACACTAACAGATCCACTAACAAAGCCTCTCCTATCATCTAAACATGATAGTCATACTAGATCAATGGGATTACGGTTTATGTCATATTGGTCTTAGTGCAAGTGGAAAATTGTTAGGGATATACCTTAAAACAATTTGTACTTATACTATCGTCATTATGTATTACGTAATAATATGAGGCATTTCTTTCCATGAATAATGCATTTAGTTTTGTGGTCATCAAGTACGTGACTTGATAGTAAAACCCTATAACAAATACAATGACTATTCTTAAATTGTCCCTGATCGATTATTATTAGTAGAACAATAATAAACTAAGATTAATATATTTGTGACTTGATGGCTATGTTTTACTGGTCATGGATATACTTAATATTAAGTCAAAACATAAATAAATATTAGAGAGTATTGTATTGGACATGACCCACTGTGAGAGTACTTCATGAAACTTGTCATAAGTACTTTCTAGCCATATTAGAAGTCCTTCGACCTAAATTCATCATAGTTTCCTACTTGATAAATTCTATATTTTAACGTGATCTAAAGTTATCTTTAACTAAATAATAAATTAGACCACGATTGGATATAGAATAAACTAGAGAGAGGAATATGATTGATAGTGAAGGAATTTGTCTCTCTCAATTTTGGGAGAGATGTCCATGGGCCCCTTGATAAGTTAGACTGTTAAAATGAATGGTCGTGCTGAAATATATCAATTTGAGATATTGATCTCATTTGTTTGAATAGTCTACTATGAGATCAAAAAATAATTGATTAAGCTTAATAAGGATGACATACTCCGCGCCTCATGCTTAATCTGGATATCATGTGACAAAAGGACTAAATATGAAGTTATGGTTTTGTTCAAAGAGATCATCGACCTTCATTTAACCTAGATAGTTATAATGTTTTGTTAGAAACCGCTTATAACTTGTGGGCCATTTAAATGTGATTTGGGCATACTACCAGCGTTGAATGAACCTATAGGGTCACATATTAAGTGAACACTTTAGGTTATATTTCTGGTAACCAGGTTCGATGTATCTGGAAATATGTCTAGGTTAATTGAACCTAGAAAAAATGACCAGATACAATGAATCTATAAATATGTCAACGTTCGATGTATCTAGAGAATGTCTAGATTATAAGAATATAACTCGGTAAATTAATTAGTTAAATTACCGAAATAATGGCAAAATCTTATCATATCAATTTTAATTTGAATTTAAAATAAAATATGACAAAATATTATGAAAGTTGGACTCCAAGAGGTTCGGGTTGTTTTAAAAAGAAAACCCTAGTCATCTTCTGAAGTTAGCTCTCTGTCAAAACATTCGTGCCTCCAATTCACTAGAAAAACTAAGCCTCTCAAACCCTGGGCGCTAGTACTCCCCGGTAACGAGCTGGTTCATCGTGTATATCCGATAGAGGACGTTCACACATTGCAGCATCTGGTGATCGTTCGAGTTGCCTGCACGCCTGGAAATCAGAAGCCAGAAGTCTTGACTGCGGTGAACAGAGGTAATTCTGTAACCACTAGATCATCTTAATCGTTTGTCTTAGGTCTCGGAAGGGATTCGCAAGTATTTTCCCCATTTAGGAGTCCACGAATCCTAATACCTTCTTCATGCCACCTCATAAGAGAAGCAGTTTTGTGAGACATGAATAATTACTTCAACCTTGGAGTTAACAAAAAATACCTAACACGCTTACATACAACGGTACTGCCCTCGCTTTTGTACCTCGGAGCGTTACACAGTCCACAATGAATAATTACCTCATTTTCCCCCTATATATCATACAACTGTTTGGACAAGTATCCCAAACTTTACATTCTATTCCTAACATGTTTGTAATCTTACTAGCCTCATAGTAATTTTTAACAATCTTCACGTCCATCTCACTGAAAGCATCTGTTAGAAGTTCAAGTAGTATGTCAACAGACTTATTCGACCACCCATTAAGTACTTTCAAGTATAACAATCTCATTATGAATGACAAAGAAGAAAAGTTGATACAACTTGGATACAATGCCACATTCGCCTCTTCCAATAGTTTAAGTATCTCTCTCAAATCTTCAGGCTCTTCATTTGTATTCTGGTGCTCATTTATCCCAGCAGCATCATGAACCATCCCAACCATATCATCCCCTTATATGTTATCTAGTGAAGAAATATTAATATTTGTACTGCTAGAAGGTATGTATGTTTCTCCATGAGGGCTCCATTTTTTGTACCAACGCATGAAACCCCACATTTGATATTGTTGTTTGATTTCTATTGCATTATAAAAGTACCTATTCTAACACTTCATACATGGACAATAGATTTTAGCTCCATTATATTTGTCTCTCAATGCAAATTCTATAGAGATATCCAAACCCTTATTATATTCGTCTCCTAAGTAGTCCTTTGAGTCAATCCATGATCGGTTCATTCCTTTATTTCTATAACAATAATTAGAAATGCAATTAGATAGCAAGATGTGTAAGAATTATTTGTAAAAATTTTGACAATGTGGTATTAGTAAAGTGAACACCCTATTTAGATATATTAATTGTGAAAATGAGCCAATATATCAATTTTGTTCTGAATAGCAGCATTATTCCCAATAAAACATATGCTTCAATAATAATATATGAGCTCACGTGCAAGAAGCTTCCATTTTGCTGAAGAATCTCATATTCTGGAAAGTTTTAAAAGTACCAAGAAAGTTATATTCAAATTAGCTCCATAAGGTAAGAAATATTTTGGTTTTGGCTTCCTCAAATCTACATGATAATTTGAATTAACTATTGTTTTAACAATTAATTACCTTCTTGCTCAATCCAAACCTTCACTTAGAGGTAATTGTCCTCTTAAATGAAAACTATTTCTTTACAGGAGTAATTTTTCTAATCTTGAAACTCAACTTTATTACTGCCATAGTTGAAACTTAGAATAGGAAAGGTAGGAAGATGCAAAAGTATGTGAATATTGCATTAAGTTAACAACTAAGGGAATAGAACACTTCAAGTAGAAACAGAATTCATAGTATATAATTCCATCTTTAATGTATGTGTGTGAATATATGCTTGAGAAATATAATCTAATTCCTTTTTCAAGAAAAAAAAAATTGGCAGAGTCTCCCCTAAAAAATGGACTTTTTCCAGGCACTAAAGCCACTTCAAAACATAAAAAAGCAAATCCAAAAGACCAACAATATAATAGAGCCAAGAAAAACCATATAACAAAGTAATAAAGTATCAACAAAAACCACATAACTTTTTTTTTTTTTTTTGTAGCGTCTTGTGAAGAACATAAATAGATACTATCCTAGCCTCATCCCACTAGCCCTGAAAGCTACATTTAATCCAAGAAGATAAATGTCCATAGTCCTAAGAATATTATGCCTCTTGTCAGACATATTAGCAAAAAATCCCTTCACTAGCCCAAGATAATAAATACCCTTAAGATTGAGAATGGGACCTCATTCTAATCTCCTAAACATTGCTGAAATATGATGATCATTTTCAAATGTAGAGTCTATTGTTTTCTCCACTAAAATCATGTTGTTCACTGTCTTATCATACCACTTCTCACATCCAGGGTTAATAAATCATCTCGAAGGAATATTTGTGTCAGTGTTGGATGGAGAGGTTTGGGAAGAAACTCACCCCTCTTTCTTTTAATAGGGAGTTTGATGGCAGCATTTTTGGTTTTTATGGTTTTGCTCAATAAACTCACAAGAAACTTAACTTAACACTTCTAGCTCAACACATAACTGCTTTCCTTTCAAAACTAGCACAAACTACAAACCCACAATCACAAGCAAGAATACCAATGAGATACTAAAACTTCAACAAAAATACCTCTCTTCTCAAAGTATGCTCCAATCAACACAATTTAACTTTTCAATGCCATACAAAACTTCACAAAACACAATCCCTTTTAGTTGTTAAATCCTCCACAAACTCAGCAATTTTCTACTCTAATAATTCCATAACACCTTAATATCCTCAACTTCTTTCACCACACAATCAAGCACAAGAATATATATGCAACAATTCCACCGAAATGTAATCATAAGTCCAAAAATAATTTTTAATATCCAATACCACAAACAATTTTACCACAGCATTCAACACATATTTCTTAATTCCAAATTCAAAGTTTCAACAATAAGTTAACTTAACTTCATAAATCTTCCAGTTGCAACAAATCAATCGCAACTTTTAACTCCATAGAAAAAAGCAATATTTACAAATCAATACTCAACAATAATAATATCACCTTAATTCCGAATGTAAATCACAAATCCATATTCATAAGCTAAAATTCCAAATTTCATACTTCTTTCAATAAATGCACCTCATTAATATACAAACAGCAAACCATAAGATTTCTAGAAGATCGAGCATCAATTAAGCTTATCCAGTCAATACCAAGTAATATTTTCAAATTGATTGCAATAATGTAAATCAATTTGCCTTTCTGCATATCAATTTACCACGAAGGGTTAGATTTGAACTTCAAAGCTAAACACTTCAGACATAGCATTTAGTTGAGGCAAATATCATACCACTTGATTGGGGTGGATAAAAATGTAGCAGCCCAAAAGTTGTGTCAAAGTTGGCACCGAAGACTCAGAGGCTGAAATGCGATGGAGAAGAGATGATGAAGCTTTGCCGATGACGAAGAAAAGTAGGCATCGGAGACAAAATGGAAAGGTATGAGCACCACTTGTGCCGGAAAAGAAAGACCTCCCACCAGAGAAGAAAGACTAGCGAGCACTGGAGTTCTTTGCCAAAATATGCAGGTCGCCGGCAAAAGAAAAATACTGAAAAATGAGGCAAAATTCGAAAATGATGGAGTAATGAAGACCATATACGACGGTTGGAAATAACCGTTGTATTCTTACGATGGTTTCGCAATAACCACCGTATTAAATTCATATACATACGACGGTTAACTACAAACCATCGTATGAAGTCAACATATGGCATATTAGAATAGTTAAATACCACAGTTAACTAAAAACCGTTGTATTAATTCAAATAGATATGACGGTTTTGTTGTTAACCATCGTATTAAATGCAATAAATATGACGATTGTCAACCGTCATATCTAGTTACAAATTTAAATAAGTTTAAAAATGAATTTAACAATAACAATTATTTAACAAATGAATTTTATTTATGTGTCACATAAAATTACATAAATTTTACTTTCACAATAATAATTATACATAGATTGTATATGTATGAATGAATGTAATAGTTAAGATAATATACTACATAAATAAATAAATAAATATATATATATATATATGCACACACACATATATATGTAAGTTTGTAATTAAAATTCTTTATATTATGTAACATATTAATCTAATATTCACTTATTAATAAGGATATGTTATACTACATATTAACACACAAACACGTGTATATATATACATACATACATATACAAACAAATATATATACAATATAACAACTAATAAAATGAAATTCAAACTCTATATTACAAATATACAGAAACTTAAGATGTAAAAAAAAAAAATCATTTGAAAAATCAATGATCTAACCATTCGTGTATTTTCAAAAAGCAAGAAACCATAGTGTATTTTCAAATATAAGGATATCAAATTAATAATTCAATCGTTAGATTTGTTAAAATCATTACCAAAAGTATTGTGACCAAATTTAAACATAATCAAATAAATATTCAACCCACTTTTGATTGATTTTGTTATAATTCGAAAACAAACGACGGCCTAAACCGTCGTAATTGAAAAGCGTAGTATTCGTGAAAAAGAGAATTTAAATTTAAAATACTATTATTCCAACTAATTATGACGATTTAGAAAAACCATCATAATATATTACCCTAATACGATGGTTTACAGAAACTGTCATGTTGGTTGGAATATATTACGACGGTTTAGTTAAGCCATCATATTTGGTTAACTAGTACGATGGTTTTGAATAAACCATCGTATAAAGCCTACCTAATAATATGGTTATATAACCGTCATATAAAGTTACAAATACGATGGTTTTATGACCGTCGTAATAGTTACTATCATATTTGCCCCTTTTTTTTGTAGTGTCAAGTAAGGTAATTGTTGATTTAGGTTTTGTACTCTTTTGCTAGAAGGGAATGGGGGTTAAAGTTAGGCCACAACTCAGTACCCTAAATATTTGAATACGCTTAATCAAGTAAGTCCTTGCATAAATTTTGTATAACTAATGCTCAATTTTACAATTTAGGACAACTTTGATATGTTGTCAAACAGTTTTATATGCAATGAATGTGAGCAAAATTTATCGCTTTTGTCTGAAACACAATTGTGGCTATATTATTTTGGACAAAAATAATGTTTTTGTATAAGCGGAAATCTATAAATTGGAACATTGAATTTCTTCAGTGATGATTTTTGAACAAGAATCATCACATGTTTATGATTGCATATTTGAGCTAACAATGCAGTTTTTTGTTTGAGAATATCCCTAGTAAGGATAGAAAACTTTAAGTACACATTAAGGATAGGCCATTGGTACTAGCCTTTGAAAGTTTGAACAAGTTTTCTAGTATGTGGCCACCTTTGGGAGATGAACTCTTTCTGGATAAGTCAATAGTACCAACGAGTCAGGCCGGTTCATGCTAGCAACTCAGTTCCAAATAGGACTATTATTTGACATTGGATTACTGGTAAGTTTAGGTAAGAGATTGAGGAGTATCTCACCCAGTGGGTCGATCAACCACTGATATTGTGATGCAGGTTTCGTAGTATCTTGTCATAATATAGGATTTCATGACAAACTAATATGGTTATCATACAGGATTTCATAATCTGCACATTTACAAAATTAAGAGTGATTTTACTTTTCTAGAAAAGTATTTCTTTATCTGCTTTTGTAATAATGATATGATTAGCTTAACTGGTTGAAAACATGTAATTAAACCGCTCAGTTATTCTAAAATTATTATGTAAAGACTTACATTTGTTTTCTCTCATTTTACCTAAACTTGCGTCATGAATGAATTTTTTTAAAAAAAAATTAGAAAAGCACATACAAGACTTACTAGAAAATATTTTTAACATAGTTTCTATCATGGTTTTCAGGAAGATCTAGTCTTGCTTAGGTTGTGAGTTTTTAGAGTTTTGAAGACTTAGAATGATCAATTCATGTTGAGAATATTGTTTATCCATTTTATATTTTAGACTTTGTATAAATATTAAGAAGCCATGTATTAATTTTTGAATTGTCTCCTTGAATTTTATTTATACCTAGTTATAAATACGTCTAGTCTATAAGGTGGGGCAACATCTCTAACACCTTTGGATTACATAGATAGACAGAGTGTTACAATTGTTGCTATATGCCAATTTTGCAAATGGAATACTTTCAATCCACTTATCTCAAAAGTCTAATACACAAGCTCTTGACATGTCTTCTAAGATCTGTATCACTCACTCAATTGTCCATTTGTTTGGGGATGTGCATATGTCCTGAATTTCAATGTTGTTCCTAAAAATTTTTGAAAATTTTCCCAAAATTTGGAAGTAAGTCTAGGGTTTCGATTGGAAACAATACTTGTTGGCACACTATAGAGTCTCTCAATTTCTTAGATATAGACTCGAGCTAACTTCTCCATAGAATACTTGTAACACCCTACTACAGACATACCCAAAAAGAGTAGGGAGATCTCCCCATCTAAAGAACTAAGGATTTTTATAACGAGGTAAAGTAAGAAATTGTAAATAAATAAAGAAATCATATACTTATTACAACTGCCTCAAAAACTTATACAAGTTTTACATCAAATTAATCAACACTCTCAAAAAAAAATACAAATAGATAATAAAGAGAAACTCCAATCTCTAAGGATTTCAAACCTACTTAAAGCGGTAAACTCCTAAAAACATGGTAAAAAAGTATGCGATTTACATCTCAGTAAGTTCTATGTGTGCTCTTGTACAATTCAAGGTGATTTCATGTATATACAATTGATAAATAAGTAAAGTGTTTGCAAGTCTCAATTCAATTGCTCAAAGTAAAGAGTGGTGTTTTCCATTATCACACATTGTACAAAAAATAAATAAATAACCACTCAAGAAAAAAAGGTCATAGCACCACACTTTGTGCATCATGATAAAAGAATGGTCAAGATGCCATACATTGTGCACAAAGACAGTCATGATGTCACACTCTGTGCACATTGATATAAGGTAAGTGTACAGCCTACCAGATGAGATACTCCTCTATCTCCCATCGCAAACTCTCCAGTTGTCCACTTCAGGATAACAGTCATTCAAGAAGAGTGCTAACTCGAATGGCTCGATCTACTAATTCTAATGTTCTCTTAGCTAGGGTTCATCTCCCGGAGTTAGCCACCTATCGAAGGACTTGCCCTAATTGACAAGACCAGCACTAGTAGCTTACCCTTATTGAGTACTCACCATTATAGAGTCAATCAAGAATATGTTCAAATTATTATTTCTAAATAACTTGGCTTTGCAAGCATTTTCCCATACGTGAGTTTTAAAACATTTAACAAATGTATTTGAGCGTAAATGAAAAACGTTTGACGTGTAAAAGAATATATTGATAAAAATAAATCTCATTTGTCAAAATTATATAGCAAACAATCTAGGCTTGCAACTCAAGTAATCATACTTAACTCATTGTCAAAATATAACTAACTTGAAAACAAGAGCTTTATGCATGAAAAATCATTTATGCAAGGACTTACTTGTAGCAGTTCAGACAGATATGGTAAATAGGCTGCCTTGATCTCTTACCTCAAATAAACCATATAACAATTCATAGTCATAATATGACCCAAAACATGGTATGATCAAAACCAATCAAATCAGTCGAATCTAAGATCTTAATAGGCATGCTCATATCTAACTCATCATAGCATAATTTCCCCCAAAATAATAATTATAGATCACATACTATCCTAAACATCAACATACTCAAATCTATATACATCAATATATTCATCAATGTATCCCAAAGAAATCATAAGTCCATGTCATAGCATAAATGTCTTTCAATATCATCATCATACTCACTGTAGCTTCAAAAACACACAAAAGCCATGCATGCTAGAAATAAAAACAGAAAAAACACCGGACACAGCATAGCAGAAAGCAAAAATAATACCTTTACGAGTCCTTTGTCTATTTGGATGAGAAGAAGAGGAGCTTACCACTGGAGTGGCTACTTGTCTCGACAATAATTCTGGTCAAAAACCAGTAATTCTTTGACTTCTTCTTGGTATAAACGCAAAGCTTTTCGCTTCTTAGAATATTTAACCGCCCATTCTAGTTGGTGAAACAACTTAAGCGAGGAATAATCCTTCTTGATCCTTTGCTATTAATTAGCAAAATCAAGAAGATGAAAAATAAGAAAAGAAACGAGAGAAAGGAGAGAAGAAGCTCTATTCTTTTTCTTGTCGTGTGTCTGTGTATTCTCCAACCGAAGGCCACGACTGTTGGGGATATGCCCTAAAGTCAATTTGTACTTATACAATTGTCATTATGTTTTATATAATAATATGAGGCTTTCCTTTCCATGAATAGTGAGTTTTGTTTTGTTGGTCATCAAGTACGTGACTTGATAGTAAAACCCTACAATGAATACAATGACTATTCTAAAATCTGTCCTCGATCGATTATTATTATTGGAATAATAATAAATTAAGATTAGTATGTTTGTGACTTGATGGCTATGTTTTATCGGCCATGGATATTTGTGATATCGAGTCAAGACATAAATAAATGTTAGAGAACATTGTATTGGACATGACCCATCTGTGAGAGTACTTCATGGAATATGTCATAAGTACTTTCTAGCCATAATAATATTGAAAGTCCTTCGACCTAAATTCATCATAGTTTCTTACTTGATAAATTCTATATTTTGACATTGTCTAAAGTTGTCTTTAACCGAGATAATAAATTAGACTACTCGTTGGATATAGAATAAATCAGGGAGAGGAATATGATTGATTGTGAAGGAATTTGTCCCTCTCGATTATGGGAGAGATATCCATGGGCCCCTTGATAAGTTAGACTGTTAAAAATGCATGGTCGTGCTCAAATATATCAATCTAAGATATTGATATAATTTGTTTGAACAGTCTACTATAAAATCAAGAAATAATTGATTAAGCTTAATAAGGATGACATGCTCCGTGCCTTATGCTTAATCTGGATATCGTGTGACAAAAGGACTAAATATAAAATTATGGTTTGGTTCAAAGAGATCACCGATCTTCATTTAACCTGGATAGTTATAATGTTTTGCTAGAAACCGCTTATAACTTGTGGGCCATTTAAATATGATTTAGGCACACTACCAGTGTTAAATGAACCTATAGGGTCACACAATAAGCGAACTTGTTAGGTTATTTTTCTGGTGACCAGGTTCGATGAATCTGAATGATATCCAGATTATAAGAATCTGACTCGGTAAAATAATTAGTTAAATTACCGAGATAATGGCGTAATCTTATCATATCAGCTTTAATTTAATTTGAATTTAAATTAGAATATGATAAGATATTATTAGGGTTGGACTCTAAGAGGTTCGAGGGTTTTTTAAGAAAACCCTAGCCGTCTTTCAATAGTCCAATTTTTCGGTTGAGAACATTCGTGCCATTCTCTACCAGAAAAAAACCTCTCAAACCCTAGGCGCTAGCACTCCCCGGGTATCGAGTGAGTTCGCGGTGTGTATCCGATAGAGAACGTTCGCATACCGCAACGTTCGGTGATTGTTCGAGTTGAACGTACAACGACAGCAACTGGAATCGAAGGATTTCGATTACAGCAACTAGAGGTAATTCTTAAAGCTTAGATCTTCCTAATCGTTTACTTGGGTCCTCGGGAGGGATTCGTAGATGTTTTCCACGTTTAGGAGTCCGGAATCCCAACAACGACTCCTATTCACCTCTAAATAACCAAACCTTGGTGTTTTTAATATTTTAAACATCCGAAGGCTATCAACAGAAGAGATTTGGCTTAGCCTTAACTCTTCTATTCTGTGAATAATAAAAAACCCTTTAGTCTAGGCTATTGGGCTAAAAATAATTTATTATTTTTCTTGGACCCAAAGAGCCCAAAAATAATAACCATTAATTATTTATTTCTTAGGCGTATTAAAATAACCCAATAAATAATTAATGAACCCAAATAAACTAAAATAATTTTTAAGCCTTTTATTAAACTAGTTTAAGCCCAGTTTAATTTTTCTAATTATTCAATCTGGGCTTAGACCCTGAATAATTAATTAACTAATTAAATTAGATAATAAATTTAATTTTTCTCATTCTTTTATTTTATTCCAGACAAAAAATAAATTAGACTTCCTGAATAAAATAAAATCCTTTTTTATTGTGACCATTTTCTCAACCTAAAATAATTAGGACTTACGGGCTATTCCGAAGACCAAAAAGACACATCACCATGGCCACTAAAATGACCAAAATACCCTTGCTATATAAATAGTTGCATTGTGCATTTTAAATATTTTCTAATATCACCATAAGAAAATATTGACCCCAAGAACAATGCTGCGTTAGCTATGTCTTCAACCCACAGGTGAAATGACTAAAAACCCCTCTACATATCGCCGTTCATTTAGGAAGGAAAGAATGTACTAACACATCTCTAAAAGACATCTACCATCTTTAAGCATCTAGTCCAATGATCCCCGACTTCTTGAAATATATTCGCTTTCTAAGGAAGCTACCCTAAAGCCACTATCCAAGCCATGTTCCCCAGGGCCCTGGATAATTAGACCATTTGGACAACCACAAGGGGCGATATATTGTAGATACTATCTTGTATAAGTTTGTCTTGACTAACTAGTTAGATATACTCAACATACAAGTATATCGGTCCTTCTAAAAAACCTTAACTATAGTATATCAAAGTATACACTTCCAGCTTCGTCAGATCAGCAACTTATACTCAAACTGTAGAGTACAAGTCTACGTTGTAGAAGTAGTAGTCTAGGTTTCTATCACATAGTACTTTTAGAAATTACTATTACATGTCTTGTTCTACATATTTGAAATACGCTTGTGTTATAAAATGAGAAGACTACTCACTGTCTAAAGGTAGGCTATTCTCTATTTAGAATTCATAACACAATAACCTTGCCATGATGAGATTCTCATTCTCATCATCCGATTAAGAACAATAGTTTATGTGTTAAATATCCCATGGTCCATACCTTACTGTGAAAGACTTCCATTCACATGAACCATTTACATAAACATAATGGATCTTTTCCAATAAAATCGTGCACAAATATAAAGAAGATTTCATGAATAATTTTTGAGAAAAATACTTTTATTAATACAAGTCAAAACTACATCAGAAACCTAGTCTAAAAGGGCATACATTCTAACAATTTCTCACTTGCACTCTAAGACTAAGTAAGTCTATAGGTGCCCACCCCTATGGCGTCTGAGTGTCTTCTAAAGACTCTCTCCTCCAAAGGCTTGGTGAAAGGATCTGCTAGATTGTTCTCCGAGACAATCTATTCTACCACGACTTCCCGTCTCTGGATAAAATCCCAGATCAGGTGGTACTTCCTCTCTATGTATTTTCCTTTTTTGTGGTTCCTTAGTTCTTTGGATTGTGAGTTGCACCAGTATTGTTGCAATACATCACAACCAGTTTGTCCATTTGTGGCATGGCTCTAAGTTCCAAAAGGAACTTTCGGAGCCAAACTGTTTTCTTGGATACCTCCAAAGCTGTCATATACTCGTTTCTATGGTTGAGTCAGCAATGCAAGATTGTTTGATACTTCTCCATGAAATGGCTCCTTCAGACAAGGTGAAGACATATCCACTAGTAGATTTTCTCTCATCCTTATACGCTTGGAAGTCTAAGTTCGTGTATCTTGTAGAAAGTAAGTCATCAGCCCTGTAAACTAGCATATAATCTCTTGTACCTTTAAGATACTTGAGAATATACTTTACAGCCTACCAAAGAACCTCTCTGGAGTTTAGCTGAGATCTGCTAACCAAACCTACGGTAAAGCAAATATCTGGCCTAGTACACAGCATGACATATATAAGACTTTCCACAGCTAAAGCATAGGGAATCCTACTTATTCTATCCTTTTCTTCTTGAGACTTTAGACAATCCTTTGAAAAAAAGACAACCCATGTCTGCAAGGGATCAACGCCCACTTGTATGAGTCCATGCTGAACTTGGCCAGCATCTTGTCAATGTATGTAGCTTGGGATAAACCTAACATTCTCTACTTCCTATTTCTAAAAAGCTTTATTCCGAGAATGTAACTGGCTTCACCCAAATCCTTCATACTAAATTGACTAGATATCCAAACCTTAGTAGATGACAGTGTCCCTACATCATTTCCAATTAGTAGAATATCATTCACATACAGTGCAAGAAAAATCATGTTTATACCTTCCAGTTTCCTATACACACATGGTTCATCCTTATTTTGAATGAAACTGTAAGACTTTACAATCTCATCGAAACGAATGTTCCATGCTTTGGATGCCTGCTTAAGTTCATAAATGGATTTCTTAAACTTACAAACCATACGTTCTTGGCCTTTAGTAATAAAGCCTTCTGGTTGGGATATATAAATATCTTCACTAAGATGGCCATTTAAAAATATCGTCTTGACATCTATTTGTCATATCTTGTAGTCATAATGACATGTAATGGCAAAGAGGATACAGATGGACTTAAGTATGGCTACCAGGAAAAAAGTTTCCTCATAATCGATCCCTTCTTTCTGAGTATACCCTTTCGCCACAAGCCTAGCTTTGAAGGTTTTCACCTTTCCATCCGCTCCAATCTTCCTCTTGACACCCACTTACACCCAATGGATTTTATCTCTTCAAGTGAAGCTATAAGATCCCATACCTGATTGAAGTATATAAACTCAATCTTGGCTTTCATTGCTTCATACTATAAGTCTGCATCGGCATCAGCAATAGCCTCCTCGTATCTAATGGGATCTTATTCCTGATATTCAGATACTAGGTCAAAAGCCTCTCCAGTCCATCTTTCTAGAACTCTAGATATCCTCCTACTACAACGAGGCTCCATTTGTACAGGTTCCTGAGGTTGTGCCTCTTCTTGTTCTATAATCGAGTTAAGAGAAGTTGATTCAGAAGATAACTTTTACTTGAGTTCCAACTTTGTCAAACATTTAGTGGATGTAATTTGTTCATTCTCCAAGTATCTAGTATTAGTACTCACGAGTACTTTTTACTCCTTAGGATGATAAAAATAATCACCCTTTGTACCTTTTGGATACCCAACAAAATAGCATAATTCTGATCTCGGTTCTAATTTGTCTCCCTTGATCAATACATAAGTTGGGCAATCCTATATCTTGGGATGGTTTAGACTTAGCTTATGCCCAGTCCACATCTCATAGGGAATCCTAAGTACTAATTTGGAAGGTACTAAGTTTAGAATATATACCATTGTTTCTAGAGCATATCCTTAAAAAGACACTGAAAGAGTAGCATGAGACATCATACTTCGGACCATTTCCATCAATGTCTTGTTCCTTCTCTTAGCTACTCTATTTTGCTGGGGTGTCCCCAGTGCAGAAAATTGGGATACTATCTTACGATGTACCATGTAGTCCTTGAATTTACCAAGGAGGTATTCTCCACCATGATCTAATCGTAAGGACTTGATTAGTTTACCTATTCGACGCTCCACTTCAACCCTAAACTCTTTGAACTTGTCAAAAGAGTCAAACTTGTGTCTCATCAGATAAACATAACCATACCTAGTATAATCATCTGTGAAAGTGATAAAGTACTCAAACCTTTCTCTTGCCAGTGTGGACAAAGGACCATATACATCAGTGTGAATAAGACTCAATACTTTTTTGGCTCTATCTGCCTTTTGGGTAAATGACCTTTTGGTCATTTTTCCCATAAGATAGAATTCACACGGAGACCAACTTTTCAGTCTCAATAAGCCTAAAGGCCCATCATAGATTATCCTCTAAACCCTGGTTGAGTTAATGTAACCCAACCTTAGATGTAAAA
Organism: Voacanga thouarsii; assembly: GCA_026120185.1. NCBI lineage: Eukaryota > Viridiplantae > Streptophyta > Magnoliopsida > Gentianales > Apocynaceae > Voacanga > Voacanga thouarsii. The sequence continues at coordinate 2,556,372 of JANUWF010001650.1, read as the reverse complement.
AATATGAGTCATTGATATTGGTCTTTTTCTTCCTATTTAAAGGTTCAAATTGAGTGCTATTCAATTGATTGTTAATAGGATTAATGAAGAATAGATTTCTACACATGTGCCCAGTATATATTACTTCTCCATTTCTACTGATAGTAATACCAGAATGGAAAAAAATAAAATATCCTTGATTTATTAGTTTTGCAACTGAAACCAAATTCTGTCTAAAACCAAGAACAAATAAAACATCCTTCAAAACTATTATTCTATTATAATCAAAAGTAAGTTTCGGTTATCCCACATCAAGGGCCCAAACTTGTGCTCCATTTTTCATGCATAGTCCATGTTCGCCCTTTTGGAATCTTTTAATCTTCCTAAACCCCTGCAAGGAGTTACAGATATGATCAGTGACTCCTGAATCAACAATCCAAATAGAAGTTGATCCAACCATTGATATAGACTCTAGATAGAAAATATTACCTGTGACGTTTTTCTTAGCCTGAAGATCTGGACACTCCTTTTTTCAATGACCCTTCTTCCCACATTTGAAGTATTTGTCCTTAGGTTTGTCTTTAGGCTAGGACTTGGGCTGGTGCACTACATTACCCTTCTTCTTCTTGAACTTTCTAGGCTTGGGCCCAGTTCTCGAACAAGAGGCCATCATAGCTTTAGCCTGTGGCTTCATGACCGTTTCAGCCACCTGGAACTCCTTCATCATTAACTTATTTATATTGTAATCCAACTTAAACTGAGTGAAGGAGCCTAGCAAAGATTCAAGAACCATGTCCACTTAGCTCTCGGAGTCAATGACAGCCCCCAAGACTTCTGCTTCCTCGAAAGCAGTAATCATCTTGAGTATATGCTCTCTGACTGATGCTCCTTCAGCCATCTTGGTGTTTATAATTGTTCGAACAACCTCCTGTCTTGCGGGTTGACTCTTATCTGCAAACATTATGGCTAGTGATATGCTTATGTCATATGTAGTAGCCATGTGCTCGTATTTGGATTGAAGCACATTTGACATAAAGGCTAACATATAGCATTGGGCCATCTCATCAGCCTTCTTCCATACCTTCTTAGCCTCACGCTCCTCAATGATAGAACCTTCCCCGATTACTGGGCAGGTCTCGTATAGGACATACTTATACTCCTCAGCTACGAGTATTATGTCCAAATTCCTTTTCCAGTCCATATATTTTGGACCCGTTAATTTATTCTTGTGGAGAATAATGGTTAAGGGACTAAAAGAACCTCCACCAACCATTTCTGAAATTTTGAAAAATAAAAGAAATTCTCAGTATTGTAAAACAAAAATAATTTAGTGTACTTTATCCTCATATTAAACTTGGTAATAACTAACCCCATTACTATTATCTTTAACATGATTAATTTGGCTCTTAGAAAAACTGACATAGCTTCTTGGGAAGATTAACAATTTCGTAAGCTAAGTATGTTTAACCATCACAAATTAATTTTCCTTCTATGTAATAATCTAGAAGATAACTTTATCGAGGGAATGGTCATTTCTTCTCATTTCTTATTGACATACCTCACACCATAACCTCTAACATGGGCCAACCGATTATAGTACGTGTCCCAGGTTATTAATTACATCATTCCATTAGTTCTAAATCTTTATACTATCTCCATCCTATACGGGTTTACTCTCAGAATAACGCGAGGAGACCCACGGTCTCTAATGAGGATCGTAATGGAAGTCGTGGGGCCATTGGAATCCCTCTTTCATTTAGTTTTTTAAAAAACGATTTTCTTGTAAAAATATCATTTGAAAATTTTCAATTAAGTTCTCTTTTAACTTAAAATAAAATGTCTAAATCTAAAAAAATTTCTATGTCAAGGTTTATACCCTTTAAGAAATTTTTCCTTATGGATTAATTTTCTTTAAGTTAAAAACTTAATAATTTCAAAATTTTTCCATTTAAAAATTCCAAGAGATTTTGATCTCTAGGTTTTATTTGACAAAAATAATTTTTCCTCTTGAGAAAATAAATTAAAATGGCTTTCTATTTTAACTTACAAAAATTTATAACTCCAAAATATTTTCTACGTCAAGGATAAAAAACTTTTAAGAAAATAACCAAAGATTAATTTTTGTTTAAGTTAAAATAACCATTTAATTAAATAAAAATATTTTTTGTCAAATAAAATTTCCCAAAGACTTTAGTCTTTGAGAAAATGTGCACACAGGATTCAAAATAATTAGCATGCTAGAAAACTGTAAATGTTTTTATACTTTTATATTTTTAATCCTAAATACTCAAATAAAAGAATTAAATACATTAATTAAATTAATTAATGATCTTGTTTAATTCTAAAATCTTTTACTATTATTTTTCATGCAAAATATTCAAAGAATATTAAATATTGCAATAAAAATAACTTCACCTAACATAGGACCAAAAAAAAAAAAATTTCTTGGTCCAGTACACCTGCACAAAGGTTCATAGCCCACGAGAAGACCCATGGGCCATGGTCCGCAGGCAGGTGCCCACAGACCGCCCGCCCGCGCACTAACCTAGGAAGCCTCAGCATCTGCGAGGATGCTGAGCCTCGCGTGGCCTAGCCGAGTCGCGCTGGGCCCGGCTACGGTTTCAAGTCGTGGCTAACCTGGGCGTAGTCTCAGCTCTAGCCACGACCGAGTCGTGGCTCAGCTCGGCTTCCAATTGGGCTTGGCAGCTCGGCTCACCTTCTCTGCAATTCTTTTTTTTTCGTTGATTTTTTCTGCTATTTTTTTTTTTGGGCTCTACAACTTCCTTCACGATCATTATAGGTAGCCTCTTGTTACATTTTTTCAACAAAAAACATGACATCCACCTATACCCTTTCAAATCGGGTTTACACGAAAGCTTAACAAAGTATTATAAAATTTTTATAGAGCCTTCTATACCTCAATGGTGAGGTGTACAGATGATCTACCCATACCAAAAACAGTGAAGGATCTCATCATGTTCATCAAATTAGTCTTGCTAATTTTATTATCTAGCATGCATTCATCCTATGCCATTCAAAGCAATACTCTCTAATACCACTTGTAGTTTTGAAAACACATAGAAGCCATGCATGCTAGAAATAAAATAGGAAAAACACCGGAGACAGCGCAGCAGAAGTAAAAACAATACCTTTAAGTGTCCTTTGTTTGTTTGGCTGAAAACAAGAGGAGCTCACCACTGGAGTGGCTACTTGTCTCAACGACGATTTCGGCAAAAAAGTAGCAATCCTTCAACTTCTCCTTGGCATGAATGCAAAGCTTTTCATTTCTCAGAATATTTCACCGCCCAATCTAGTTGGTGAAACAACTTAGGTGAGGAATAGTCCTTCTTGATCCTTTGCTATTAATTAGCAAAATCAAGAAGATGAAAAAGAAGAAAAGAAATGAGAGAGAGAGAAAGAGAGAGCAGAGAGAAGAAGCTCTGTTCTTCTTGTCGTGTGTCTGTGTATTCTCCAACCGAAAATGACTTAGCATTCACCAAGGTTTCTGTGACAAAATTTTCCTAGCCAAAAAGGCAAAACATTCCTCACTAAAGATCATCTCTTTAGCTAGGAAGTGTAGATCTTTGGTGATAAAAATTTTCTAGCCAAAGTGCTAAGCCTTTCGAGAGGAAAAAATGGCCTTTGGCGAGGAAGTTTAAACAAAATAATTCTACCCAAAATGACTTAGCCTTCGGCGAGGTTTCCATGACAAAATTTTCCTAGCCAAAGAGGAAAAACATTCCTCACCAAAGATCATCTCTTTGGCTAGGAAGTGTAGATCTTTGGTGACAAAAATTTCCTAACTAAAGCCCTAAACCTTTCACGAGGAAAAAATGGCCTTTTGGCGAGGAAGCTTAAACAAAATAATTCCTAACCAAAAATGACTTGAGCTTTTAGTGAGGAAATATTGGTGAAAGTTTAAGACAAAAATTGTTCAGTTCATTGGCGAGGATTTTAAACAAAAATTTCCTAGCCAAAGACCTAAGGTTTTGCAAGGAAATAAATGGTTTTAGCGAGGAAGATTTAAAAAAGCCTAAAAATGGCGACGAATTTGAAGCCTTCCATGACAAATATTTCTTAGCGAAATGTTCCTTGTCAATGATAACATAGCTTTTGTGAGGAAATTAGGTGTCTTTGGCGAGGAAACTTGGGAGGACTAGCTGTAGTTTGGCTTTCATGACAAAACTGTTTCTCGCTAAACAAATTTATTCCTCGCTATCATTTTCATGGCTACAAAAGTTTGCTTTTTAGCTAGAAAAATTTTCCCGGATAATATTTTCTCTTCGATAACGTAGGACTGTTGCAACAAAATTGTGTTTTTAGCTACCAAATTTTTTCACCTTCCGTCACAAAATTTTTTCTTGCTAAAGAGTTCAACTATAGCAAGGAAAATATTTTTCTCACTAAAAGCTTCAGCGACAAATGTACAATTTTTGTCGTCGAGAGTTTTTGGCAATAGCGCTTCAGCGAGGACTGGGCGACAAAGCTGTTTTCCTCACTGAAGACTTTTAGTGAGGAAAAATTGGTCTTTAGCTAGGAATTCATATTATCAGTGCATTTTTCTTGTAGTGACGTGTGCCTAGCTGTTGGGTTGAATGAAATTACACAGAAAAATAGATTTTTCTTTTCCTTAGGAACGAAACAAAAGGCCACCATTTTCTTGTCATTTTTCCTTCGCTTTTTCCTTTAATGTTTAGCTCTTCCGTTTTCCTTTCAATCCTTTTCACCTTAGTTCTACTTTCACCCTTAGAAGTCCATAGGAGTTTTGAGAATACTCTGGAGGGTCAAGAGTTAGAAAAACATGGTAAGTGTTTCATGCAAAGGAGCCGACGATTAGCTAGTATATTCACGGAACAAGTAGATGTTCCCATTGAGGAAGCGCTATTGAACCCGAATCCATTGGTTATTGAAGTTAAGCACCCTAAAAGTAAGTATTTCTAAACTTTGGCTTGAAAAAATTTTTAATTTACATACTTCCACTGCATATTTAATTTTCCCACGGTCCTTCACATACTCCACATCCAAGACTTGCCCACACTTTACCACTATTGAGGCAAACACTCCATCAAAATGATCACGAATCACCATCACCAGCACCATCAGGGCCACCTCAAAAGGAAGTGTCAATATTTATCTTGTATCTATGCACATGAGATGAATGAATCGTGGAAAACTATCAAAGGAAAAATGCAACGGAAAAATTTCAGTTTTTCGAGCCGCATCTAGGAGAGAGTACTTACTTTTCCCTATTGGTCGCGGATTAACCAATGAGGAGCCGGGTTGCAATGGAACCTATTGCATTGGAAGGGGAAAAAGAGGCACCTACTACTTAACTAAAACTCCCACCAATCTTCTGCTCCTACGCATTAAGCATCTCCAAGCTTCTTTTCTTTGTCTTTCGGAGTATGACTTTATCTTGCTCTAGGCGTTAGCTTGGTGAGAGCTCCTTTCTTGGATAAAATCACTCTACCAGAGAGAAGGAAGAGAACGTGGAAGAGAAAACTAGTGGCACACACTACAGAAAAGAGAACTTATAAGAACAACTTCATTATTTTTTCCTCCTCCTGTCACTATATTCGGCTAGCCTAGGGCTTTCTCAAGCCCTAGTGGCCGAAAACATGAAGCCCTAATGGTGCTAAAAAATCATTCCAAGATTGGCCTAATCCTTTTAATTAATTAATTAATTAATTATCTTTTCTATACCTTATTAAATATCTAAGACTAATTAATTAATTCTAATTGGACTCTTAATAAATGTTAACATATATCGCCAAATTAATTAATTTATTTCAGTCCAATTCTTTCAATTAATTAATTATCTTTTATGGGCCTCATTAAAACCCAAGACTAATTAATTAATTCTAATTAGACTCTTAGAATAAATTTTATTTCTCTTCTAAATAATTATCTATTAAACTCAAATTGTGTCTAAACAATACTAAGGTAACTTGAGCTACTCCAGGGACCAAGAGACATATTATTCATGGCTACTAAAATGATCAAAATACCCTTACTATTAAATAGCTACATTTTATCATTTTAAATATTTTCATTTATCACCATATAAAAATATTAGCCCCAAGAATAATATTGCTAAAGTAATGTCTCCGACCTATAGGTGAAATAATGGAAATACCCCTCAATGTAACACCTATCAATGAGAAAGGATAAATTTACTAACACCCATCTCAAAGACATCTTCCATCCTTAGATCTCTAGTCCGATAATTCATGACTCATTCTAATATACTTGCTTATCATTGGAAGCTACCCAAAAGTACACATTCTAGAGTCATGTTCCCAGGACTCTGGATCATTAGATTATCCTAGACAATCACAGAGGGGTGATTTAACTTCACTAAGTGAAGTATAGAAATTTTATTGTATGAGTCCGTCCTAACTAACTAGAGTAATACATCTAACAAACAAGGATATTGATCTCACAAAAGAAATCTCACCCAACATATATCAAAGTATAAAACCCTAGCTTTGTCAAACTACCAACTCACACTTAAGTATGAAGGTATACATCCACGCTGTAGCAGTGGTCTCTATAATTATAGTACTTTAAGAGAGACCACTACTATTGGTCCAGTTCTACGTATTTGAAATACACTTATGCCTATGATGTGAGTGCATTACTCACTGATTCAAGGTAAACCATTCCTCATTGAAAATCATGGCATAATAGTCTTACCTTGGTGAAATTTTTAGTTCCATCAAATGACTAAGAACTTAATTTTACTTATATAACAAGTACCTATGGTCTATACCTTACTATGAAGAACGACCCAATACATAGACCATTGCTTGTCATACTTGGACCTTTAAATATGCAATAATATAATAAACAAACTAAATTGAATGAATAAATATTTTATTGCAATACGTTTATACAGAATACATAGTCTTTGAGGACATACTTTCCAACATGAGGTGCCTTCCACTTTTTTGCAACAGTCATATTTAGTATTGAACCTCCTTGGATTGTATCCATCTTGGCTAAGTAACCATCTAGGATGAGAATGCCATGCTCATGACATCATTAGGCTGAGCGAATTTCTACTCAAAGACAACTAATTTTTTACATCACCACATAGCCTATAAAATTATAGAAACCTTACTCATTAGATTTATATTCTAAGACTACTTGAGTGCATAAAATATGCTCAAGTTAAGAGCAAACCCTAGATGTATAAGTGTCAAGATTGAACCCTGCCAAAAGCTACACTCTCCAAGCCCATCCACATTGTAAAAATAGATGGATGGCTAATTATATTGTACCAACACACTACACACCCCGTGAATCTTGAAGGGGAACTTGTTGCAATAGATTTTGCAAAGAATGAATGCTTTTGTGCACCAACTTCCATACTTAGAGGCAGACTTTTTGGCAGCACTTGCATCCTCCATATCCAAAGAAAATCAACTCTTTCATTATCAAATCTAGACACATCTAGCCTTTGTGCACAAAGGCCATCCCCAAGTTATAAGTCAATTGTAAATAGCCAAGATTATGTATAGTTCTAGACACAATAGTGAAGCTATTACTCATACATCTAGGGGAGGAGGTTCATTTTTAAAGAATTATAGCAAAAATATTATAAATAAAAAAAATCTCTAACTCTACAATATTAAGAGGGAGTTTTAAATGTGGACTAATTAGTATCTAGGTTTATAGAGTCACATTTAGTTTATGGGTAGAAATAACATTTTTAATTTCTTCTTCAAGTTCATATAGTAACTAATAAATATAAAAAAAAACCCTAATTTAGGATATCAATAATTCTATTTGTATATATACAGTGCGCGCGCGCGTGTGTGTGTGTGTTTTGTCAAACTTGTGAAGTTACATATCAACAACAATATAAAATAAATTTATTTTCTAATATTATAAAATTATAATATTTGGACTCTTACATTGTCTTTTAATAAATTTGTTTAATCCATAAATTCATTACTCAAGTGTGACAATTGTAGAAATAATATTTTTAAAAAAATTGTAGAATGGAACTCTCATTAACTCCAAATCTAAACAATTTTGCAAAAGTTTATTCAAATTGTTCTTTCAAGATAAATTGAATAAAAGGAGAAGAATATATTAGTAAGAGTAGGGAGAGAAAGCTAAACATTTAGTTAAAAATAGAATAAAAATAGGATAAATGATAATTTTGACTGGACGAGTAGAGGAGTTTCTATGTTTTGAAAAAAAAAAATCTTGTTATTTCCACACTAAATCCTTTTCAATGGGTTATTTTAAAATTTAGATTGGGGTCATTTTAAAATTTTTATACATAATATAAGGAGTTTTAAAAATATTGGTAGGGTCAATTTACCCTACTATCATGAATGTGGCTTTGTCATTGGCCAAATAATTTGATATTCCTTCGAATGGATTCCTCCCTATAATCTTAGAGATGATCTCAATATCTCGTGGAAAAATAGGATTTGCAACTATAACACCCCACCATTACATAACCCGATATAGATAGCGGATGTCACCCAATCCACTGAACAGCGTGTTAAATAAAATGAATTTTGAAACTTAAATATAAATTGAATAAGCTCCAATACAAATCCCCAAAACAAAATGCATTACAAAGGTCTACAAAATTGATTATCCATTTGCGAAATCTGTCAATGTTTCAAAACTTTGGCAAACATCCCAAGGAACATATGTTTCTTTAGAATTACCCCCAAGTCAAAATTTTAAAATTCCTTTTGGTATGGAAACTATTACTGTTGCCCCTTTCAAAAGAAGACTGGAAACTGAGTTTGAGAAACCAGTCAAGGCAAAAGATATTCAAAGTCTTTTTGAACAAAATAATTATACTAATAAATATTTGCAAACTATTGGTGAATATTTGATTTCCAAACTAGGTATCTCCAATATAGCAACGTCTGGGACATCAGCCCCCAAGACCTCTTCCACTATTCCTCTTTTTAAACCCTATGAGATTCCTGCCCAATTTCGTGAGGAACTCAAAAAAACTTCTGCTCCACCTATGTTCACAGAGTTACAGAGACGGATAGCAAAAATCAAAAGATCCATCATAATACCAGACACCCCTTCTACGAGTGTTAAACAAAAATCTGTTATTCCTGGATCACCTTCTACTCCAGCCAAAACAATCACACACCAATCTATTTCTGTTCTACATACCTGGCTTGAGGAATTCTCAGGTCTTGATCTATATCCTGTAAATGTGTTGCTACTGAGGATGTGATTTGCTCAACCGGCTACATGCAGTAGTCATATTTTCAAAATTTGATTTAAAATCTGGATATTGGCAAATCCAAATCAATCCCAGAGATCGATACAAAATTGCATTTACAGTCCCTTTTGGTTAATATGAGTGGAATATAATGCCCTTTGGTTTGAAAAATGCTCCTTCTGAAGGACTATTCCTTTTGGCCAAGAATTATTTTGTTTAAGTTTCCTCGCGAAAGGCTTAGGGCTTTGGCTAGGAAATTTTTGTCACGAAAGGCTTAAACTTCCTAGCCAAAAAGATGATCTTTGGTGAGGTATGGTTTGCCTCTAGGCTAGGAAAATTTTGTCACGAAAAGTCATTTTTGGCAAGGAATTATATTATTTAAGCCTCCTCGCCAAAGGCTATTTTTCCCTCCCAAAAGGCTTAGGGCTTTGGTAGGAAATTCGTCACCAAAATCTTCAACTTATTAGCCAAAGATATTATCTTTGGCGAGGAATGTATTGCCTTGGCTAGGAAAATTTTGTCACGGAAAGCCCTTGTCATTTTTTGCTATTTTGTTTAAGTTTCCTCGTGAAAGACCAATTTTTCCCTTTCTAAAGGCTTAGGGCTTTGGTAGGAAATTTTGTCACTAAATGCATAAAATTCCTCAACAAAGATCATTTGCAAGGAATATTGTCTTTAGCTAGGAAAATTTTGTCACGGAAAGTTAAACCATTTTAAACTTTCTCGCCAAAACCATTTATTTCCTGGCGAAAGGCTTAGGTTTTTAGTTATGAAATTTTTGTCACGCTTAAAATGATATTTGGCAAGGAAATTTTGTCTCTTTAGCTAGGAAAATTTACCTTTTGGCTGGGAAAGTTATTGTTCAACTTCCTTACCATTAAGTTTGCTCAAAGATGAAATTTTCTCGCCATTTTTTATCACTTAGGCAATAAATTAAATTCATTAAGAATTCCCATGGCAACAAAACTTCATCACAAAAAAGAAAAAAAAATGGTTCATAACAATTTATTCATCAGGCAAAAAATTACAATTGGTCAAATAACATAAAACATTTACATAACAACAACTAATAACCAAAAACTTTAATCTACTTCTTTCCTTCATTTGCATTCTTTACTTTCCTTCACTTTTCTTTGCATTCTTTACTTTCCTTCACTTTTCTTCGTAGCCAATATTTTTCTTGAAAATGTAATACAAACATAAACTATATTACAAAATATATTATGATATGGTAGGCAAACTTCAAACACCATAAGGACAAGAAAAAAGTATCTCCACACGTGGTAAGGTTTGTAAGGAGGTGAGCTAAGCCTTTGCTATACAAGAAAATATGATAATGTGGCTAGAGAACTAATTAAGTGAACTTTGTAGCTGAGAAGGATATGGTAGTTTTCAAGTGTTTTGAAGGATATATAACTAAACTTAAAGTTTCAGAAATTGAAAAAACTTCCTTGCATGATTTAGGAAACCTAAATTCTAAGGATCATAGAAGTCCGAAAGTACTAGACTAAGTATAACATTAGCATAGCCTAGACAATAATAACATGGCATCAGCATCACAAAACAATTTTGTTAAAATAAATTAGTCCCACCAATATGCCTAGACAATGTGAAACAAATAAAAATAAGAGGCATTGTCACATAATTAGCAAAACATTTAGCAACCTTTAAACCAATTTAAATTCTTCTTTCCCCATTCTTTTAAGCCCTTTAATTGGTTTTTCAACAACAATAAAAGAAAATTCCATCTACAAATTACAAAAATACAAAATGCAAAAACGGGCCAAAAAGAAAACAACCAAATTAGAATAATTAAGATGGACAAATGGACAAAAAGTTTTAGATAAAATAAAATTTTCAAAAGTTTCAATTAAACAAGAAATAATAGAATTTAAATTTATAATCTTGATGATGCAAAACTTACCTATTATATAATTTATCAATAATAAATTTATCTTATTGAAAGTCACTAACATTATTAATTTTATATTTTTTAAAATTTAATAATAGTTTAGTATATATTATATATAATTAATATAAAAGAAATACCTTTTATATTTGATATTCTTAGGAGAAATATATTTATTATATAATGTGCTATATTAATTATATTATTCATGAACAGCTAATGTTAGTTTGAATATATATTAATCGAGTTAATATTCTTATTTGACTTAGAATCAATTATTTAAAAAAAAAAAAAAAACCTATGTGCACTCTTAAAATTTACTTAGAGACATACACTATACTACCAAACACACATATACATTTAACAAACTATATGCAATGATCGATGATATTATGCACAAAATCTTTCAAAAAGTAGCCATGAATTCACAAAGCAACTGTGAATTGGCAACCAAACGAAGAAAATATAATAAATGCCAAAATAAAATTAGTGAAATTTCTAAAACCTAAAATAATTGCAAATCCTTATAATTTCTTCACTTTTCTTTTTTTTTTTTTTTATAGATCAAAACTAATTATAGAGAGAAACCAAAACTCATTCAGACATTCTACTTATAAGCTTTGTGATTGAGGTCAGATAATAAAAGTTCCTATAAAATGCCCTATTACGAAATCCCTTTTTAAAAAAAATGGAAATCAAAGAGAGATGGCATGATGAACAAACAAGATTGAAGAATTTGAACATAGAATCTGCATCCTCAAAAGCCAAAGTTAGGGAATATTCTCAAAAAAATCAAGCAAATGGCCTGTTAAGGGAAGGGAAATAGCAAAACACACTTTCTGGATCAACCAATTACCCTGATCTGCCCTCGAAAGTCTCTCTTGCATTTTAGGGGGAGCAGAGCATGCAACGAAATCGAGCAATGGATCTTAGAAGAATTTCACTTTGAAGCACGACTCTTTCTATTTCTGCACTGGCATGGCATTTGAGTTGTTTCTCTTCCTCTTTTGATCGCAAGAGTCGACGCAGATAGCTCCGGCACCCCCGCTTCTGCCTCACGGTGATAGCCCCCTTCTCCAAAGCATGGAAAGGACAAAGATTGATTCCTAGTGGAAAGAAGATTAAAGGAAAGGTTAGGGTAATAGTAAGAGGAACCTCAAAAGATTGATTCTGGTGGGTCTGTGCAGTTTTGTGTTGAAGCTAAAGATAGAGAAGTTTGGAGTTGCTAGAGCATGTTTATGGGTGTGAGGATTGAGAAGAAAAAGGATAGAAGACTCTTTTAAATAGTATACCAAAATTTCAATGATGTTTTTAGTGCAACAATGGCGGCAACAAAAATAAAATGGAAGGAAGGATAGCAAAATTTGTGAGCGATTTTTTGGACATTATTAATTTAGTTTTGTATTAATACTTTTAAGATACTCGAATACAAAATGACATTTTGACTCTCTCTCTCTCTCTCTCTCTCTCTCTCTCTCTCTCTCTCTCTCTATATATATATATATATATCAAATTGATTTTTAAGCTTAAATAGATTTTGAGGTAATTTAAACAAATTATATTTATGATTGTTTGTTATTTGGTTTAAAATAAAAAATAAGATGAAACATCAATTGAATTCAATTGAGTTTTTTATTATTAAAAAATATTTCAATATTTTAAATTTTATTTTTATAATCGACAAAAATAAGAAAATTTTTGAATCAAATGGAATGTTAGATTCGTCCAAGTTTAATTCAAGTTTTTTTTTTAAAAAAATCTCTGTCTAGTTCATAACTAAATAATATATTGTGTGTGTGTGCGCGCGCGCGCACGTGCGTGCGTGCGCACGTGCGTGCGTGTGTGTGTTAGAAATAACCAATAGAGCCATTAATGGACTAAATAATCTACAAACAAAACTTATTTGAAATTGCTTGTATTTTTTTCTATAAGTGTAAACAAGTCAAGTTGAACCAAGCCTAAGGATTTTGAGCTCAGTTTGTTTATTATGTTGAACATGTTTGAATTCATTCGTTTATCATTTCAAGTTCACATTTTTTTTCAAACTCGTTCACTTATTCTTTTCCAAAATTTGAATTTTATTAATATTCAACTTATTTAAATCAACGAGTGTGTTCAAATAGTTCAAACTGTTCGATTAGTGTTTTTTTTAAAATACAAGGAAAAATAAATTTCTAAAATATAATATTAAATTTTGATATATTAAAATTATATTATACTTATTACACATATATTATATGTTAAAATTATATAATTTTAATATTCTATTGTTCCCAACAGTTGAACATATTCCCAAACAAGCTCTTATTCATGCAATTATTAAACAAGTCTAAATTCTTATTTGAGTTGAATTTGATTATTAAATAAACTAGTATTGTTTGACAATCTAGTTTAAGCTTATTTGTTTAATAATTGATTCTAAGTCAAATAAGAATATTAACTCGATTAATATATCTTCAAACTAATAGATAATTAATATTGCACATTATATAATAAATATATTTGTCCTAATAATGTCAAATATAAAAGGTATTTCTTTTATATTAATTATGTATAGTATATACTACAAATAGTATTATTAAATTTTAAAAAATATAAAATTAATAATGTTAGTGACTTTCAATAAGATAAATTTATTATGGATAAATTATATAGTAGGTAAGTTTTGCATCATCAAGACTATAAATTTAAATTCTATTATTTCGTGTTTAATTGAACCTTTTGTACTATTACCTCAAATCAAATAATTAAAGTAATATGTATGTCTTTATATTTGTTTCATTCATGTGAAATGGATATGTAATTGTTAGTCTGTTGATTAGTGTTTAATGTCCAAACAATGTCAATATTTGTTCGATTAATAATAACCTATTATTTTTTTGAAAATCATTAACTTAAATCTGAAAACAAAAAACTATAATGGCTAGTTTGGAAGTTGGAGAGAGAATATTAAAGAAAAGAAATATTAATTAAGATATACAAGTAAAATGAAAGTAAATTTTTTTCTTATCTTGAAAAATTAATTCTTGCCTAAAAACTCCAATAGGGTAAATATTTAGTTGAGGTTGATTTTTTTTTTTATCCCAATTTTTAGTTGCAAAATTGTTATTGTGGTGGTCTTGTTCACATGGGAAAAGAACACACTCTGCTCTTTACATCAAACTACAATACAACCACCATTTGGTTTCACAATTCTGTTCAATAGCAAAACAACTAGTCACCAAATATTCTCCTTTATCAAACATCACCAAACTACCCCAACAAATATGGATCATGGTAACCTATAATAGAAGTAAACAACGTCAAATATTTGATATTTCAAAAACCCCAGACTCAAAAAGTCTTTCATAAAGAACCTGCAAATAGGTAAACTCAAGGTACATTTCAGATTATTAGTAATAATCCCATACTCTATTTATTCCAACTAAGAAGAATGCCAAACTGGCTATCTCAAGCACATACTGACATCTACTCCAACTTACTAGAACACAAACTATTATTGTCAAATTCTTAAGATTTCATTATACATATAACACATCATCTACACACTTGAGAAAACCTGCACATTAGCAAAATAACCTATATTCACCATTTGCTCCCAGCTGAACATCACTAAAATACAATATACCTACAAGCCCACTAATTTATGAGCTTTTGTTTAGTTTGCATTAGCAAAAATAATACAGTCGTCAACATTCCCAAAAAAATCATAGCTTCAAAAAAAATCATAAGTCCACTAATAATGCTAATAAAGTTTGCTGATTGTTGGGAGACTTATGATTTGCTCAATAGTTCTGATATTTTCCCTGAACAAATGCTTTATAACTCTTGTGGTCCCCCACCTACCATATATAAAAGCCTACACATCATACTAACAATACAACCACCTATTGATTTCAAAACCTATACAGTAGCAAAATCTCAAAATATTTACCATTTGCTCCTAACAATTGAAATACCAAATAATCACCATTTGCTCCCAGTTGAACATCACTAAAAATATCCCAACAAATGGACAAAAGGTAACCTTTAATAGAAGTAAATAATGTTAGATATTTGATATCACAAAAACTTTTTGACTTAAAAAGCCATTCATAAAGAACTTGACAATAGGAATTTAAGGTAATAAAATCAACTTGCTCATCGATTTTGAAAATACCCATCCATATTTCATCTATTTAGAATCTGCATATCCATTTTAGATTATAAGATATAATCCTGTACTCATATTTATTGTGTCATCTAATCCAACTTAAGCAATATATAAATTACGTCCATATAACCATTCTAATTACAGTTCGAAATCTGTTAATTGATTTTTAAATGTAACATGCTATCTCAGGGACATACTCACAATACTCACATATGCTCCAATATACAAAAATCAATAGAGTAGTAATATAAGTATTGTAGTAAATTCATACCATATGAACATGCAATCCTATGTGAAGCAGTTTTTCTGGATATGAACAGCCTTTGCAACCTAGGTGTAAGTAGAAAGTACTGGAGGATCTTATGGGGATTTTTTTTTTCCTCTTCCTTCATCAATCTTATACTTCTACTCTTGGCATTCTGGGCATTTATCACATTTGCATACTCCTTCCTAAAAAGAATACAGTCGCTCTTACATGCATGGATCAATTCATAGCCTAAACCAATTTTTTTAGAAACTTCCTTGCCTTATAATAAGAAGATGGAAGTAAATTACCATTAGGAAAAGCATCCAATAATAGTTCAAGTAGCATGGAGAATGATTTATTACTCCATCAATTCAACATCTTGATGTGCAACAATTTCACTCTGAAAAGCAAAATTAAATATTTTTTGCATCTTGGATACAACTTTCAAGTTGCATTCTTTAACAATAAACTAAATTGGTCCGATCCATCTCCTATGTTATCATGACTACTAAAGCATTGACTATCTGCTCCCCTACTGAGTCTTCATGCATGAAACTCCCCATCTGAATATCTTCTAGGATTTAAAGCATTTCATCATCACTATATTCGATGTCATTGTCAAATCCTACATTGCTATTATCATCATCATCATCCCCCTCTTGACATAATTCCTAACTGTGAAATCTCCAACAAATATAAGTACTATACATTCCCTTATTTAACAAATGATTCTTGATAATAGCTAAGCAATGCCATAACACATTTCTACATACTCTACATAGACACTGAACCCTTGCATTAGGTCCTTTCTTCTTTTTTACAAACTCTATAAATATGTCCACACCTTTGGTATATTATTTGGACCATCTATCATCAATATTTATCCAACTCTTATCCATTTTGTTGTATACAAGAGTGCTACTGCTACACACATAAACAACAATTAGAGACTATGGCATGACATCAATCATTGACATGGATCAAGAATATTTATAGTAAATTTTTATGGGAAGCATATTCATAGCTCTTTTATGGCAAGATTAGACTCCATACCAATAGTTGATTAATATTATTCTCTTACTATTTAATTGTCACCCATATTTGAAGTCAAATGAGTTAACAACTTTCATGAACATGAACCGTCAAGTTCTAAACATTAAAAGACATAGAAGATTTTAGCATTTGACAATGGTAATAGAAATCACAAATAACAAAACACTCAGTAGATATGCCCACTATATAAGACATAAAAAAAAGAAAAATTAGCCTAGATTTTTGGGTCTATAAATAGAGAAGTTCTCTAATACATATATATGCTTTCTTTATTCAATTAATAAGAGTCTCTAGAGTGTTTTTGTAATTTCTAATTATGAGATATAATCAAGCCTTCTAATGCCCTACGATCCTTGGTGTGACTCCTAGGTTTCTCCTTCTTTTCTTGGTGTGCACTATTACATTTCACCCTCTAAGAAAACTTTTATAGCAATGCATCATAGTGCACTTAATCTCAGAAGCTTGTTCTTATGCATGGATGTGCTTACAACCCATGAACAAGAGAACAGAAGGGCTAAAGGAAATCTTTAGAAAAGAAATAGAGATCAACTGTTCACCGTAGTAGATCATTCATCCCCCAAAACTAGCTAGCAAATTGCATTAAATTTTAGGAACTTCCAAGAAACAATTTTGAAAGCGATATCTAGTACATGTGCTAATTTCAGAATGATGTACAAAACTAGATTAGTATACACAAGTAAACAACATGATGTAAGCTTTTCATTATATAAAAGACTTCCAAAACAAGCAAAGCAATAGCAAAACAAGGACTCAAAGGCAGTGCATTATGTTTTTGTGCTCCTAGAGCAAGCCCAAATTTGAAAAGAAGATCAAACCTATGAAAATAACATGCATTACAGAGCTCTTACAAGTCAAATACAGGTATAGTTACCTTAATCAGTTGCATTCAAGACATTCAACAACCATCAGTATACATACATAAATATATTCCCTTAAAGGGAAGTGACGGTGTATTCTTATAATCCCAATGCATTAATTAATAGGACTATGACCAAGTCAACAAAATTACTTCAAGGAAAGTCAAGTGCACAAAGCAATCCTCATTTCTCAAGCAGGTGAAAATTATACACAAAAGTTCAAAAGTTGTTCAATAGCAGCTCGGAAGATAGAGAAAAAGTTTTACTTGAATTAATTAACAACAATTCGTCAAACTAAGGTAAGTCACTCAAACATAACATAAGAAAACAAAAAACTTCATCTTATATGACTGTGGATTCACGATTCTTTAGAGAAAGGTGCAGGCCACATCAATTAAGAAGAGACTTAAATCAAACACATTATTCAATACCATAAGGGTATTATTCTAAATTCCCATCTCAAATCAATAAAATATAAAAATTCAACAAAAAAAAACTTATAGCATTCCAAAAATTGTTAATTTCCTGGATTTGAAAAATTCATCTGCTAATTGTTTAGACAAATGTTTGTGTCTATTATATGTATTTCTACCATATGTATAATTCATTAATATTTAGCATGTAAAACATTCTCAACTAGAGGGGGAAGCAAATAATGAACTTCATACAGACAGGTCTTGAGGGATAATGAAATCTTTATAAGAAAAAGCAATATAAACAAGAAAAAGCAAGGCAAGGAGATTTGTGGATAGATGTGCTACCAAGTAGGAATCCATATATTCTTAAAGATAGGAATTTATTATGATTATCATATTTAAAGAATGAAAAGCCACTTAATAAATCTTACTCAAACAGCTTTTGAAGCGGCAAGATACCTGTGAGCAACAGTGAAGGCTTGAGTGAGTGTAGAGGCAGTCTTTCGATGCTAATAGACTATGACAATTGAATTTAGACCCAATTGATTAGCAACATATTTCACCACAGTCCGCTTACCACAACCTGCACAGAGACTTAGGATAATCCTTTAACAACAGCAGACATACACCAACTAAAAATGATAATGTAGAAATGTAATATAAGAAAGTCAAACCATAAAGACAAGAACTCAAAATTAAAATTAATCTTGAGTAGAAATTAGCACATGTCAAATTGTCACATAAATATATTGGGAAAAAAAAAGATCTTAATATTTTGGAAAAAGAGTTCGCCATTCAAATTTAGAAAGTGGATTCCTGTCAATAGAACCTACCTTCAAATGAAGGGCTAAAGGGACTGTTGATAATATGTTTTTGCAATGTTTTCATCTAACTGTCTTAATATTGTATAGTGCTAATACAGGGTCTACCTTTGATCACAGGAATTTGAGCCGGCAACGTGGATATTTCTTGGTTCTCATATTTATAAGCTTATGGATAAGTCTTTGTGTAGTTTGATATCTAACAGCAGAGCCCAAAGGGAAGATAAACAATACCAAAAAAGGGCATACACATCAACAGAAGAGATAATGTGCGATCTCTCCTTAGAAACAAATTAAAGGCTATTCCTTTGGACGAATGCACAAACCCTTATGACAATGGAAAATAACTATTCCCAGAACTTATGGTGAACTTTTTGTTTAAAGTTTAGGTCAGTGGTTGTAATTTAATTTTAGCAAGAAGAATGCTTGAGTTATTGTTAAAACTATTCCAAGGGGAGTACTTCCTAGAAGTATAAATCACCACCACATGGGAAAAGAGGGTAGCAAAGAGTGTGTACTCCCTTAATAAATAATTTTAGAAAAAGCTTGGAGACTGACTACAAATATTGGACTATCGTTAATCAAAATCCATGATCAAATACAGACAGAAGCAATATATTTATCTTGTTTTCTCAACAAAAGCCTTTCATGGTGCTCATATTTTCATTCCCTGTTTGAGCAAAATCTTTCTTTTACTCTTAACATTCTAATTTCAGGTAGAAATTATGATAACCAATACACCTTATATGAGCTACTATGAATATAAAATAAAGTAAGGGAAAAAGAAGGCCTTTTCGAGACAGCCTGCTGTACTTCCAAGTTGCATAACCACAAATGCCAACAACCTTGTGATGTGCTTATTGCAACATAAGCCAGGATTAATTTTGTACTTGAAATTAATGAAAGTACTCTTAAACTTTATTTAGGACACTTTTGCATTACATCAGGATGTATAAAAATAGTGACCTTACTTTAATGAGGATCTACTATGAGGTTTATGAAATATGGTGTAAAGGGACTGTCAGTAAACAAACGTATCTTGTGGCATATGCCTTCTCACTCTTTTTCCTCTATTCCTTTATAGTTTATCCCTTTATATGTTTTTTTTTCCTTCTATGGTGTCATGAGGGGCCAAAGATTTATTATTATTAACTAAAAACCACCTCAGCCACCCCTCCAGAGTACACTTTTGCCATTTTTCATCTGGCAAATAACTATCTGCCTCCAATACTCTATGATCTCTAGACGAAAGAGAACATTTCCACTCTATACGTATTTAGAAAGTTCATATTGTGCATTCCTTATCTAGGAGTACATCAATAGAAGTTTCCTAGAGTTCATTTTGTACCACAAATCCGTAAGCCAATCAAATTGAACAATTAGAAACAAATTACAAAATTTGTAACAAAAAGAAAAATAGGAAAGCCATTTTTAAGTATTATGTGAAATCTTGTCACCTGCAAGGTAGATTCTACAACCAAAAGCAAAGCAATTCTAAATACTAAGATAGTGACAGATATCTGAATCAAGACTTAGAGTGGAAGAGAAAATATCAATAGGACTTACATTATCATGATCCATGTGCTAATGAAGCTTTATCTCTCGAAATGTCCTTTTGGCATCTATTCTATTGTCAAAAGCATTTCTAATCTCTTTAATTGCTACTCCTTTGCGTGTCTCGAGTTCACAGTGGCACTACATCACAAGAAAAGATTTAAACAGCCCCTCCCTGGAGATACGAAAATACAATCTGACATGAAAATCCCAATAAAAACAGGGTGCAAAAACCTATCTTAAATGCAACAAAAGAATCTATGATCGATGGACAGTGACTCCAAGCCACATTAGATGACCAAAATAGCACTATTAAATAGGAAAATCCACACATCCGTATAATAAGAAAGCCAAAAGCAAAGATAAAGTTATGGTAATAAAGAATTAACGTTATCACCCCGCAGCAATATCCACTAAAAACATAATAGTTAACACTCAGTAGACCTAAATCACCTAAATAACAATTGCAGAATTTGGGTATCAATACTAAGCATAATAATCGAAGGGGCAAATGTGACACAAAAGAAATAAAGAATAGAGGGCATCTTCAATGAGAGGTATACAAGATGCATACAGTGGGAAGATGAAGAATTAATAGAGTGGAAGAGAGGCCCATTCTTTCTTACCGGTCTGGTGAAGAATTAATACTACATTACTGCTTGATCTAAGGGGCACTCTTCTTTGTTTCCGATGATCAAAGAGAAGTAGCTGAATAGAGGGATATCGGAAGAGGGAAGTGCAGCACTAATTAACCAACAGGATTTCTCCTTTTCTCTCTAATTGAACAAACAGAGGGATATCAGAAGAGGGAAGTTATTAAAGAGTCGAAGAATCCTATTCTCCTAGAGATTGTATAAACTTGGTTATTCAACTATTTTTTTTATTGAATATTTCAAAAAAATAAACTAAATTGGTGAGTATTATTTCCTAGCTAAAATAAATAAATAATTAGCTAGAAAATTTTTCTCGCCAATGAAAAAGAAATTCCCCACTAATGTTTTGTGGGAAATAGTTTCTCGCAGGAGAATTTTGCACCACAATATCAGCAATTAATTTCGACGATAAGAAACTTTTTGTCGCTAATTTCATGACCTGATACACATCGGCAAGGAACGTAAATTTTCCTAACAAAAAGTTATGCTTTAGTGACAAAATTTTATTTCCTTGCTAAAACTTTATCACAAATATATCTTTTTCTTGTAGTGCGTGATGCCTATTTTAATCAACAGCTTCCTTTTCCTTTTCAAAAACAAATAGCCGCCTACTTGCTATTTCCTTTTTCTTTGGTCATATGGTGGCTACCCTAGGTTACTCAAACCTTCTAGCCGCCATACCCAAACCCTGGTGGGCTAGGGCTTTTCTTAATTAGTCCATGACTAATTAATTAGCTCTCTTATAAATTAATTAATCCACTTAGACCCAATATAAAATTATTCAAGATAATTAATTAATTAATTAAATTAGCTCTTTTATTAATTAATTAATCCACTTGGACCTAATATAAAATTACAAAAGATAATTAATTAATAAAATTATTAATTAAATTGAAACAATTAATTATTCTAACCCAAATAAATAATTAATTAGACTTTTAGAATAATTTTTCTAAAAATAATTCACCCAATAAGCCTATATAGTAAATAAATTTATTAAGGTTATTTGAGCTACTCTGGAAACTAAAAGACATATTATTCTTAGATACTAAAATGACCAAAATACCTTTGTTAACAAATAGCTATATCTTATCATTTTAAATATTCAATTTATCACTATATGAAAATATTGACCCCGAAAATAATATTGCAAGTGTAGTATCTTCGACCTACAGGTGTAATGATGAAAATACCCTTCTACGTAACACCCATCATTGAGATAGGAAAAATGCACTAACACATTACTCAATGGCTTCTACCATCTTTTGATAACTAATCCGATAATCCACGACTTTCAGTATATATCCACTTATCACAGGGAGTTACCCAAAAGTGTACATACTTAGTCATGTTTCCCAGTGCTTTAGATTATTTAGATTATCTTAGACAATCACAAAGGGGCAATTTCTTCACATAATGAAGTATAAACTCTATTCTATAAGCCTTGCAATAAGACCTCACTCAACATACATTAAAGTGTACAAGCCCAACTTCACCAGACCACCAACTTATACTAAATCTTAGGGTACTCATCAACGCAATAGTTGCAATAAACCGATCTTTATTTATTTTAGTAAATCAATCAAGAATAATTTTTTACTTATGTGTTAGTAACCCATAACCTACACCTTACTATGAAAGTACAACCCAATTACGTAGATTATTTACTAACACATTTAGACCTTAATATGCAATATATGTAAATAAACAACCATTAATGAATAAAATTTTTATTAATTTTCAAAATACAGAAATACATAAGCTATTTTAGGCATACATTCCAATAATATGCTCAGCTCATGGCAATTTAGGAAGGATTTTAGCTAGCCAATTATTTGAGGTTCCCTATGTTTTAAGTGGAGTTAGGTTGTTAGGCTTAATGAAGTTAAATTCTACACGAGGATTTCTTACCATTAGGGCTAGTTTGGGAGGAGAGAAATGGGAAGAAAATAAGGGGTTTGGATAGGAAGGAAGGTTCTCTCGATTGGGAGATTTTTGAGAAAAGAATGGGAGAGATTTAGGATGATCCCCAAATCTCTCCTAAAATCAAAATTGTTTCTCTCCAAAAGTGGAGAGAAATGGATAGATGATAAGGGGAGAATGAATAAGAATTTTAATTCCAATTAGGCCCTCATTTTCTTTCTTTTTCTTCTCACTTTCTTTGATCCTAGCTTTTTTTGTCACCACTGCCAAATTGGTAGAAGAATCACTTAAATTGAGTATGACTGTTCACAAAAATTAATTAATTGAGCAATATTTGTGATGCAAATCGTACAACTAGACAAATTTTGTATAGAAAATAAAGGAATTGTGCAACCTGATCATGGGAGAAATGAACTCTCAGGAATCCTAGTTCTTTGATTTTGAGACTTGGGACTGTAACTAGGATTAAAAGATGAAAGAAGAGGAGAGTTTGGCAGTAGCAGGAAGATGCGTTTGAGATGAAGATGGTGATCTAGAGGTGAGAGAGCAATGATGGTACCGAAATCAAAGGCGAAGTTCATATAACTAAACAAGAGAATAAAAGGATTACTTTTGTAAAATTATTTTTTATCCTTTCCAACTTTATCTCTCCAAACTTCTTTAAAAGAAAAAAAGTCCTAAACTCAGAAACAATCTTTACATAAATGATCTAATCTTCTTTTACTTTATAACTTATGATTTCTCCTCTTTTTTTCACCCCTAAACTCCCAAACTAGCCTTTAGGAACCGTGTTGAGGTTGTAAAACCCATGTTATTAGTACCAACTTCGCTTAGTATTGTTTTTTTATCCTCGATGTTCCAATCATGTAGCCTATTGTTTAGCTTTTATACCTTTTAGTTATGAACAAACTATAGTTAAGAATAGACCTTTCAGTAACTTAATATATTTAGTAGGGGTGAACATCCTGTTTTCGGTTTGATTTTTGGTTTTGAAATTCGGTTTTTTTTCAGTTTTTTTTTTATTTTTTCAAAATCGAATCGAATCAAAATTTAAAGAAAATCGATAGAATTAAACCTAAATATTTCGGTTTGGTTCAATTTGTTTCGATTTTAAACCGAATTTGAATGTCTCTTTTAGTAGATCCATTAACCTAATACAAAGTTAAACCCAAACAAATAAAGTTTAATATAAATTACAATTCAATTCTAATATAAAATGTAATATAAATTAAAGTCCAAATATTTTAAAGATTTTGGCCAAATATTTTAGTAGAAAGTTATGATCACGGATGTAAATTGTAAAAATGAAGATCTTAAACTCAATTACTAATGACTTTATTTTGGACAAAACTAAACTAAACTAAACTGAACTAAAATAATCAAAATCGAACAGATATTTTTAAAAAAATCATAATTTATAAAAATAATTAATTAATTAATGAGCATTTTAAAATTAATTATATATTTTAAATTTTAAAAATATTATTCGATTATTTGATTTTTTTAATTTTTTATTTTAAAAAATTGAACTGAATTTTTATATAAACTCTAAAATTGAATTGAAACGAATTTAATTAAAATCAAATTGAAAATCGAAATTATGACCAATTCAGTTTAGTTTTTTAATTCAAACTGAATAATGAACACCCCTAATATTTAGTTTTCCACTCCCCCACCCCTACCCTCCCCCGCAAAAAAAAAAAATCTCTTTATAGAATCTTATTTTATTCTCAATTTTTTTTACTTTTATTTATAATCATAATTAAAATTTACAAAGTTTTAATTGGTTTATTTGGCCAAAACTAAATCCATAGCAACCCAACCCAAAACAGTTATCTGTTTCAAATGTAACCAACCAGGTCACCTTGCCCGGTTCTACAAAGTTCACAAAAGAATCCAAGTACTGGACATTTCTGAAGATATTAAGCAATCTCTTAACAATGTTCTTTGTCTAAGTGATACTTCTTCTGATTCCTCAGATGCTGATGATGAACAGCAATTCAATCAAATTCAGGAAGATGACATTCATTCTTCTTCATCTTTTGACATCTTCTTATTCTACAGAAAATGATCATTTTACCCAATATGATCAACCAATCATCAATACTTTGACAACAGAACAGGATCTTCTCCTTGAACTAATCAGTAAGCTTCCTGATTCTTCAAACAAAAAGGAGTATCTTAAACGATTCAAGCAAACTCTTGATCAACCTTCTTCATCAAATAACATGGCATCCTGCCTCTCAAACTGAATAGACATTCCAATTGAAAAACTTCTCAAAAGTTGTACTATCCTAGAGCCACTCATCCAAATGTTGCCCTTGAGGAAAGTCCCAACATTCTTCAAAACTGTTACAATGCTAACAACATCTATGAATGGAACATAGATGGTCAATCTAAGTACAACATTATGTTTAAACTTCAGCAAATAACCATGGTAGCCACTGCTTATCGCACTACCAATAACTGTTTTGATCAGCTTGCAGCTCATGTTCTTGCACCCATTTTCGCAATTTGGGCTTTGATGCCGGCTCAATTAGATATTGTTGAAGACGTTGAAATGCTACATCTTATTTGAGGAAATTTATTTGGGTTGTCTTGTTTTTTAGAAGTTGCAGTTCTTTTTCAATATGAGGCCTATCGAAAGGGATGAGTATCTTTTGGTTCAGATGTTCTATCTTAATGCCTTTTTTGAGGACCATAAATGGAATGATCCATTGAATAAAATGGGTTCCTAAGATTACAGGGTGAGTAATATCTTTGGCAAGTAAGAATGAAGTAAAGATAGATAATGAAGAATGTTTTACCTCAACATTTGAAAGCTTTAATTTCCCGTATTCTTCTTACCCTTTCGGGACCAGCTTCCCTAACCCCTTGGTATTAGAGCCAGATGGGGAAGTAAGGTAGATTATTCTTGTTTTTAGTTGATTATGATGGATTCCAAGTTACAAACCGCCTCATAAATGTTTGAAATATTGATCTAAATTTTGAGGAAAAAAAATTAGAACATCATCAATGTAAATAATAATAAATTGAGAAAATGGATTAAAAATTTCATTCATAATTCGCTGGAATTCTGAGTCCATAGATCTATACAAGATATACTGAATAATTCACAGATCTATTAATTTCAGATCAGATCCCAGGCAACTCTTTGGCCCGAATGTCAATTTTATTCAAAACTACTAACATCACCCATGACATCAGCAAAATGATCTATAAATATAGACCTCATACTCCACACAACACACACTTGGTAATAGATATTCACACAACTCTCCAAGAGTACTCTCCCTCTCCTAGTGGTTAGAATTCCCTTTCTAACTTTCAATATTTGTAATAGTATTTTCATTTATGTAATTTTGCTTTTTATTGTAATAAATCTATTTTATGTACTACTTCTTCTTCTTCTACGTGCATCTGCATATGGTCGGTTAAACCGCCTAATTTATTTCTTTTATACTTACTACTTTTGTGTATTTTGTATTTGCATCTACATATGGTCGGCTAAACTGCCTCATTTACTACTTTTTGTACTTTCTACTTCCATTAATCTGCATATGGTAGGCTAAGCCGCCTCATTTATTTCGTTTGTACTTACTGCTTTGGTTAATTTGTGCATTCCGTATGCAACCTACTCCCCCTTGTTAATTTCCCGTATTCTTCTTACCCTTTTGGGACCAGCTTCCCTAACCCATTGGTATCAGAGCCAGATGGGGAAGTAAGGTAGATTATTCTTGTTTTTAGTTGATTATGATGGATTCCATGTGGATCTGATCTGAAATTAATAGATCTGTGAATTATTCAGTATATCTTGTATAGATCTATGGACTCTATAACAGATCTGTTGAGATAAGGAAAGAGGTCTGAAATCAGATCTACTCTACTAGTTGTTTAACTGAGTTAAAAAAACCGTTGTTGCATTGAGGTTATTGATTGACTCAGGACTTGTATGAGATGAGAATTTATTCTCATGGCCTTATCTCTCTCAGATCTTATATTTGACTCTATAGATCTATCCTCTATTTACTAACTAATGTTCATGTCTATTATGCTCACAAACAGATTTCTATGTTTTACATCATAACTAACTGAGAACTTGAATATCTTTCTTATGGAACTTGACGGTAATGATCACCAAGTTACGGGAAGTAAGTACATCCATCTATTTTTCGTGCATTTTATTTAACTACTTTTCTTAAAGATTTGCATCATGTCTTCCTTCCTCCGCCCCTTTTCCAGGTCCACTCCATCATCTTCTTTCTCCAATGCTTCTTCTCAAAATTCTTCAAAATTGAAGGAAGAGTTTAATTACTCTGACCTTCAACAATCTATTGACAACTGGAAAATCCCCAAATTTTCTCCCAATGAGATTTATAAATCTCCCAAATGGTCGCTTACTAGTGACTATGTCATCAGGACTGTTGAAGAAACAGTTCAAATTGATTTTGACTACAAAGATATTAGACTTCTTTCTGCTAGTGCAATTCAACGTTTCCAACAAAAATATAATTATCTCCATTTTGGACTTGTCCAAATTGCAGCTAAACCCCTCTCCAAAGAAGGACTTGATACTTCTCTCCTTTTATGTCTCCGGGATACCAGATTCGTAGATTTTAATGATTCACTCTTAGGCATGGTAGAAACTAGCCTTTGCAGTGGACCAATTCATTTTGATTGTTTTCCAAACTTTACTGTATCTCTTCGAGATTTAAATATATTGGATAGTCTAACACTCAATATTAAAACTGCCAATTACAAGATCAAAACAGGTTCTCTTCCTGTTGCTATCATTTATAGAATTTAGTATAAGCCAATGACTTCTGGTTTTAATACTGGTGCTATGAAGACGTCTAACAAAGGAGAAACTATTCTTTTTCAAACCGATTTGCAAAGATCTCATCTTTCAATTCCCAAGCCCATCTCCTGGAATCGAGTAAGTCTTCCTTCCAATTGGCTTCTAACTGATGCAGCTCTTTCTGATAAACCAGAAAATTCTATTGTATCAGAAATCAGACAATTCTCCTGTGGATCAGTAGAAATTACTTTCCAAAGATCTCTCAGCCAAAGGATTTCATATCCCCAATCTATTGTCTCTTCATTAGGAATCCAACCACCTCAACATTCAGTATCCTCTGTAGCTACCCATCTACAAGGTATCAATCTCGATTCTAGGATTCCTCAAGCCAGATATGTTGCCCGGCCTGAAACTGATGATACTGAGATAGATTTACCTACCTCACCTACTACTCATTCTGCTATGGTAGGAGAACTTAATGTTCTTCAGACCGATAATAAAGAAGTACAAAATGTTTTTGTTATTGACAAAACTAAATTAAGAGAAGAATTTTATTCTCTTCCAAATCTTTCTAAAAGAACATGGTTCTTTGAAAACTTTCAAGGATCTGGCCAACAAAAAGTTCAGGATTCTTATTATGAATTTTTAAATTCAATTAAAAAACAAATTAATTTCTTTATATGGTTTGAAGCATATGCTGAAGTCCATAATATTGATTATCCTTTTTCCTCTTCTGTTAATATTTCAAAATTATGGCAAACTGCCCAGGGACAAAATATTTCTGCTGAATTCCCCCTGGTCAGAAATTCAAAATTCCTTTTGGAGCTGAACAAATTGATGCCACTCCTTTTAAAAGGAAAGATAAAAACGATGATAGGCTTCATCCAAAAGACATTCAAAATATTTATGAACAAAACAATTATACAAACAAATATTTGCAAACTATTGGTGAATATTTGATTTCAAAACCAAGTATTTCTTCAACTCCGGTTATTCCTGAATCTAGCACTTCTTCATCTTCAATCCTTTTGTTCCGACCTTATGAGATTCCTCTCCAATATAGGAAAGAACTCAATAGGAGAACATCAGACAAACCTATTCTCACTGATCTCCAGCGTAGAATAGCTGAAATTGAAAAATCAATCATTCCAGAATCTCCTAAACAGGTTGGTTCCAAAAATTCTATTTCTGTTTTAAATCAAAATGATCCTGATTCTGCTTCTGATAATTATTCTGATGATAGTCCAGAATCTCCTCCAAACTTTGGTGTTAACATAGGAAAATTGCTTCCTCTACAACTTGGCATCCTGCCTCTCAGACTGAACAGACATTCCAATTTGAAAAATTCTCAAAAGTTGTACTATCCTAGAGCCACTCATCCAGATGTTGCCCTTGAGGAAAGTCCCAACATTCTTCAAAACTGTTACAATGCTAACAACATCTATGAATGGAACATAGATGGTTAAGCTGAGTACAATATTATGTTTAAACTTCAGCAAATGACCATGGTAGCCACTGCTTATCGCACTATCAATAACTTTCTGATCAGCTTGCAACTCATGTTCTTGCAGCAGGTTTTACAGGACAACTCAAAGGTTGGTGGGACGAACATCTCACTGAAGCAGACCGGCATAATATTTTTCATGCTGTCAAAACCAACCCAGATGGTCAACCAATCCTTCAGGATGGAGAACCTATTTCTGATTCTGTGTCAACCCTTATCTTCACCATCACTAAAACCTTCATAGGTAATCTTGGAATTTTCAGAGAAAAGTCTACTGAAATCCTGAACAACCTTAAGTGTAAAACCTTATCCGATTTCAGATGGTATAAGGATACCTTTCTTACCAGGATCTATGCGAGACCTGATAGAAATAGCCAATACTGGAAAGAAAAATTCCTAGATGGACTTCCAAAATCCCTTCGTGATCTTGTTCGTGAAGAACTCCAAACCCAGTACAATGGTGTTGTACCTTATGAAACTATTACTTTTGGCCAATTAACCAACCAAATCCAACAGGTTGCTCTCGAAATCTGTCGTCAAGATACGATGCTGAGACAAATAGCTAAAGATCGTGTCCAAAGAAGTAAAGACTTGGGCACATTCTGTGAACAATTTGGATTACCCTCATGTAGTACCAAACCCTACAGGAAACATAAACAATCTTCCTATAGACCTCCTCACCTTAGGAAAAGATTCAATAGTTCAAAGAGGCCAGCACTTCCTGCTCCTCCTACAAAATCGTATAATCCATACAAAGCTACCAAGTCTAGGTCCAAAACTAAACCCATAGCAGCCCAACCCAAAATAGTTATCTGTTTCAAATGTAACCAAACGGTCACCTTGCCCGGTTCTGCAAAGTTCACAAAAGAATCCAAGCACTAGACATTTCTGAAGATATTAAGCAATCTCTTAACAATGTTCTTTGTCTAAGTGATACTTCTTCTGATTCCTCAGATGCTGATGATGAACAACAATTCAATCAAATTCAGGAAGATGACATCCATTCTTCTTCATCTTCTGACATCTTCTGATTCTACAGAAAATGATCATTTTACCCAATATGATCAACCAATCATTAATACTTTGACAACAGAACAGGATCTTCTCCTTGAACTAATCAGTAAGCTTCCTGATTCTTCAAACAAAAAGGAGTATCTTGAACGATTCAAGTAAACTCTTGATCAACCTTCTTCATCAAATTCCAATCCTTTTTCCCGACACCCAAGGATAGCCAACACCTACAATCTAACAGATATCCTTAACAGGTTTCCTTCTAAACCTTCAACATCTGTTACTATTCAAGATCTCCAATCTGAAATTGCTCTTCTTAAGGAAGATATCCGAGAAATCAAAGCTTCTCAACAGTTAGACCGGTTAGTTCTTCAAAATCTCTGTTCTCAGAACAAACCAGAACAACCAATATCAGAATCTACTGATACAAATTTCCTTAACTATCTTTCAAAAATGTCTATCCAAAGGTGGTCTGTTCGATTCACTTTTGTTATTCAAAATTCTCTAACTTTAGAAATTCCAGCACTTGTTGATACCGGAGCTGATCTCAACTGCATTCAAGAAGGTTTCATTCCTACAAATTTTTTTGAAAAAACCAAAGAAACTCTCCACTCAGCCAATGGTATGAAACTAGGTATTAGTTTCAAGCTTTCAAATGTTGAGGTAAAACATTCTTCATTATCTGTCTTTACTTCATTCTTACTTGCCAAAGATATTACTCACCCTGTAATCTTAGGCACCCATTTTATTCAACAGATCATTCCATTTATGATCCTCAAAAAAGGCATTCAGATAGAACATCTGAACCAAAAGATACTCATCCCTTTCAATAGGCCTCCTATTGAAAAAGAACTGCAACTTCTAGAAAACAAGACAGCCCAAATAAATTTCCTCAAACAAGATGTAGCCTTTCAACGTCTTCAACAATATCTAATTGAGCCAAGTATCAAAGCCCAAATTGCAAAAATGGATACTCATATCCAAACCCAACTCTGTTCTGATCTTCCAACCGCATTTTGGAATAGAAAACAACACATTGTTCAGCTTCCATACAAGCCAGACTTTGATGAAAAATTCATTCCAACAAAGGCCCGTCCTATCCAAATGAATTATGAGCTCACAACTCATTGCCAAAAAGAGATCAACGAACTTCTACAAAAACGACTAATTTCTCTTAGCAACTCTCCTTGGAGCTGTGCAGGATTTTATGTCAATAAAAATGCTGAACTTGAGCAAGGTGTTCCAAGACTTGTCATCAATTACAAATCTCTCAATTCAGCCCTCAGATGGATTAGGTATCCTATTCCGAACAAAAAAGATTTATTAAATAGATAACATTCTGCTTTACTGTTTTCAAATTTTGATTTGAAATCAGGTTTTTGGCAAATTCAAGTTGATCCTAGAGATCACTATAAAACTGCTTTTACAGTTCCATTTTGCCAATATGAATGGAATGTGATGCCTTTTGGATTAAAAAATGCTCCTTCAGAATTCCAGCGAATTATGAATGAAATTTTTAATCCATTTTCTCAATTTATTATTGGTTACATTGATGATGTTCTAATTTTTTCTCAAAATTTAGATCAACATTTCAAACATTTAAAAACTTTCTGTCAAACGGCTAATCATAATGGTTTTGTCCTTTCAAAAACTAAGTATAGTCTTTTTCAAACTAATGTCCAATTTCTGGGACATCAAATTCAACAGGGAACTATAACTCCTATCCAGAGGTCAATTCAGTTTGCCGACAAATTTCCAGATCAAATTATTGATCGAATTCAACTCCAGCGCTTTTTGGGTTGTCTCAATTATGTTTCTGAATTTATTGCAGGAATTAGTACTCTCATTAAACCTCTACACAACAGACTCAAACAGCCTCCTCCTCTTCCATGGACCGATGTCCATAATTCCATAGTCAAACAAGTCAAAATAAAAGTCAAGACTCTTTCTTGCTTGGCACTTCCTGACCCTTCTGCCCCCCGAAATAGTCGAAACAGATGCTTCTGATATCGGCTATGGTAGTGTTCTTAAACAAGTCAAGGATGGCAAAACTCATATAGTTGCATTTGCATCAAAGTATTAGAATAGTTCTCAGTAGAACTATCCTACCATAAAAAAAGAAATTTTGGCAATTATTT
Organism: Voacanga thouarsii; assembly: GCA_026120185.1. Classification (NCBI taxonomy): domain Eukaryota; kingdom Viridiplantae; phylum Streptophyta; class Magnoliopsida; order Gentianales; family Apocynaceae; genus Voacanga; species Voacanga thouarsii. Next base: position 2,524,121 of record JANUWF010001650.1, on the reverse strand, counting down.
TATGCATTTCAAAATTTCAGGCTGATTTATTAAATCAGAAATTTTTACTTCGCATTGATTGCCAAGCTGCAAAATCTGTTTTGCAAAAAGATGTTCAAAATCTTGCCTCAAAACAGATATTTGCTAGGTGGCAAGCTATTTTATCTATTTTTGATTTCGATATAGAGTATATCAAAGGTTCTTCAAATTCTATTCCTGATTTTTTAACTCGAGAATTTCTGCAGGGACGATAATTATGCCTCCTAAAAAGACTAAGCCTCCAAAGCTCAATGAGCTTCCAGCCTTACCTGCACCACCTGTAACACAGGTCCCCAAAAACGATTCCAGTGAATCTTCCTCTTCAAGTAAATACCTCCCCAAAAGATTATGCCATGAGCATACCTCAAACAGCTGCTTCTCGATCAGCCAAAATACAAGAGCCTCTCTCCCTCACAAACATAACAAAAGCCAGTTGGGTTGATATTGTAGAATCTCAAGATTTACAAGATGCCCAAACTCAATCAATCTTTAGCCCATCAGACTTTGAAAAATGGTGCCAACAAATAAACTTCAATTTCAAATAGGTGACCGGACAGGTAACCCATTCTAATTCAAAATCTATGGCGGTAAAAAACCCCCACAAACACTGAAGCTTCAAGCTCCAAAATCACTGGCACGATGCAATCGGCATCCCAACAGGCTCTGTCTTCTGAGCCCAAACCTGTTTCTTCCAAGTTCTCTTCGACTCAAGAACCTGCTTATATCAAAACTCCCAAAGTATACAAATTTTTGTAAATGGAACCCGAATTTTGGGATTCAAACCCACAAAAGGCAGCTAGGTAACTCTTTGGTCCGGATGTCAATTTTATTCAAAAATCTCCAAAATTTACTCAAAAATACTACGACTTCATCCTTGTAGATACCAAAAGTGCCTCTTTCCATCCACACAAAGACAAACAGACTGAAACATATATTACCAATACTTCAGTCCAAATACACTCTGTCCATACTCCTTCTGTATGGAAAGCTTCTCCCAGCACATTTAAAAAATTCTCTCAACCTTTTGACCCATTGGTTTACAACTATTGGGACCATCAACAAGCATGGATGAATGCCTTTACTTTTCAAAATCGTTTTCAAAATCACTCTTGGTTTCTTTATTTTAACAAAAGAAACCCAGTCCAGTCGGTGTTCCCGTATTGGTTTATCAACCAATGATGGCCATGTTATGGGCCTACAAAATCAATTCTCCCAGAACCTGTTTAGGAAGGATTTGATTATTTCAAAAATAGGTATTCTAATCAACAGCCAGCAGTTCCACTACTGCTCCAATTCTTCAGTATATTCAAACTCGCTTGGATATATTCCCAGAAGTTTTCCTACTTCAAAGAAGCAGACCAGCAAGGTCTTCCCTACCTTGTTCTCCAAGGACATTGTAAATGGTGGAAGGACTGGAATGCCCAGAACACTTATATTCCCTCCATCGACAAATGGTTTAAGGCTAACCCAAAATATCTGTCTCCCTCTAACAGCCAGAAAACTGGATTTCTACAATAGAAATCAATTGCAGCAGCAACTTCCAAATGAGGTTTTCTAACAGCCATGGAGAACCTTTTACAGCAAATGAAAAATGAACCTTCTAAAACGTCTGCAAAACAATCCTCTGAAGACACTCATCCAGATGACCAAAACGACGACAAAGAAGGATTCAAAGAAGAAGATTATTTTTTCGAATAAACTTCTAAAAAAAATGACATCACAAGTGACATCAGCAATACATCATTAATGACATCACAAGTGACATCAGCGATACATCATTGGTGACATCACAAATGACATCAGCAAGACATCATTAGCGACATCACAAATGATATCAGCATAACATCAACAAAACTGCTGACATCACCCATGACATCAGCAAAATGATCTATAAATATAGACCTCATACTCCACACAACACACACACTTGGTAATAGACATTCACACAACTCTCCAAGAGTACTCTCCCTCTCCCAGTGGTTAGAATTCCCTTTCTAACTTTCAATATTTGTAATAGTATTTTCATTTATGTAATTTTGCTTTCTATTGTAATAAATCTATTTTCCGTACTACTTCTTCTTCTTCTACATACATCTGCATATGGTCGGTTAAACCGCCTAATTTATTTCTTTTATACTTACTACTTTTGTGTATTTTGTATTTGCATTTGCATATGGTCGACTAAGCTGCCTCATTTACTATTTTTTGTACTTACTACTTCCATTAATCTGCATATGGTCGGCTAAGCCGCCTCATTTATTTCGTTTGTACTTACTACTTTGGTTAATTTGTGCATTCCGTATGCGACCTGCTCCCCCTTGTTAATTTCTCGTATTCTTCTTACCCTTTCGGGACCAGCTTCCCTGACCCCTTGGTTATAACCAACTATTGGGACTATCAACAAGTATGGATGAATGCTTTTACTTTTCAAAATCGTTTTCAAAATCACTCTTAGTTTCTTTATTTTAACAAAAGAAACCCAGTCCAGTTGGTGTTCCCGCATGAGGGAAGGGGGAGCAGCTTCCCTTCCCCCATGTTAATTTCCTGCATTTTGGAATATATATATATAATAGGAGCTGTAGAAGCACCCTATAGTGATACCTGGCATCATGACCTATTGACATGTGGCATTACAAAATCTAATTTGAAGGGTTTAACTTAAATGAAGGATTTTTTTTTTCCTTAAAAAAAAAAAGAAATTTGAAGGGTTCTTGAAATGATTTCCAAGCCCTCCGCCTTCTCTTTCTCTTTCGCTGTCTCTGTTCGCTTCGCCTAGGGTTTTACCCCTTTTACGCACACCACCTCCATGAGGAAATTAGCGGGGTTTTATGTGCGACACCGATTGTTGAGGCGTAAGGAGCAATGGCACCGGCGTAAGTAGGAGGGGCCTCTCTGGAAGAAGAGGAGTGAACTGATAGAGATGGATAAATTGCTTCAAGAAGTTCTCACTTCTGGCCACACCAACCTTTTCAACTCCGAGGCTGATTTCTCAATCAACATCAATAAGGTTTTAATCCCATGGAGGATCTCAAACTAGACTATAGACTTCTCCAACAGGCGAGAATGCTGGTCCCGAATCCGGTTCCGGATTGGGGGAAACCACTGACTTTGCTACTACCTCCACTGCAATGAGTGGTCAATCAAATCAATTGGTGAAACTGCTCCTGGATTTTTCGCACTAAAATCAAAATTGTTACTACTTTGATTTATATGCTGGTGGTAAGTCAAATGCGATTTCATAGATTCATTTATATGAATTTATATCTATTCTTTCGTCTCTTTAATTTTTCCATTTTACTTTTGCTTGGGAGCACGATGTAATTTATTTCAGTGTTTTGTCTTTCCCTGCAACATAGTTACCCTTTAGGCTAATAGTGGTTTCATAATGAGTGCAAGCCAGAATCCTAGTGGCCCTGAATGTGATTGGGGTATCAAGGTAAGCATTTCTTATTCTCTTCTTCTTCATCTTCTTCTTCTTACCCTTTTTTTTTTCCTTAAATAAAATGAAAGTGGTGCATAAACTCCTATACCTGAATGTGATTATCTTGCAGAAATTAACTATTGGACAATATGGCCCTTGCTATGGAATTTTCAATTGTCATTACTGTGTTATGTTCCAGATGTAAAACATAACTTTATATTAGTTTTGCAGTTCAACTACAGTAGTGGTCAGCCAGTCTAATCCCATATGCATGATTGATATTAGATACCATAGGAGCAGTTTTTTTTTTTCTTTATGTTTATTGCTCTAATGAAAATGGGCATTTAAAGTATGACTTCAAGAAAATTGGGGAGAAAAAGCTAAACAGAATTCTAGATTCCATATATTCTAGGCACTGTCAATTTTCAAACTTTTTATAATTTGAGAACTTTATCCCTTAAAATTTGTTGAATCATATGTCAAGTTGTATGGTTCTTGCTACACCTATATGTGACATGCTAAGGAAAACAGAAGGGTATTCTTTCCATCGCCTTTACACCTTTGATGGTCAAAAGAAAAATCCTGAGTGTTTTTAACAGTTTCCCAACTACCCCTTATAAATTGATCTATACCTATTGGAATTTAGTTCTTTGTGATAAGCATCTTCTCAGTCTTTGTTTACTCCTTTTTCCAGATTTCTTATTGTTTGTTTTCTTTCTTTTTCCTGTTAGTCTGGCAATTCCCAATTCAGTGTCAAATTGAGTTATCAATTTAACTGCTTGAACTTGAACTTTCTTTGGTTCTTGCATGCAAAAATTGCTTTGGAGCTCGATAGTTGAATGTCTTTCTCCTATTTTTCAGGTAGAAATGTTTGACAATGCATTTTATTCGATACCTAGCAAATTATACTGCAGTATCATCAACTATGACCACATCAAGGCCAAATTTCTTAGATGGTTGTCATGCAGCTGAGACCATCTACCATAGTAGAGAAATGAGTAGTCAAACAATATCACCGCATCATACAGAATCTTCCGCATAAAAACTACATCTTCAGAACTCTGCAGCAAGAAGAGAATTATTTGCATTTTCAAAACAAAGGTCAGGTGTTAAGTATAATAAAGGCACCCCTTTGAGCATGATAAAATATTTACAGATCATTTAGATTAGGTTGGTTTGCTTTCATATATGCAAATTTCTTATGATAGTGTTTGAATAAATGTCAAACTCTTATACACAAATTAATCGTTTATAATAAATTAAATGAATATGAATTAAACTTGAGAAGTCTCATAACACTATTATCCTAAATTGTTTGGCAGTGTAATCTTTATCATTTCTTCTCAGAGTTTTGAGGAGCATGGCAGTTGACCTCACCTTATGGCTAAGTCCAAGAGAATATAAAGAAACAAGATGCTACATCAAGAAACAAGAATAATGGAAAATGGTTTATACAACCAAATCCTGAAGGTATAAACCAGATTCATCTGAAGGTAAGAGAAAAAACATTAGAGATTCTTTGTGTAGTTTTCATCTTCATCCCAGTGTTAGGTTTGAAAACTCTTGGAATCTAAGTCCCTGCATCAATTCCAATTGTAAAGATGGTCCATTCTATTATTCAATTCTTAAGGCACCAGGAGCTGTGATATTACTATTTTGAAATAATGTTGCTTGCATGGGATAAAATTATTGATATTTGTGTGTATCGAACTGCTGAATTTGTAGTTTTACTAAAACAACCTAATGGTTACATGAGTGCTCACTTTTAGGGTATATGCTTTCTTTTGCTTCATGCATCACCTATTAACATCTGTTTTAAGACTACTTTGTCTCTATACCGCTAGCTTTATACTTTTGCCCTAACCATGTTCTCTTCTTTCTTTTGGTTTCTGAGTCCTTGGATCAGCTTATTTAGAGTGTTAATGCATTATTGGAAAACTTAAGTATAACTTGCTGGCAGTTTCATTGTTTTAACACAACCCCCTTCCCTTTGTTTTTTAGAATAGGTTCTTCAGAGAAGAAACAGGCTTTCCTTGATGATTTGTCATCTCTAGACTTGAAAACGTGAATTATCAATTAAAAATGAATATGAAGTAGCTATTCTGAGAGTATATGTCTATTAATGAGGTGATTATGTAATTTCTTGGTTTCTCCTAAATTTAAAAGAGTTTCCTAAATCATCTGAATGGTGTTTGTGTTACTACCTCCATTTACAAAAGTGAATGTCTTCATTTGACTTGATATGAAAATTTAGGTGAAATTTTGGCTATTTAATATTTTATATCTTACTCTTAAATGTTATTTTGGAACCCATATGTGGAAATATTGCTTTCTTCTTCTGATTGAGAGTATTAGTGGAAATTTAATTGGAAAACACGATCATTTTAAGAAAAACCTAGAACTGTACACTTCTTTCTTACATATATACATTGTATCCAGTTGACTCAAAGATACTGCACTGTAATTCTGAAGTTTGCCATGTCAGGAATAGGTCATTTTCTGTTGCTGCAAAGTCCTACTTAGGTGAGTCATGAGTGTCTTATACATGAATTTGGCATATTAATAAATGGTTCTGCTTCTCATTTGTGTTGTTTTCGTCCGTGATTCTGAAATGGGATAGCTGTATGATGCTCTTTATTAGTAGAAAAGAAAACTGGGGCGATTATCCACAAGACTTCATTACTACATATACTTAAAGTTTGTACTTGCTCTAACCTTGCTAAGAATCAGTACTACATAGGACATTCTGCATTTTTGCTTTCTTAGGTGGTGTTTAGCGAGTACCGAAGAGATTAAATTCAAATTTAATGGGTTTTTAGTGAGCACAGGAGAGAGTAAATTTGAATTTAATGTCTTCTTACTTCTATTTAGGAACTAAGGTATGTACTAGAAAAGTCCTCTCTCTCTAAGGACGATTTGAAGTTGAAATTCTGAATATATTACTTTGTTATGTTATATGAGTGTTTTGCAAGTAGGCAAGTGCATTTACTCTACCAGCTTTATTTTTGGCTTTTTTAGGTGATATTTTGTATGAGTAGACTATTTGTGGCTGAAAAATATGTTAGTGCATTTTGAGAGCCTTCTAGAAATGCATGAGAAAGTCTTTTGCAGGGACGAAAAGCAAGTGGGTTTTTGAAGTTTTTGTGCAGGAAAGCTATTATGGATATGGGATTGCATACACAATAACAGTAGGAATCAGCATGAGGTATGCTTGATGAAAATTTTCTGCTGAAGTTTCAAGCACTAATCCCCATAACAAATCTGACTGAAAAGTTACAGCTTTGTTTACACGTCCCAAAATCCATGATGATGGATGCCTCTAGCTTCTCTTATTTCTTATTATAGGAAAGTCCTTTAAGAGTTCACACCCTAAGAGTTAAAAGTCCCCTATCTATTGTAGAAATCAAGTCCAAGAAAACAGAAAATTCTTTTTCCTGTGCATCTGCTGGAGACATCTATATGAACTATATGTCTTCATTCTTCAAAGACCCATCCAATAGGTTTTTCAACTGTGGTGTTTTAGGAACTTTCAGAAATTTTTGGCTTTGCTTTTTATGTTCCTCTTTTCTCAAATCATGATATTAACTTTGCAAACGAGAAAAATGTCCTGGATTAGTGCCATCTACTGGGTATATCAATCAGCTGGAATATTCATATTGGTGCCACAATATGTTGATATCTATTCCCATATTCTCATTTCTTTTGATTGAAGACCTATATAAGCTCACAACTTCTGATAAATGGAGCTCTATGATCAAGCCTCTCTATCCACAAGTTCTCTAGATTGTTCACAGAGACTCAAGTTTTACAAGCAATGCATTAGGTCAATTTTCTGCATTGTGGCATCTAAACTGTCCTCTATAGTATTTATACTTTGCAATACACGATAAGGTTTCAGTATGGTATGTGAATAAAGCATTTTAATGTTCTAAGATATAATTATCTATTGTATTCAATTTGACTTGATTCTTTTCTCTCAAAAGCTAATTAAATTTAAGCATTATTTACTCAAAGACGTTTATGGAGGCTGCAGTCTTTGAAGCCCTTTCCACTCTTAATTCTTATGGAGAGATGTATCATTTTTTTTTTTTTTTTTGTGACTTGATTTGATGAATATCCTTCTCACTTATTCTATTGATGAAATAACCACATGGAATGCTAATCCATTGAAGCACTTTTCAAAGAAGAATGTAGATTGTATTCTACAACTTTTGGAAACAAATCAATGTTATCATTGTTAATATGCATTTTGAATCCTATCCTTTTTCTTTTGTGAATCAGTTTGTGGGTTTTTATTACTAAATTATGCTTTCTGAGGCTCTTAATAATCTTGCCAAAAGAAATATCATTTGTATGAGTAAGATTTAAGTCATTTAGCACAATGTCACATGTTAATTCTAGCAACATTGTCTATGGATTTCTGGAAGTTTCCCCATTTAAATGTATATATACATTCACTTTTTATTAATTTCGAGAAGCCTGTGTCTTTATGGTGGCTTTGTGCGTCTGAGGATTTAGTAGGGCGGTACTTTGCTTGGTTAAAGGTCAATTACATGGTTGACATACTTATAACTTTCTGAAAGCACACTCTTGACTTGCTGACAGAATGGCCTAACTTATTATACATATGAGCATATAACTAATTAAAGCAGGTTAAATTAACTCATAACTTCCTCTTTATACAAGAAGTGCACAAATGCTGTTAATACACGAATTATCTCTGTTGCAACATTTTTCTTTTTGAATAAAATATCATATTTTTACAACTTTTAAGGTGTTAGTCCCTATATTGTAGAGACAATGTGCAAGGAAAGCTGATCCTCTTGTAATAATTGCCACATTTGAGCTGAAACTTCCACCATACCCCTTGGTAATATTGAGATTTTGAAGATGGTGCCTCTAATTCTGTCCAGAACTTGATATAAATTTCCTGAGCCTTTGCTTGAGTAGTATAATGGCTCGGCACTTCTTTGCTGATAAGAGCGAAGACTTCATAAATTTCCTGCTGATCATTCTATTTAGGAATAGTGCTTGACAATGTGAATCTCTTTCTCTATTTTATTCCACTCAAATTGTGTATTTTAAGAGGTTGTGTGGTGTTTGGAACTTAAACATGAAATAAAAAATCAGGATCGCATATTTGTTGGTATTGTAGATTTTGGTGTTTGACTGCTTCAATCTCAAAGTAGAGGTCTATATTTCCCTCATTTGATACATGAGGTAGGATGCATTGGAGCCCCATATGAGTCGTGAAACTCTGGAATACCACTGGGGGGAAGCATCACAAGACTTATGTGGAAAACCTGAATAAGCAAATAATTGGCACAGAGCTCGATGGAATGATACTATAAGTGTAACACCTCACGACTACGTACCCTAAAAGGGCGGGGATGTCGCCCCATCCCGTAGGACAAGGGGTCTTTAGAACGAGGTATAAAATATAAAGGCAATCTCCAAAAGGATCAACTTAGATAAATAAAGAAATACTCTTATTACATCAGGCTCAACTTGGAGCAAAACGGAATAAAAAAAAATATTGTTTAGAAGCATAAGCAACAAATGTCTCCTAGAACGGATAGAGAAAATAGCAAAAGTTTCAACTATTACATGCCCCGTTGACTCAGCACAGTCTATCCCCTGAAAACATGATGTAAAACTGTGTGAGAATAAATCTCAGTAAGTCCTGTGTGTGCATATGGTGTTTTAAATAGTTCGTGTATGCAAAGTGTAAAACATTTGTAGAAATAATTTGGCAAGTCATAAACAATCTCTTTTCGCAAGGAGTGGGTTTTCTCATTGTCAAACTTTATACAAAATAAATCCTCCACTCAGATAAAAGTCATGTCACCACACGTTGGGCTCCATGAGAACAAATTGGCCAAGGCACCACACTTTGTGCACCTTGTCCGGACCAGATTACCACACATTGGGCGTTCTGATCAAGGTGAGTGTACAGCTCACCGGGTGAGATACTCCTCCATCTCTACACCCTACAAAACCATCCGGGTTTCCATGCCGAGAAAATAAATAATACCTTTCAGGTATAATACTAGCTTGGATTGGCCTGACCAACCAACACTATCGCCTTTTCAAGCAAAGTTCATCTTCTGGAGGTGGCCTCCTGCCAGAAGACTTACGCTAGCCCTCCAAGACTAGTATTGTTAGCCTACCCTTATTGAGTACTCAACGAACATATCCGTCAATTCCTGATTCAAAATATTTCCAAACCTTGGCTTTGTAAAACGTGGTTTTCTTTAAAAGAGATTTCTAAAAATTTAAGGAAAAGAATAGTTTTCTTGCTAAAATCGTTAGTTTGACAAAATCGTTTAAAGAATAAATATCCACGTTTACAACCCAAGCAAACATAGTTTAACAATAGCTTTACAAAGCTTCACAACATGGATTTGCCATCACAACATTTAACAAAACAGTTTATAAAAGGACTTACCATCACAACGTTTAATAAAAGAGTTTATGCAAGGACTTACTTGATATGCCTCAGATAAATGCGATAAATTCACGGCTGGCTTTCCTCAATTATCCTCCTGATCTAAACCATATAATATCATGATCAGGGTATCAATTAATTCAAACATGCTCTAATCCCATTTATTTTCATAACAATTCGCAATCTCCTATTTAATTCCAAGTAAACTATTCGATCCCCAAAGATCATATACTACGACCTCATGTTTATCTCGCTAATAAACACCATTAAACTTTACTTTCGGCATCTAGGGAAGGTATTCCCTTACCTTGCAACTACCGGGTAATGAGGTCTCGATGCTCCTATGGTGATCGTCCCGAGTTCGCTTGAGAAGAAGAGAAAAGCTACCTCCTTTGCTCCTCTTGACCGAAAATTAAAGAAGAAGATGAAATTAGCCTCTATGGGGCGTGATTTAAGGGAAGAAGAAAGAGAAAAGAATCATTGGAGAAAACGGCATCAAGAGGTTGAAAGGATTTGTGCTTACCTTAAGGTGTGTTCGACTTTTGGCTTAGAATGGCTCTTGTGTTTTCGAAAATTTTGCAGAGAGAAGTTGCTGAAATTTTCGTGTAGAATGGAGAGGGTAGACGGTTGCTATGATTTAGAGTTGGAGAAGATTGGTTTAGGGTTAGATGGTGATGTTTAGATGGACTCCTAATGGCTTTAGGTTGCATGGACAACAAAGGCGAAATTTCAGCTTACTGTGCGTCTCCTTGCTGCCGATTTTAGGTGAGTTTTATGGAGGAAAAGATTCTGCAATTTTGCTCCTTTATGCTGGCCGAAATACTGCTCAAAGGAAGGGCTGAATGTGTTCAGAATTTTGGGCCAAATAAGGGAGAGTTTGAGTGAGTTTTGATGACTGAAAAATCCTGTGCAAGTGCTGCGAAAATTCTGTGCAAGAGTAACAAGTTTTGGACTGTTTTGGCTGCTATAATTCTACCGAAATTTCCAGAGGAAAATTGAGGGTTTTGGGCGCTGAAAATAGCTTGATTAGCTTGGGTTTTTCAGTGGATTATGTGTGCAAAATTTCGGTTGGAGTAGGAGTTCAAAGCTGGCCGAAATTCCTGCACAAAGCTGACCGAATTTTCTGTGTATATGCTGGACGAATTTCAGTGTTTTTGTGTGAATAAAATTCTGGTTTTGTGCAACTAAGGTACCCTGAATTGATGAGGAATATTTAGGTGTTTTGAGCTAGGATTTACAGAGTTGGATTGTAGCTAAGAAGCTGGAATTTTCGGACAGCTTGTGGTGACACAAGGCTACCGAAATTCAGCTAGGAAAAGGAAGAAAATCCTAGTTGAATTTGGATTGATATAAAATCTGATTTTATCAAGGATTTGGATAGGATTTCTTCTAGTCCTAGAAGAGTTTGGATTGAGCTACAAGTCCTCCAAGAAGTGGCGGCACTTGCTGGAATTTTTTTCCAGATTTTTAGCTAACATTCTAGGATTGAAATCAACAAGATTTCCTACTAGGAAAAGGATTCATTAATTCCACCTATCCATGGCAACATCTATCTAGCTAAAATCAAGCTAATATTTTAATTACTAGCTAGGGTTTTTTCGAAAATCCTAAGGAACACAAGCTGAAAATTAAAGGTGAACTTTATTCACATCAAAATCCTTGAATTTAGGAAATAAATATAGAGACTTATTCCCTTGGAGTAAAAACACTAAAATTTCTCTAGGATAGCTAGATTCTTTTTCGGCCAAGATAAGAAATGGTTTAAGGAAAAGAATTTCAAGAGGAGAAACTAACCTCACAGAAAGTAGGATTTGAACTCGGGTCACCAAAGGAAATCACCAACCTCCCCGCTATTCCAAAACAACTCCAATACTAATTTTTCTACAAGAAGTTCTTACCACCCCAATACTCATCCTTCCAAATCTTTGACCAAACCTCCCTTATCCAAATCTTTAACAACACATCTATTTCACATCAATTAATTCAAATGCAAGAGCAACGGAAAAATTCACATGCATCCATGCAAATACAATTATTCTAGCTACCACATAAAATGCAAGATGCTATGCAATGCATGACTTTTCCCCATAGTCAAAGGTTGTTTTGGGCGGGGTATTACAATAAGACATAGTACTGCCTACATATAACCATGGTGATTTTCTTCCACCATTCAATAATGCAGCATAGGTGAAGAATATGCTACATGATGCCTTCACCTTAAATTCATAAATTGTAGCTCACTTTTTCTTTTGGTTACTTAGTTGGGAGAAGCAATACATTATCTAATTAGATAAATACTACTTATGGTATATATCTATATATTTCTTCACTATCTTTTTTTTTTCATAATGTATTTATAATAAAAAAAATAAATATATTACTCTTGTGCGATTTTTCATAATGTATTTATAATAAAAAGAAAATAAATATATTACTCCCGTGCATCGCACGGGCAACAACCTAGTTCATATATAATTAGATTACGTACACCTTGAACATTTATATTTTGATGGACAAAATCTTATAACATCTCATTGCTTTCAAAATACCAAAAGTCACATGACGTGTAATTATGTATAATAAAAAGTTTGAAAACCTAAATAAGTACTCCCTCTTATCCTTATTAAGTGTCACATTTTGGGTTTTCACATAGATTAAGAAAATATAAACTCCCATGTAATTTTAAAACCAAATAACAAAACTAACCTCCTTCCTCATTTAACACACACACACTCTCTCTCTCTTCCTCATTACCAAATGACACAAGTCTTTAGTTAAAGACTACTTATTAGGTAATTTTGTATTGAAAAATATAATACTAATTTGATAAATTCTAAATCAATTAATGTGAGAGTTTAGTGGATCAATAAAGAATAAAGGTAAATTTGGAAAAAAAAAGTAATAAATAACTCCTTAATTTCACAAAATGATAAATAATTTGGACCCAAAAAATGATAAAAATGTGTCAGTTAATAAGGACCGGTGGGAGTATGCTACAAGAGGTTGAGGGACAAGTCTTTTTGTTACTCTAATTAGAGGACCGAAATCTGCAATTTCTCTTTCTTTATTGTAAATCTGCTCCCCACACAGGAGAATTGATTTAATATTTATAATAAAAATGAAAATGCTAACCCCCAAAACAGCACGGAGAATGCCAAGCTACACTTCCACTTGGAGACTTAGTAGAGTGTCCTACACTCCGCCATCCCCACCACGATTGCCGCCGGCTTCTCCAATCACCGCTTCAAGTTGTAGGAGGCAACTACATTGCTATTCTCACTCCTCTCTCCTCAGTATGGAAGCAGAAAAGCCTCGGGAATCAGCTTTCAGTTTCCTCACAGAGAAGCCTTATCAACCCCCTGCTTGGGCCTCCCATCTCTGCCCCGTCCCTTCTCATGTATACTCCCTTGGACATGTAAGAAACTGTAAAATTGACTTGAGTTTTCTACTGATCTTGAAAGTTTTCAATTAATTAATTAATTTCTTATCTTGTGAATTATATATATATATATATATATATATATATATATATATATATATATAATCAGTTTCCAACTCCAATTCACAAGTGGAATCTTCCAAATTTGCCCAAGAACACGGATGTTTGGATAAAGGTAATACTGATTAACTTAATTTGAGATTCTTTCGTCACTGTTTTTTCCTATTCATTGGACGTTAGGTTGTTCTATTAAGGCGATATGAAGATCAGTAATATCGTTGCATTTCTGAATAAATTGAAGATTTCAGAAACTGAGAAGCAAAGGAATTTGTTTGATAGAGAAATTCAATCTGGTATTATAAATAGTTTGGGGATTAAAATTAGCTTTCGCTAAGAGATACTAATAAGGTGCAAGTTAAAGCCAAGATCTTTCTCAAATGCTGACCAAAGAAAAAAAGAGTCAAGTTCCATTGGAGTCAATGATATCATGAAGAGATGGAATAAGGTGAAGTAAATTAGCAAATAGAATACATCAATTTAAGGCGAAAAAGGAGAAAAAAAAGATATATAAAAAAAAAAAGAAAAGAAAAGATCAAGTTTTAGTTCATGAAATTTCTGTCTCAGGCTATACTGTTCTGTTGGAGACACCTATCTGTTTGTGCTTAGCACAATGCTAAAATAGATTTAGTCAACAAAGATCAAAATATGAAGATTCCAATCAAAGAGGAGATCAAAGTGGGCCACAACAAGTTGAATAAACTTAGAATCCATATGAATAGTTTTGAAGAGCTCACTGTGAACTTTATGATTAAATATTATGGAATGGAATTTTTCTCTTGTGATAGGAAAGCTCATCAGAATCAGACTTCAGACCACCATGGATCAGGGCTTCAAATTAATAATCAGTGTGTGTGTGTGTGTGTGTGTGTATGTCTATCTATCTAGATATCTAGAATAACTATCTCAGACTCATAATGTGCTCAATGTGATTAACTAGACAACTGAAGTGGGTTATGGTCTCTTCCCATATTGACATAATCTGCATGTGATTGGTTTGCTGAACACTTGACATACACATTTTTGTGGCTTTGTAAATATTGTTTATTCTTTAATGCAATCCTGACATAAAAATTCCATTTTATAGCGTGATGATCTTTCAGGAATGCAACTAAGTGGTAACAAGGTCAGGAAACTCGAATTTTTGATGGCTGATGCGGTGGCACAGGGAGCAGATTGTGTTGTGACTATTGGAGGCATCCAAAGTAATCATTGCCGGGCTACTGCGGTAGCTGCCAAGTATTTAAATCTTGATTGTTATCTCATTCTACGTACCTCAAAGGTGTGTAGTTGTTCATCCTTCTGTTTATTTTAAGTTCCACTTGCAAATGGTATGTATCTTTTGCAATAACATCTTTTAGGTTGTAGGTTCTTGCGGACAAAGATCCTGGATTAACAGGGAATCTCTTGGTTGAACGTTTAGTTGGAGCCCACATTGATCTTGTTTCAAAGGAAGAGTATGCAAATGTTGGGGCTATGGTATGCCAACTTTTTCCCTTTTATGTCATTTGTGTTAGCCCATGGCCTATGGCATTTAGGCTTCTCATGATTGTTGCTTTCTTCTAAATTTAGATGATAACAGATATTGAGGGCATGCTTCAAGGGTTGGGAACTCAGGTTAGACTACATAAGCTAGTGGGTAAATCTAGTTGTCCTTTAAGGAACCCTTTTAGTTGTTACACATATTATGGTTGGATAATCAGGACAGATCCATTGGCAATTATTTCCACCTGAACTTCTTTTAAGATTCATGATGTTTTAATTAAGCAGAGGATATCTTTTCTTTCCTTTTCTTCTGTTTTTATTGTCAGTTTGGAACATCGCAAAAAGCTCACTGAATGGGCTCCAAACATGTTTTATATTGTGTCTGTACAAGTCCTTCCTACATTCTCTCTCATTTCAAGCTTAATATTTTCATTTTGCCAAATTCACAGGTGACAAATGGGTAACATAACTCATTATCTAATATCTCTGGTGCATTCTCAATGCAATATACTATTTAAGAACAATGATGAATAGACTCTGGACCCACTGTTTCTGTACTCCCAAAAGATGGCTATCGGTAAAACTGAATTGCAGGGATTTCTTAGGCTGGTATGAGAGCTGAAAGGTTGCAGGAAAATATAGGCCCTTGTTAAGCTTTAGATGGGTTTGGAGTGGTTTAGGAATATCTGAAAGAGTGGAAAAGCAGTACCAGTAAGTAGTCTTTTTTGCTTGGTGTATGGTTTGAAATCTAAGGATATTGGGCGCAGCAGGAAATTAGTTGGGCTTGTTGCATTTTATAGTACCAAGAACCTTTCTGATGGAGGGAAACTCCGGTTGATAAAAATATAAGGTCAAATAATTTCACTCAATATTCAAATTAGGAGAGACTGTATTCACCAATGAAATTGATTATATATTTTTTAAAAAAGATATATTTTGTATGCTCAAACAGTATAACCTTACTTTATAAGAAGAAAGTGCAAATCAACTCAATTTATTTTTCCCCATGTATTAATAAATTTAAAAAAACTAAATCCTTAATGTTTTACGTGCAAAATTATATCCTAAGGATGACATAACTATTTTTCTCTGCGGCTCTTAAACTCTGAGTACTTTTAGTTAAATATAAACAATTCTAAAATAGTTTTTATATGCAAAATTGTGGAATAAAGTTGGTGGTAATTATATTTGGACTGCTCTTGATAACTTTCTCCGAATAAACATTTCAAACATAAAAGATAAATGAAATACTTATCAAGGAAACAGACTAATAGCTTGATAAAATGAGCTGCTTATGAACTTAAAATAAACGATGAGAAACAGTTAATGGGAGCACTTTTCCAGTAGAGCAGATAGGCTTCTAAGCATGGTATTTGCAACATTTGTACTTTCATAGACATGATGTTTTCCAACCAGGTTAGGGCCATTGCATAATTAATTTCATGCAGCAGCAGTATGTCATATTATCCTATGATAAGATTAAGGGGAGTGGTTATTTAAGAATCTTATTTTAAGATTTATTTGAATTTCACCTCTGTCCTGTCCCACCCCTTCCCTTAATCTTATCATATTGTCTGAAAAGACCTATTTACTTAGTGCATTTATTCAGTTGCAATAAATGATTATGGGGCATCTGTTATATATTATCCTTGTTTAAAAGGTTAGATGAATATTAAGAGATTGTAAAATTTAAAGGCCTCAAGCGGGTGACATCCCTCTTCCTCTCCCCCCCCAAAAATATTGCCAACAGTGAAAAATGATTAGTTTTCTCCAAGTTTACCTGGTCTTATTTATTTATATATTTATTCTGGGGGTGTGTGGGGAAGATTATGGATGTGAAGGGGTGGGAACAGTAAGTTTAGAAGTTTTTTGTGGAGTAGCTGGATGCCATACTTGACATTCAGCCATTCCTTACTGTAGAGATGATTTGATCTTGTATGAGTGTATGAGTAATTTTCTGTCAAGACAGACTTGGAATTCTGTTTTGCAAGTCCTCCTGCCCTCAAGAGAAAAGTTACCCTGTTGTAACAAAATCGGATTTGGATGGAGGAAGCTTGAGTTAAACAAAGTTTTGTTGTTCCACCTTCTGTAGTTGGTGGTTTGTTTGTTTGGACTGAAATTACGTTGTGAGGTGAGGAATCTGATAGCAAGAAAACCAACCACTCTGTAATTAGATTTTTCCAATTCAAAGCATAAATCTGGTCAAGCAACTTTTACTGTTTTGAATCTAATATGGTCACTTCTTTGTTTTACTTCGTGCAATAAGTTAAGGAATGCCTGATATTATTCATCACTCAATTCTAATTGGATTAAGCATTTTTCTTTTCATTTTTTTTCTCATTGATGAAGGTGCTTTTAAGTTCATTTTCATGTTAATTTCTTATTTCTGTGTGTATTAAATGATACATGAAATGGAAGTTCTGGCTTGCAGCATCTTAATGAACATGAAGTTATGCATCTATTTGGCCATACAGCTTGGAAAGACAAGGAACTCTCAAAGAGAAGTAATACGTCTTGAAATGAATGATAATGCAGTTTTGTAGGAGGTCAATGTCTGAATCGTAAGCAACAAATTGGCATGGGTTGATTTAATGACTTATGGTTTTAGTTTAAAATTGTTTCAAATCCTAACTGTTGTTTATTGAAGATATTCATGCTGCTATGCT
This sequence comes from Voacanga thouarsii, assembly GCA_026120185.1. Lineage (NCBI taxonomy): Eukaryota > Viridiplantae > Streptophyta > Magnoliopsida > Gentianales > Apocynaceae > Voacanga > Voacanga thouarsii. The sequence continues at coordinate 2,506,587 of JANUWF010001650.1, read as the reverse complement.
TTACTTGCTGCTTCATTAGTCCCTTTAACTTGTATCTCTTTATTTATTTTTATTTGGTGGTACTCATGCAATGCCTCTAATGGTTTGATGCTGACATGAAAATTGGCTGTCCAAAGCAGGACAGTGGGCATTCATTGAACTAAGTTGTAAAGATAAAAAATAAAAATAATTTTTTAATTTTTTAACAAATTGTCACATGTATATGAAATTGAACTTTTTGACAATATATATTGTTCCTGTGCATTCAATCTCAGGCACTTACTGGAATTTTGAAAGAAAAACTATTAGGAGAAGGGAGAAGACCATATGTTATTCCTGTTGGTGGATCCAATTCTTTAGGAACCTGGTAAGGCTGCTTTATGATAAACTGTCATTTCTCTGCCTTCATTTTGGTAGGAAATGCAGTGCAGTATAGGAAGATCAATATACATATTTTGCAACATTTATCAAGGTGATGGACAAAGTTGGTGAAACATCAAAGGAAGAACAGGGAAGCATAAGTGGTAATTAATCAATTTAGGCTTTTCGCCATGTCACCCTCTGGTTTATTCAATTTAATCTTGTACAGTAATATTTTTATGCAACTAAAAATAAATAAAAAAGAAAGGAAGATCTTAGTGGTCCATAGCTGTTGCTTGAGTTTGTCAAACCTAGAGGTGTTTATGAACTGCAAATCCATGCCTTCAATACTTTTAATGTGCGGTTTTTACATGCTTGAGAGTTCATCTACTATCATGTTTTTGTTATAAAATTTGGGTAGTGTTAGAATAAAATCTACACACTACGCACTAAGAAAACTCTAACTATTCCTTGCACAAGAATTTCTTCAAACTTCTCCCTTTTTTTTTTCTCACGGTTCTTTCACAAAATTATGGTATCTTTCAAGCTTAGAGAATAACTCTATTTATAGAGCTCTTAGTTAGTGGAATACATAATTTTCCACTAATATGAATTAGTGGTGTCTCCACTAAATGATGGACATCCATAAAAACCCATAATTAGTGGAGCTTCTTCTAATTCTCTAATAATTCACAATATATTCATAACATTCCCCCTTGGATGTCCATCCATTACATAAAAAATATGCCCCGTTAAAACCTTACTAGATAAAAATCTAGTGGGAAAAAAAAATCTAGTGAAGGAAAAAGAGTACACTATTCAATATGTCTGATTATTACTCTCCCTAATGAGATGATTCCTTTAAATCTTTGAACCGACGCATACCAATTTTATATATCAACTTCTCAAATGTTGTAATCGGTAAAGTCTTTGTGAAAATATCTGCGAGGTTGTCACATGACTGAATTTGTAGCACACAATTTCACATTTCTTCTGGATTTCATGAGTAAAGAAGAATTTTGGTGAAATATGTTTTGTCCGATCTCATTTAATATATCCTCTTCGTAATTGAGTTATACAGGCTGCATTGTCTTCATAAAGAGGAGTTGGAATATCTCTGATAGATGATAGTCCATAACTTTCTCGGATATAATGAATTATTGATTTTAACCATACACATTCTCGACTTGCTTCATGAATGACTATAATTTCAGCATGATTTAAAGAAGTAGTTACTATAGATTGTTTTATAGAACGCCATGATATAGCAGTATTTCCACATGTAAATAGATAGCCCGTTTGAAAACGTACTTTATGTGGATCAGATAAATAACCAGCATTTGCATAACCTATCAATGTTGGACTAGTTTTATTTGAATAAAATAATCTGAGATCAATTGTACCTTGGAGATATCGAATGACTTGTTTAATTCCATTCCAATATCGTCGTGTTGGTGAAGAACTAAATCTTGTTAATAAATTGACAGCAAAGGTAATATCAGGTCGTGTATTATTAGCAAGATACATCAATGCATCAATTGCACTAAGATATGGTACTTCAGGGCTAAGGAGTTCTTCATCATCTTCTTGAGGTCGAAAAGGATCTTTATTCACATCTAATGACCGGACGATATTGGAATACTCAATGTAAAATCTTTTTAGAACTTTTGCTGTATATGTTGATTGATGAATAAATGTTCTACTTTCTAGATGTTTAATTTGTAAATCAAGGCAAAATTTGGTTTTACCAAAATCCTTGATTTCGAATTCTCTTTTTAAATAATCAATTATTTCTTGGAGCTCTTCAGGACTTCCAATAAGATTAATATCATCAACATATATAGCTAATATCACAAATTTAGAACCAGATTTTTTAATAAAAACACATGGACATACCTGGTCATTTTTAAATCCCGCTTTCAATAAATATTCACTAAAACGATTGAACCACATGCTCCCAGATTGCTTCAGGCCATATAATGATTGCTGCAACTTGATGGAGTAATTTTCACGAGGATAATGTTTATATGCTTCGGGCATGCGAAATCCTTCAGGGATTTTCATGTAAACATCATTTTCTAAATTTCCATACAAGTAAGCAATGACAACATCTAATAGGCGCATATCTATCTTTTCGTGTACTGCCAAACTGATAAGATATCGGAGTGTAATAGCATCAACCACAGGAGAATAAGTTTCATCAAAATCAATACCTGGTCTTTGTGAAAAACCTTGAGCTACTAATCGTGCTTTATATCGTATGATTTCATTATTTTCATTACGCTTTCTCACAAATATCCATTTGTAGCCAACATGTTTTACACCTTCTAGTGTTCGGACTGTAGGTCCGAAGACTTCACGTTGTGTCGTGCATTTAACTCCGATTGAATCGCATTTTTCCATTGTAGCCAATCTTTTCTATGCCGACATTCATCAACTGATATTGGTTCAGGATTATCATTATCCTGTATAACATCAAGAGATATATTTTATGCAAACATATTATCAATCATTGTTTCTATCCGATTCCAGCTTCTACCGAAAGTGATATAATTGATAGAAATTTCAGTGTTACTTTCATCAACTTCTGGTTCTTTTTCATCAGTTCTCTCTTGATCTTTATCATTCTTTTCTTCAATATGATCATCTGCATCATTTAATCCCCTTTTCTTTCGAGGATTTTTATCTTTAGAACCAAGAGGTCGGCCGTGCTTCTGGCATGCTTTTGGCTCAGTAGCTATAGGTATAATCTTTTGTTCTGCTAGAACTTCAATTCGAATAGGAATATTTATAGCTGGAATATGCGATTTTGTTATTCTTCTAGAGTCAACAAAAACGTCTAGCATTTGATTTGCAATGCTTTACAAATGAATTATCTTTTGAACTTCAAGTTCACACACGCTTATACACGGATTAAGATAATTTAATTATGTTGTCCAATCAAGATCTTTCTTATGCTATTTATGTTCTCTCCCCCCCTAATTTAGGGAATAATGATTCATCAAAATGACAATCAGCAAATCTTGCTGTGAATACATCTCCTGTCAGGGGTTCAACATACCTGATAATAGAGGGAGAATCATATCCAATGTATATCCCCTTTCTTCTTTGAGGACCCATCTTTGTATATTGGTTTGGTGCAATTGGAACATATACAACACACTCAAAAATTCCTAAATGAGCAATATTTGGTTCTGAACCAAAAGCCAATTGAAAAGAAGAGAATTTATGATAACCAGTTGACCTTATACGTACAAGTGCTGCAGTATGTAAAATAGCATGTCCCCAGGCAGATGTTGGGAGATTTGTTTTCATTAATAATGGTCTAGTAATTAATTGTAATCTTTTAATAAAAGATTCAACAAGACTATTTTGTGTATGAACATGAGCGACAGGATGTTCAATATTAATCCCAATTGACATGCAATATGTATCAAAAGCATGTGATGAAAATTCACTAGCATTATCCAAATGGATATTTTTAATATGATGGTCAGGAAATTGTATTCGTAATTTAATTATTTGAGCAAGTAATCTCACAAACGCCAGGTTGCGAGTAAATAATAAACACACATGTGACCATCGGGATGATACGTCAATTAAGATCATAAAATATTTGAACGGTTCACATGGTGGATTAATAGGTCCACAAATGTCTCCGTGAATCCGTTCAAAAAGTGTAGGACTTTCAGTTCCTACTTTTACTGGTGACAGTCTAACAATTAATTTTCCTAGGGAACATGTAGCACATGAGAATTTTTCAGATGTCAATATCTTTTTATTTTTCAATAGATGACCATGTGTATTCTCAATTATTCTTCTCATCATGGTAGATCCCGAATGACCCAACCGGTCATATCAAATGCTAAAAGTAGTAGGATCAGTAAACTTTTGGTTTACAAGATGATGAATTTCAATTGTACGTACTTTTGCAAAATATAGGCCAGTAAAAAAGACGGCAGTTTTTCTAATACAGATTTTTTACCCAAATTAATTTGAGTAATATAAAGATGTTCAATACCATTTTTTTCATTTGTTTCAACATGATACTCATTTCTGCAGATACCTTTAAAACTCAATAAATTTCTTCTGGATTTTGAGGAAAATAGTGTCTTATCAATAGTAATTGTTGTTCCTTCAGGCAACAATATACTAGCTCTTCCGGAGCCTTCAATCACATTTGTACTACCGTTTATTGTATAAATATTTATTTCTCCAATTTTGAGATAAGAAAAATATTTCTCATTTTTTAGTATGATGTGTGTAGTTCTACTATCAATAATACATACATCATCATTAACAACAGCCATCTGAACAAAAAAATATATATATGCAAACGTAAATATTATTAGAATATAATGAAAAGTCAAACATATCAGGGTGAGGCATTAGTTCTTCTGGATACTGTCATTACCAATTAAATGGTCTATCCTACCGTCTGGATATTCAAAAAAATCTGATACATCCATATAGGTAATATTGATATTAAGATCTTCAGGATCAATATCATTATCCTCAACATCATTCACTGGATGTTGAGAAAAATTTGCTTCAACATTTTTATTGTTCTTTTTCAGTGAAGCTTGATATAATTCCACTGAATGCTTGGCCGTACGATAGTTACGTGACCAATAACCTTTCATGCCACATCTATAACATGTATCCTCATACTTTTCTTCCATTTCTTTTTCTTTTCCCTTATTATCTTTTCTGTTCCACTTTAGGTGACCAGTATTTCTCACAATTTGATTATGACTGTGATAAGGGAAATATCGAGCGTGTCCACGACCATAATCACGACCACGGCTATGACCACGATTATAATGATAGCTTCTGCTGGAGCCAACAACATTCACTTTTGGGAGTGCTGTTGAGCCAATTGGTCTGGCTTCATGATTTCTCAATAATAACTCATTATTTTTCTCTGCAATGAGGTATACCATTTTTCTCGATATTGTAGCTGTAGGATAATATTCGAGGCATGAAAGGTGGAGAATGTTTTTTCCAGCATATCTTCATCAGTAACTTTTTCTCCGCATAATTTTAACTGAGAGGTAATTTTATACATCACGGAGCTATTTTCATTCACAATTTTAAAATCTTGCAACCTTAGGTGCAACCATTCATATCGTGCAGTAGGTAGTACGAACATCTTTAGGTGGTTAAATTTTTTTTTTAAATTTACCCACAGGACATATGGATCTTTTTCGGTAAGATACTCTATTTTCAAATTTTCGTCGATATGATGACGGATAAAAATCAAAGCTTTGGCCTTTTGTTGTGCAGATGCACTATTATTTTCTTGAATAGTTTCACTAAGGCCTTCAGCATTTAGATGCATTTTTGCATCGAGAACCCATGACATATAATTTTTTCCAGAAATATCAAGGGCTACAAATTCGAGTTTAGTAAGGTTACCCATAGGGATTAATAAATGTGTACCTGTCTTCTGGCTTATGTAACGGTAGAGACTCGTGCTTTAGTCTTCTGGTTTTTGTAACAGCAGAGACTCGCGCTGATAACGTGTTATAAAATTTGGATAGTGTTAGAATAAAATCTACACACTACACACTAAGAAAACTATAACTATTCTTTGCACAAGAATTTCTTCAAACTTCTCTCTTTCTTTTTTCTCACAATTCTTTCACAAAATTATAGTATCTTTCAAACTTAGAGAATAGCTCTATTTATAGAGCTCTTAGTTAGTGGAATACATAATTTTCCACTAATATGAATTAGTGGTGTCTCCACTAAATGATGGACATCCATAAAAATCCATAATTAGTGGAGCTTCCACTAATTCTCTAATAATTCACAATATATTTATAACAGTTTTATGATTATTAGGCTTTCTTTGCCATTGGAAAGTTATAGACTTTTTGTTTCAAAACTTGACCCGGGTCATCTCTCTCCTCTCTCTTTCTATGTCTGTAACAGATTTCCATATATTTCTTCATGTTAACATATTTATGCCTGGGTGCCTTTACTCGAGCAATCCCCCCCCCCCTTCCATAGACCCTCTGTTTTTGCTCTCTTTCTAGTTGTTATAGATGTTATGAATATTAAGGTTCCTGTGTCTCCTAATATTTGAGATATCAAATTTAGCTATTTTCAAGCTAGGTATTGTAGTTTAGATGGAATAACTTCTTTTTCTATTTTCTTGTCATTGGCTTAGGCTTGAATTCAACTTTAAGTTTGAGTCTTATGCTTGAGTGCACTTTGTATTTGTTGTTTGAAAACCTTTTTCCACTTTCATCATAGTAGATTAACTGATTAACAATATTGTGGAAGGTGTTATGTACCCACTTACACAAACATATATGCATTTTTCCTATATCAGGTTTAATGTTTAATTTAAAGAGTAATAGATAGAGATCTGATCTAGCCTAGTTGCCGTCTTTCTAGAACATTAAATTGAAATCAAGCCCAACAAAGGTATTGAAAGTCAGATTGAAAACTTAACCAGATTCGAGCTCTAAGAATTATACAATCAAGCCTAACTGAACTTGAGTTCACCGTTCAACTGAAGATCAATTCATTAGCTCCTTTAGACTGTTAAGGAAGACCCCTGGTTTTTCATATGTTTCTTGCTTGCCTCTCAGACAAAATGCTGGAATCTCCATATTTGGTGTTCAGCCTTTTATCCTAGCATCAAAGAAAGTCCACTGGAATTATATTCTTAGTGTGCATCTGCTTTAATACCTCTCATGGATTTGAAAAGCTATCCTAGATTAAATTCTTTAATCATCAAATATTAAATAAGATGAAAAAAATAAAAAGGGCAAAAGATTTCTGTTTCATTGTGTTGAGCTATCCCACATCAGCTAGTTAGTAAGCTAAAGTGCTTCTTGTAAGTCTTGGGCAATCCTCCCCTTACAAGGCGGCTTTTGACCGATTTACACTTTGTGTGGTTCACAAACAGGGAGAGGGAAGGGAGGGTAAGTGGCATCTTTACTCCACCAGAGTAAATTGCTTTTATTTCCATCTTGCAGCGGCAAAGTAAACTGCATTTAATTCTATTTTGTTTAGTTGGGATGAAAGGGAAGTCCATGAGAGGTTTCTTTATTGCATTAAATTTATTATTATATCTATTAGATTTATTATTTTAACTATTGAAAAGTGTGAAGGAAATGATACATTTGCCTTTTAACCTCATTTACTTGGAATGGAAGATTTGCTAATATGGATAGGGAGCTACTTTTTGACAATTTTTTTTTTGAAGGCCGAATCCACCTTTTGTGCATCATTTCCATTAAATAGTAATTCTATACATTTTATTTAAGGCAAGTATATATATACCTATTGAATCTATTAAGTACAGATAGGTTAGTATAAGTAACAATATATGTCTACAATATACCAGATTAGAGAAAATTAGTTGCGTTGGTTTGAACATATATAGAAAAGACCGCTTGATGTTCCTGTTAGGAGAATTGAGGGATGAAAGGATGATGGGATGGATAGAGGTAGAGGCAAGCATAAGAAAATATGAATGGAGGTGATTAGAAGAGATATATCTCTGTTGGGTTTGGATGAGAGTATGACAGTGGATAGAAAAAAGTGGAAAGAAACGATTCATGTGGACGACCTCACGTAGTCTTGCATTAGTTCATGTAGCCTACCCCAATTTCTTGTGAATAAGTGATGTGTAGAATTTGGGTGTATAAAAATCATACAGTTTTAAGTCCATTCCTAGCCAAGTTTTAATTAAAATATTAATCTCCAAATTATACATATGAGCAAGTATACTCATCGCAAGTATAGTCTAGGAACTTAACGAGTATCGATCCTCAAGGAATAATTATCATTAGTTACTTTTCATTCATTATTTAACTGACCCAAGAAAGTGATAAGAGAATAAAAAGAAAAATAAAGAAAAATATATACAACTCAAGGATAAAAGAATATGCAATTAGACAAATATTCTTCAAGACATTGTAATGAATTGCTTAACAATTATCCCAATCAATTATTATTTTGGCATCATGAAGGAATTCAAATAGATCCACTTCGTTTGCAATCCATGGAATCACTACCCTTTAGCTAAATTAGTGAACATATTCCGTCTCAACTAATTTATCTAAAAGATGTATTGAAATTAATTCTCACATAAATCCCTATATTCTAGGTGATTTAAAGCATAAAATTAGCTAATGGCTCTATATTCTAGCAATCATCAACTAATCTTTGATTATCCAAGTTCTTGACAATTAATCCCTTTTGCAAGCAAATTAATAAGAAGAATCAATTAATCAATTCCTCAATTTAAACACGTAATCAAGTATCAAGAATAATAATCAATTGATCAAAAGACTACATTAACTTAAAAATCATGAATCCTAAAATTTTATGTCAAATTATAATACAAACATTGATCACATCATTGTTCTAGAAAAAGAAAACAAAGATAAAAGAAAAAACTCATAGATAAGCCTCATTTTTCTTCCTTAAAAACCTTCTTGAACAATGGCCATTGAGTGATGAATTCCTTCTTCAATGATTGATTTGTAGCTTTAATCCTTGAATTCATATGTTTCTCTTGTATTTTCCTTGCTTAAATAGCCTCCCAAGATTCCAAAAATCGTTCCTTACGAGTTCTAAACCAAGTACAAGTTGGAAAATACTAAAACTCTTGAGAAACTTCCAAATTTGCACGGAAAACGAAATCCACGCCTCCTCAACACAGACTTGGGCCGATCACGGCTGGTGCCAGTCGTGTTCTGGGCACCCAACGTTTTGCTCTATTTTTCTTCCTCTGTTCAGCCCTGTTCTAGTCTACGGCCAGCACCTACTGTGCTCTGCACGACCGGCGTCGATTTTTACCTTTTCCTTGATTTATTCTGCATAAAAATACCAAAATACCTTTCCAAAAGTAAAATATCAAATATAAAGGAATATCCTAGTTATTACATCAAATGTATTATAAAATAGCCTCAAATAACTAAGAAATAAATGATAATTTTAGCCCCAATAAGGCTTATTTGTTGTTGTATATATTTATACAACTACACATAATTATGGTAGAACAGATCCCATAACTTCATAGAATCTTTGCAATCAATTAGTAGACCATAATCGCTTTGCCCTTGATATCCTCCCTCAAATTGATGCTGGTCGATCAAAAAGCATCAATTTGTCAACAAGAAAATCGTGGCGATGTTGAGAGAGAGCATTAGTGAGGATATAGCAATCTGAAGATTGATGGGAATATGAGGAAGAGAGATGACGGGATCATCATATGCTTCGTGAATAGAGTGACAATCAACTTCAATATGTTTGGTACACCCATGACAGACAGGATTGGCTGCAATATGAATATCACTAGTATTATCGGGATGAAGCGGAGTAAGCTTAATTTGAGGAAACCTAAGCTCATCTAATAGGCCTCGAAGCCAAATGATCTCAGAACATGCAGAGGACATATCACGATACTCGGACTCTGCAAAGGACTTAGACACCCGATCTTGTTTCTTGCTTTTCCAAGAAATAATAGAATTACCAAGAAACATGCACCAACCAGTAATGGAATGTCTAGTATTCGCGCAACCAGCCTATTTAGCATCGCTCTATGCTACCAAATGAATAGGAGAATTGGCAGAAAGAAAAGACCACGAGAGGAAGTGCCCTTAAAATATCAAATAATGCGGTGAACAACAGCTAGATGAAGGTGCCAAGGCGCCTGCATGAATTGACTAACTTGTTGAACAACAAAGGAAATATCAGGCCAAGTAATAGTGAGATAGTTTGGGGTGCCACCAATCGCCTATAGAGAGAAGGATCGGAGACAAAATCACCTTCATCTCGGTGATATTCAACATTAACTTCCAAGGGGGTATCAATAGATCGACCATCTTGGAGACCAACCAAGGCAATTAATTCCTGGATGTATTTATGTTGATGTAAGAATACGCCTACTGAAGTAGATTGCACTTCGAGTCCTAAAAAATACTGTAAAGGACCTAAGTCCTTCATATGAAAGGAATGCTGAAGTTGCTGCTGAAGCTGAGATATCAATTCAAATTCAGTCCCGGTTACAACAATATCATCAACATAGACCAAAAGTAAAACAAGGCTTGTATCAGTCTGGCAAAGAAACAAAAAGGAGTCATACTAGCTCTGAACAAATGAGAGGTTAATAAGTGTAGAATGGAACTTACAAACATAAAGGGAGAAGGTGTGGAAAACAACCCTAATTGCGGAGTCATATAGATTTCTTTGTTAAGATCGCCATGTGGAAAGACATTCGTGACATCCATCTGTCACAATGACCAACCTTTAGAAGCAACAAGAGCGAGAACAATGTCAACTGTCGTCATCTTTGTTGCAGGAGCAAAGGTCTCCTCATAATCGACTCCATACTCCTGCCGATTAGCAAGAGCCACTAATCAAGTCGACACATAGCGTGCAATTTTTCGTTCTTCATTCTCGGCCAACAAATCATCTTCTTCACGTAGTCGTGTATCTTTGTCTCTTCTGGAACCATAGTGCAAGGGCTTCTTGTGGGCTTCTTTCAAAATGTTTCTTCAAATCTTCTTTATCTTGCATGTACAATTGGTCATGAGAATGCGCCACTTCATTGTCATCTACTCTAAAGTCTTGATCTCTTTCTTTCGCTTCCTTCACATTGAAGGCTTGAAATTTTCTATTATTCAGTCGAGCGTTAATGATTCCTCGTTTTAGCTCTGTGCAGCATTCACTTTCTTCTAATGAATCTTTGCTACTTCAAATACAAATCTGGTTAAGTAAAGTCAAGCTTTGGGGTTTTATGATCCGCAATATCTCATATCCCTTATTTTCTTACAGGGCAGATACGATTGTTACCAACTTCAAATGATAAGCTGGATAGTTGATGTCGTGTGACTAATTTTTTTTTTTTTTTTTTTTTTTCCATGAGACATAAGCTATAGTCTTAATCTCTTGCACATGCCATTTTTAAAGGCGAATTTGTGAGTTCGAATGGAATAATGTGAGTTCGAAGAGAATATAGGAATGAAGAGTGGTCCAAATTTAATGCCATGAGAAGTTTAATAATTTAAGGAAACACAAATGGGTAAAAAAATAAGATTGAAACAGTTGACTGTTAAAGAATTTTACTGTAGTTGACGAGAATTGCATACTTCCGATGATTGAATAAGAGAAGTTCTTAGATATTCAATTCTTAATATAGTAGGTAAATTTAAAGAACATATTGAGCACAAAAATGAACAACAATATTACTTGAAGAAGAAAAAAGAAAAAGTTTGTGCAATAATGAGAAATAAAGAGTGGAATGATTGTTACATTTGATTATGAATAGAAGTATTATGAATTAGAAGAATCAAACCTTAGGGTTGAGTGGTAAGGAAAAGTTCCTTGAATGCTCAGCCATTAATAGAAAATTTACAGGAAATAACAGGAGACATTAGGTAGAAAGATAAGCATATCAAATCAATATCATTAGAAAAAGAAGAGAAAGTTTTGAGTATCAAAGGGAACTATAAAAATAAAAAGAGTGAGAAGGAAAAAAAAAAATTGTGGAAATGGAACATTAGGATTTCCAAGATAAAAGGAGTTAACTAGAGAAGACACAAACAATGTGTGCTAAAGGAACAAAATGAAACATGAAATGAATGGAGTAAATCCAATGAAGCAAACATAGAAAGTCATTATAGAGGTAACTTAGAAAGCATTTAAAAGATGATTGAAATGTTTGTTGCATAACAGTTGCAATCATTGACCAGAGTAACAAAGGTTACTTTAATCAACCAAGTCTTTAGAAGAAAATTCGCGACAAATGGAGAAGAGAAGAGTTGGTGAGAAATAGCTCGAAAGAGAAATCACATGAGAAAGTGTGTAAATCAAAAGAATGAAGAAGAATAAGAAATAGATGGAATAAGTCAAATGAGATAAGGAATAAGCAGTCAACATGTAAATGATATAAAGAAATTGGGTACAATATAGGTGCATTTGATAAGGATCCATTTTCTAATACTGAGTGAGGTAGCTAAGGTGGCTTTCTATAATCAAATCTTGGAAGAGAGCTCTTAACATCAACAATAAGTGAGAGGATATATTTTGTATGAGGAAACTCAGAAGAAAGAGTAAGGAAGTTAGATTGAATCAGGAATTCACTGGCATGGCTTTCCCTTCTTAATTTGATGCATCCATGTATAACGCCTGAGGTTCGACAAGTGTAAACTTTGATCTTTTCTTAGGCTCTTGAAAATTCTTCTCATTCTTCTTCCTCTTTTACAATTGCAATGTATATCTCCGTTGTAGCCGAATCAGAGGTGATGTAAGGATCGCAATTCCTCTAACAAGAGACAAAGTAATACTCTAATCCTATGAATCTTCTCATCTTTGTGACGCGTTCGAGTGCATCGGCTTCCAAGTTTTCTTTGTTTCAAAGCGAGATCTTGAGTATTCTTTTGCAGTATTAGGTTGTTGTCTCCATCAACTCTAGTTGCGTTTCTTCAATTAGTCGAATGTGATGGGGGAGTGAGGTTTCCTTATCTAAACCGAAGTAGTCTCGAGCCACTCTCCCTTGGATGTGTAGAATCTCCACGTTTGAAGCATCCCTAGTTCTACTTTTTAAACTAATAATCTATTTCCATGTGTTTCTTCCTCTTGGCAAATTGCCGAATTTGGAGCAGCTTTCATTGAAGTAATCCTTACTTGTTTTCCCCCATTCTTCAGAATCGTTCCTAAAGTCGTCCTATCTAGTTCTTCCTCTTTCATTGGTGTGGTTGCATCCACTATAGTAGTACAATTGTAATCAGTATCTACTTTCCATAAGCATTGCTTCTCTAAATTCTATTCGCACATAATATCCAAATACCCCTCGTCAACCCACTGATTCTAGCCCAAAATTAAAGTACAAATATGCCATGTACTAAAAACAAGTAAATTCATATAGCATGCCCAGTCAAATAAAAGACATATAAAGATATTACATAGATATTTCATATAATATACGCCACACATAATCATAGGATATTCTAGATAATGTCTCACTATTCACATATAATTAGCAAGCATAGCAGAAAATAAAAAGTCTCCAAAGCACAAATGTCAAAATCCTAAATCCTAGCAATAATCACCATTTCTAAGTTCCGATTATCATAATACGGTCTTATTCGTCAAATCGAACTAAGATAGTTAAAATCGGAAGACTAGCATAAGTATCAAGATTATATATCTCTTCATCACGTGTAGTCCTCTTATACCCAAAGAATCTCACACAAGTATAGTTATCACATTCCCTAAAATATCTAATTGTTCCTATTAACATAGACTTTCTTTTATAACCTTATCAAGGTTACCATCGTTACAATTCACAGGGATGACATTTCCTTCCATATCAACTTATCAATACGTAGCAAGATTTTCAAGATCAAATCACCACCAAAATAGGTCAAACATGGATAACCATAATCATTCTTAAATTCTAAATCCTTGATTTTAAAGGTAATACTCAATCCTAGGCTCAACTCAACTTAGACTTAACTAACAATTCTAGATTCCATAAGCTAGAATCTGTTCCATTAATAAAAAAAATACCTCTAACCATGCCCTTAGCTTTAGTCTTACATTCCTTGAAATTTAGCTTTCCAGGATCATTATCCTAGGCTATACGTTTAACTTCCGAGTTCTAATTTCTAAGTTATTACTACCTTACAATTCATATATATCAACAAGTGCCCGAGTTATGACAAGTACAGGGCTTCACAAGGGCCATGGCAATGTGGACAGTCTTATACGTTCTAACAATCTTATTCATGGAAAATACACATAGCTTAACAAAAATCATAAAGCTTAAAATTTTAAATCCATTAAACTAAGGTAACTGCCTAAACCTAGGCTCTCATTCCACTTGTAACACCTTGCTACCTGCGTACCTAAAAAAGACAGGATGTTGCCCCGTCTAGAGGACAAAGGGTTTTTATAATGAGGTAATAAATGACTTAACTAAAGAAACACCTCAATTAAAACTTAAACAGTTTACAATTCAAATAAAACTTATACATGATTTTAAAACAAAGGATAATAAAATATTGTCTCGAAACAAAATGACTAAAATGTCAAGTACAAGATCTCGAACTCTAGCCCAACCTTGTCAGTAGTGCTCTCGGCCTAAAAACATGCACAAAGAACATGAGAAATAAATTTCTCAGTAAGTCTTGTGTGTGTGAGAGTGTACATTAGAAACAGTTTCGTGACATGCAATTTTAAAATACTAAAAAAAAACGCAATTGCAATCATAAACAATAGTTTCAAATATAAGAGTGGCGTTTTTATGTTTCAAATGTAACAGTTTCGGTTGTCCATGTTGGAATATAAATGCAGTCCCACTTGGAACTGGTTTGATAGCTCGGACTGGCTCGACTCACTAACACTGTGGCCCAATAAAAACAAGTTCATCTCCCGGAGGTGGCCGCCCTTATTGAGTATTAGCTCACCCTCTCTTAGGTTAGTATTAGTGGCCTACCCTTATTGAGTACTCAACAATTTGTCACAAGGAAACACATTAGTTACTACTAAGTATCAAGTAGTAACCAACAAGAAAGTATCAGTTGTGACTTGGTAAGCCTTTAATAAATCTTTTGGTGCAAAAGTCAAGTGAGGGGTTTGAAACCTTTTTTTTTTTGTTTAAGGAATAGTGCGCGAGTTGGAAAATTAGTCATGCTGAACTTTTATCACATTAAACTATGTTTCCATTGATATCATAAAACATTTGACGACTTGCAATTGCTGCGTTTTGCAAGCGGTTTTAATACAAGAACTTACTTGATTTGTTTGTTTCACAAATATTAGATTCTTCCAATGACTTGATCAATGGATCCTAGTCCCGTCTAGAGAAAATACAAAGATCATGTTACGAACTTCCATATAACCCTTTTATTGCCATTGTATTAAAAAATAGCTCAACTTCTAACATCGAGTCATAACACAATACATACCAACTATCAACTCTATTTCAAACATAGCAAGCTAGACATGAAATATTGCGTACTAGCAATTTAATGTATACTAAGACAATTACTAAATAAAAGATAAGCTCACATATAGGTTAGCGGATACATGACTAAGGAATTATATAGTTATTTAAATAAATAATTAGTTAATTAAAATAAAGGTTACTCGTGATGTAACACCCCACACCCTAGGTACTTTGATAGGGCAAGATGTCGCCCCGTCCAAAGGACCAGGGGTCTTTATAACGAGCTACCAAATAAAACGAAAACTGCTAAATAAAATTAAAAGAATAATTCTATAACATCCGAAAGCAAAACTTATACAAGTCTGGAAAATCAAAACTAACAAACGGCTCTTGAAATAAAATTCAAAACACAACTAAAGAAATAAGTTGGAGCTCAAACCTAGCTTCGCCCTACTCACTGAAAGCAATCCCCTGAAATCATGATATAAAAGGTGTGAGATTGACATTTCAGTAAGTCCCGTGTGTGCAAATGTCAATTATAACCATTTCGTGTATGCAGGTTTATCAAAACCACAAAATCGTGTTTGTAAGCCAATTTCATCAATAACAGTCACACAAAGGAGCCTTGCTCAATAAATCCAAAACAGTTCACCATCAATCACTGTTTCATCACAATCATAATTCAATAAATAGGGATTAGCAAATGATTCAACAATATAGTAACATAATCTATATCACGGTTACCGCCATGATAGCTTCCCAATGTATTCTTTCAAGATACATCAATGTCCTATCTCATCTTTTGCCTATTTAGCATGGATCTAGATTCATCATGACAAGATACATCAATGTCCTATCTCCTACATGCTTTACCTATGGCTTTCATCAACATGTTCATCCATCTAATATATTCATGCTTTCATACTAGACTCCATAGGCATCCTTAAGCCAATATTTTGAAGTTTAAGACCATTTAAATCAATAAAAATAGGATCTTGATTACCTCTTAGCGATTTAGACTTAAATCACGGCAACTCCTTGTTGACTAGCTTGAGTTTGATCACTAGTTGAAGAGTTTGGATCGCTTGAATGACCTTGATCAAGACTCCCCAAAGAATGGGTAAAATCAGTCCCTTATGATCGAGATTTAGGAGAAGAAGACGAGAGGAATTGAAGAGGAGTTGATGAAGAGTTGAGGAGTTGCTTACCTTAGAGTTGGTTTTCAGCTTTGATGGAGTGTTGGTGCTGTTTTGGTCCAGATGTGGAGGAGGGTTGGCGGCTGGAATTTCTCAGCAATGGAGGGTATTTAGGGTTTGTTTGAGGCTGTTTGATGAAGGAGATAGGTTAGGCTGAGGTGCTTTAGGGTTTAGGTGTTTGAAGAAGTTTTGGCCTTGCTAGGGTTTCTTGATCAAAACAGAAAATTGTTCAGCTTTGGTGTTCTCTAGGGCTGCCGAGATTTTGGAGGGGAATTAGGGTTGGTGGCTGCTGTGTTTGTGAAGCTGAGGGTGCTGAGATTCTGGACATAAAAGGAAGAAAAATCTGATTAGTTTTGGGTCCCTATAATAGCGAAAATAGGAAAGGAAGAATGGGCCTTTGTGCAGCTGTTTTTCTGCTTGATAGCTAGGGAACTTTTGTGCAGATTTTGTGGTGGAATTTATGGGTGAATTAGGGCTGAAGGTGGCCGAAAATCTGGAGGAAAAGGAGAAGGAAAGATGCTGATTCTCTAGTTGCTTCTTGGACGAGATTAGGAAAGGAAAGATTAGGGTTTGTACAGCTGTTTTTGCTAGACTGCTGGAGGAGTTTTTAATGCAGGTTTTGTGGCTGGAAATTTCAGGCAGAACGGGTGTGTGAACAGTGACGAAAATTCTAAGGAGCTGAAATTCTGGTTTCCTTTTGGCGGGAAGCAAGTCCTAATTGGTTAGGGTTTTCTTGGCCAATTCTAACTAGGTTTTGGGAGTGTTTTAGGTAAGTTGTCTTTACCTTAAGCGGCTGCTAGGAGGGAATTTTCCAGAAAACCCTAGAGAAGAATTAGGTTATCTATTTAGGGAATAGATTAATTAATCCCCTACATTAATTTGAGCACTTTTTAAACAGCCCTTAAATAGCTATTTGGTAAGACAATTTCTGGTTTCCTAATCCCTGAAACTACTAGGGAAAACTAGGGTAGAAGGAAAATAAAAGAAAGGAAAGAATTTGAGATAGCTAGGATTCGAACTCAAGTCCACCAAAGAACACACACAAAGCTCTATCCACTAAACCACCTTAATTCTTGGCATATATTCTCTTAATAAATTCCTTTAATGCTTATTCACTTACTCCACCCCTTTTCCAAATAAATCCCCTTCAATAAAATAGAACTCAACTACCTCCACTACCACAACCACTTCAAGAGCAAATTAATTCATGCAACAACAAATTAATATTTTCATGAAAATAATTCAAATCATCAAATATGGTATAACTCAACATGACATGGATGACTTTTCCCCACTTACTAAAGGCGGTCTAACATGGGGTATTACACGTGAAATTAAATAAACAATCAAATAAATAAGCTAGTTAATGTGTAAAAATATTAAGTAACTAAGGAATTAAGTAAATAGAAAATTATTTAATTACTTGCTTAGCTAATTAAAATATTGTTTGTTTGTAAATATACAAAAATAAATAACTAAGGAAATATATCAATTAATGGATAGGTAATTTGATGAGCAATAAATAATAATATGACGACGACGACGACGTTGTTAAATCTGTTATTACATCCTAATGTCGACACATGGAATTTTTACACATAAGGAACACATAAATTGATAATAGGAAGTTTCCTTAAAATTTCCTAAATTGGACACAATTTCCAGCTTGAGTAATACTTTTTCCTAATAGCTTAATACATATGAAAACACTTCGGATTAACCTCAAATTTTACAGAGAAATATCCAAACACATATAGAACAGAATATAAGTGGCCTTGCACAAAAATCAGACCTTATTTGCACTCAGAAAATTATTTACTGGAATATTCTGCCTAGAACAGACTAGTCTGAAAGAAAAATTCGTAACTTTTAATTCCTAAGTTATAAAATTCTTAAATTTTACAGGTAACTTCTACACACTTAAAGCTATGTTTTCTCTATTTTGTCCTTCTTCAAATTCAAACTTTATCACACTAGAATTTTAGTTACAAACAGATTGGCATAAATAGGGTACTCTACCCCTTCAGTTTTTTGTTTTTTTCTAAAATTGCTGGGTTTTATACCAAGGTTTTCTTGCATTATTTCTAGCATAAATAACATCCTAAACATGTATAGTAAACAATATCAAAAGGCTCTACAATAATAAATTACTTTGCTATTTTATTTTGAATTAAAACAAACAACTATCACATATTTACAAAAATTCCATCAAGTATGTAATTTGTTCTAGGCTTCAAGAAATCAACTTCTTGGTTTTATTACTTCAAGAAAAACACATCCCTAGGGTACTCTATGTGAGGCAACACAAACTCTTTCAAGAACACATCAAGAAGTCATCTTTTCTTAGGAAAAATTCTAGCTTTTTATGAAAACAACAATTTAAAAGAAAAAGGTGTTTTGTTTTGTATAAATCCTTTGAAAGAATGTTTCGTTTTCAAGATTTAAACACGTATGACTCTCAAACATAATTCTTTAATCATCTTTTGCCTAGAAAAATTACTTTAACAATTTATAACGCAAGAACTCTAATTTTCCCAAATCATTGGCATTAGGGTTTAAAGGAAAAGAAAGGCTTTTGTTATTACCTCTTGCTTCAACATCCTTGATCACTCTTAGGGAAGAAATAATGTGTTTTTTAGCCTTTGATTTCACATAAATATTCAAGCTTTTAATCCAAGAATGATGCTTCAATAGTGTAGCAATGTGCAGAATTTTCCGTGCGCAAAACAATTAACTCTTGAGTGCAATGGGAGGGGAATTTTGTGTGAGCGGTGAGAGAGGGAGAGGGAGACGGCTGCTAGGGTAGAAAAGGGCTCAAAAATCTGATTATGTAGGTTTTATATAGATGAATTATGATAGGTTTAGGAAATAGAAAAAGAATTAAGGAAAATCTTATTTTTCTTTAGGTTTTATCTAATTAAAAAGCTTCCTATAATTAATTTATCATAATCCTAGTGGGTTTGGAGAGCTAGGTGGCGGCACAAGAAGAGGAACTAGGAAAGAGAATATTCTCTAATTCTTCCTAAGCATTAAAGGATTGGAAAAATATAAAATTCATTTAAAGATAATTTCCCAATTACACAAGAATTAGGTTTTCCCTCTTTCTCTTCTCCTAGGTGGCGGCTGCTAGGCTTCTAGAAGCCTAGTAATCTCCGCTAAATATTCTCCTAGCTAGGTTAAATTATTAAATTAAGGAAATTCAATTTCTCTTCAAATAAATTAAAACATGAGGAAAATCTTGCTAGTCTAATATTAAAATACTTCCTAATATTAATACGTAAGCAAATAAATGAAATAATCATATAATG
Source organism: Voacanga thouarsii (assembly GCA_026120185.1). Taxonomy (NCBI): domain Eukaryota; kingdom Viridiplantae; phylum Streptophyta; class Magnoliopsida; order Gentianales; family Apocynaceae; genus Voacanga; species Voacanga thouarsii. The sequence goes on along the minus strand of JANUWF010001650.1, from coordinate 2,486,824 downwards.
AGTATTTAATAAATATAAATAGCAAATGCTCAAATATAATAAGGAAATAAATAAGTAATTATTTATCAACTAATAAATAGTTGTCTAAATTATTTTAATTAACCGCTACTCAATAATTAAGTGCGCAATTTAGAGTTAACTATATTTTCTTTTATGTGTGTGTGCGTGCGCACGCGCACACACACTTTCTTATGCTAGAATATTCTATCAATCATTATTTCAAATAGCGATATCTCATACATCGCCAAAGCATAACAATTCTTTCACAATCATACTCAAGCAAATTCATTCATGCCACGCCAAATATGTTTATATGCAGAAATGCTCATGCTATATGGTCCATATATTTCCCCCATTTCTAGGGGCATTTAGGGTGGGGTGTCACAAGTCCGATGTTGGACCACCCACAAATGTCTAGTGCTGCAAACTTCACGCTCCAGTTGTCTAGTCTTGATCATGAGAGGGGTGTGTTGATCTATTGCACGTCAGCTAGTTAATGAGCCAAAGTTCTTCTTATGAGTCTTGGGCAATCCTCGTCATATAAGGTGTCTTTTGGGTAGGAGTTAGGTTCACATTTTTCTTTTTCTATTTTAACACATTGAATAAATTTCTTTTTGTTTGCCTAATTCTAAAAAGGAAGGGTTCACCTTTTTCTCGTTTTGCTAGAGATTTCTTGATTAGCAGTAAAAACACTACCATACCACTAATATTCGGGTTATAATATCTGTCAGATATAGAATGAGAAACAGGAAATTTGAAGGAATTGATCCTCACAAAATAGAAAATGAGTGACTCAATTAGTTTTGGCCTTATCAGTGTGCATATGGAGATAAAACTTTTTCTAGGACTGTTGCTGACCTTTGTGTATCTTAGAGAAACATTAGCCTTTTGTTGACAAATTGACCTCTTGTCTCAAACTAAAAGTTGCAGTTCTCTTTCTTTGTACTTTCCCATGGGGGAACCTGACATTTTCAATCTATCAAGTCTCTAAACCTTGTTTTCTGTCTATCACGGGAAAACATTATATTGGTGGTTATAGTTGGCACTAGTCCTTTTACAGTCGTTCCTGCACAGACACAAGATTAGCCTTAAAGCTATACTGCACATAGCCAATTAATGCACGTAATGCTAGTAGATGGAGGTAATAGGACCTATGCACGAATACATTTACATAATCTTCTTTACTTTTCAGGGGCTATATTGAAGCAATTAGGGAGGTAGTGCAACAGCTCCAGAATTCAAAGGTTGAATCAGGATTTGATGACATTGTTGTAGCATGTGGCAGGTTTTGTCTCTTTTTAGCTCACTAAATTTTTAGAGCTAAGCTCTTGTTTCTGGCATCCACATGCATTTGAGTAACCAACACATTTTCTTTTTCCATTTTAGAATAAAAAGTACCAAATGCCTCAGCAGCCCAGATAGCCAGTCAAGATTCAACAAAAGAAAACAAATATTAGGCTTAAAAAGTGTAACAAGAAGGAACATAAAGGAAAAAAAAGACTCATTTCAAGGCAAATGTGATTTTGTTGTGATCAGTATGGTGAGATGGAGGAAACAATGAAAACCACAAAATTCATCCCTACCTAAAAAAAAGATGTGTTGAACATTATTTTTCAGATATTTACTTCTTTGTTGCTATTGATTGTAATTTATCTACCTTGATAAGGCTTGTAGCTTTGTTTAATGGTCTTAGTCCACTAACTTTTCTATAGAATATTAAGGTGATTTACCAGTTTCATCGAGCAGAGGCAGTCAAACCTTCTTCTGATTTGGGTTTATAGTTGCCATGCTAGTAATTTTGAGGATTTTTTTTTTCTTTGGGGTCATTTTTAATAGGATGCAAAAATATGAATATGTCAAATTAACATGTATTCTGCAAATCACTATCATTTCGCAATCTGTAATCTGAGCCGGAAAAATGTGTTGTATAGATGTATGAATGATTTAAAAGACAACTTAGCTCCTTTAAATCCTTTTCTAGTTTCACCTTCTTATAGCTTGTTTAAATCCTGCTTTGCTTTCACTTGCTGCATCTGCAAAGGAAAAAAAGTAAAAAAAAAATTCCCGTTTGGAATAAATAGTTCCTCTTGGTCAAAGAAATAAACATGTTTTGGTAGTTGGTTGTTCAATCAGTTACCTCTTCAATCTTATAAAAGGAGATTGATTCATTTGTACTGTTTGCATTTCAATAAGTTGCATTTCAGCTTTGAAAAGACCAATGGTTGGGTTGGTTGTTTTCTTGATAGATGGGATTTCACTCGTTGTCCCTTAGATTCTCTAATCATATCCTCTCATTTTTAGTATCTTATTTGGTCATATGACAGGGACTGAGAGGATGAATTTTAGAGTCCAGGAGCTTGACACAACGTGTTGGGAAAAAAATAATTATAATTGAAGTTGGAAGTTCTTCAAAGATTTATGTTTGATTTTCAGCCTCTTTAGGAGCCATCGAGAGTATGCAGTCGGGGGTTGGGGTGCATTGTAGGATATTGGCTTTACAAGAAGCAAACCAAGCTTCATGTGGATTTTACCAAAGATACCTATCACTCTATCTTTTACCTGAGAATCAAAGTTTCGATGATTTGCATGAAATCACAACTATAACACACCTATTCAATTATCTACTGCTCATATATCAAGCTTGATTATCATCTTCTTTGTAATTTCCAGTGGGGGTACAATTGCAGGTTTGTCGATTGCATCCAGGTTGAGCAACCTGAAAGCAAAAGTATTTCCTTTTTTTTCCCCTTGCTCTATATCTGCACAATGTTCTAGAAATCACCTGCCTTTGATAAGTGGTTTTGGTTTAGGTTCATGCATACTGTGTGTGTGATGATCCTGAGTACTTCTATGAGTACACCCAAGGTCTCCTTGATGGACTTGAAGCAGGTGTCAGCTCCCGTGATATTGTTCTCATTCAAAATGTAAGCACTTTATTCAATCACTGATTCTTTTTCTTTTGTTAGTTCTACATAACGGTCATAGATCCTCGCATTTAGAGTGCTAGAAGAGGATCTTCTTTAAATTTTTTTTTTTTGCTCATCTATTTCACATTGTTAATCATTCTAGTTTCCTGAAAAGACTAATTTCTGCCTGTACTGAGATTAATTAAATTTCCAGGAGAGGAACAGAGAAAAAAAGAACAAAAGACTGACAAAATTAAGCCAGGTTGTTTTGTTTAGGTTCTCTGAGTAGCATCACTAAATAAAATATACTGGTAAAAACAATCTGAAATAGACAAATCCTCACGCAAAGATTTTTTTCATTCAATCTGTCTTTGATTCAGTGTAGTAGTTTTCTTTGTAGCTCCAGGATATATGTTCCTTATAAGTTACATGCTGATTTTTTTCTTCCGTGCAGGCTAAAGGCCTTGGATATGCTATCAACACAGCTGAAGAGCTTAAATTTGTTAAGGAAATAGCTGAAACCACTGGTGTAATTCTTGACCCTGTATATAGGTATTATCTTTTATGCATAAAGAGAAGAACTTTCTTCGTATTTTAAGTCCAGTTTTACATGGATGACCCTGGCCTGAGTTCTATGAGAATTAACCTGGCTGCATAGTGAAAAAGATCTTACCAATGGTGCATCGACATTATAGGAAGGAACAGGAACATTCTGTGGAATGCTACCTGATAGGGTTTGTCTATGAAGGTTTTGTTTCAGATGTCTCCTGTTTATGTCATTTCTTAGTTGGAGAATTCCCAAGTCCTATCTGACCACATGTATTACAAGTTCACTTGAAATGGAGGATCAGAATCCCATTGACCATATTGGATATGATTAAGCCTTCCTTGGATTGGCTAATCTCTTCAGACCTTCTGTTTCTATTGAAATCACATGGTAACCATGAAGATTTCATGGGGTCCAAGATTAATGCATTTAGCTGCACATGCCTTTGGTGTTATAGGAAACAAAATCACTCCCTTGGAAGCTAAGTGTCTCTGGCAGGGATGTATGCGTATGCTTTCAACAATCATTTGGTCATGCCAACAATTTTAGAATACAGGATCTAATTGTGGTTTATGCATATGAAACTCTACCACCATAACTTTATCAGCAATGCAAGAATTCAATATGTCAACGAATGTTGAGATTGATACGCAAATTTCTCGTGTAATGAGAAGTTTCTTAACATGTAAAATTAAGTCATTTATAGTGGATAAAGTATCAATGCTACTAAAGATTACTATGTCATTCTGCAGGATATGATCTAATTATAAAATTTTGACACATTAAAAATTCTGTATATCCAGCTGATATAAATTATATTCCTAGATGGCATAGAAGGTATAGCTGTTGTTGCTGCTGCAATTAGAATTTCCTGGGCTGTTTAATGCTTGCTGAATATGCTTGATTGCATTCTTGCCATATTTGGATGTCTATGGTTCCTTAAGCATGATATAGCTAATACTTAGAGCTTGTCAAATGGCAATTTTGTACCCTCAAATGTAGATGTTTTAGCTTGGTATCTGAGCGGCCAATGACGCTACAATTATTGGCAGTCTGATGTTTGCAGTCCTGGCTCTAGGTGTTTTTTTGGTTTAGAGTATCGAGTAATGTCCTTTAACAGCTAATCTTGCAGAAATTCACTTTTTCAGCTGATAACAGTTTTCTTCAATTTTTTACATGGTGTTCTGGTTTTGTGTTCTCTAGTGGAAAGGCAGCCTATGGAATGATGAAGGACATGGCTGAGAATCCAAAGAAATGGGAAGGAAAAAATATCCTCTTTATACACACTGGTGGCCTACTAGGTCTCTATGACAAAACTGAGCAGATAGCCCCATTGGTGGGCAACTGGCGCAAAATGGATATTCATGAATCTGTTCCGAGGAAGGATGGTGTTGGCAAGATGTTCTAATGACAAAATGATCTCTTCCCCAGTGGCAGACGTGCTAACTCAAGGCCAACCCTGGGTCCATTTGCAGAACTTATCTGTTCTGTTGCATTATTGGAAAAGAATATGTTCCATATTCATGTATGAAATTGACAATTTGCTATCAGCATTTCTGGATGATTGCGTATGAAATGCACTTGCTTTACAAGGAAATAAAATTGAGAGAAGAGTTTGATTGGATCTTTGGTGGTTTCTGATAGTCTTTAAATTGCTTCTTTGATGCTTGTACGTTCCCCTTCCTCTAAGCACAGGAGCATTTTAACCTCTTTGGATGATTGTGTTAGAATCTCCCAGAACTATAGTATGCGCTGTTACATAAATTGTGCGCATACTAAGTCTACTGAAGTTATTTTGGCCCCAAATTTCTTTTGTGGGGGTGGGCAAATGGTCATTTGCGTGGTGTTATATTCTAAGTTTTCCTGCGGCAAACAAATCCATATGCTAGGCATGGACAATGGAGGTTTTACGGATTTTAGTATGTTACCTTACTGATTAAGCATCCAATTGCGTAGTAAATAGATTATTTTTTAGGTTTTGATTTTTTTAGATAAATGAATACCAATATAGTAGGTTTTGATAATAGAAATTATAGATAATTTACTTTTTGATATCGGAATATTCGCTTTATTGGCACTCTTACTCTGGTGGGCTGGCCATTTTTCTTAACAAAAATTGTGAATGTATATAACAGGTGTGGGGGGGGGGGGGCGAACAGTCACAGGAAAGTACATGATCGATGGTTATTGTTGCTTACTTGCTAGGAGCTTTTCTGAATTATTAGGTTGATGTCCGTATATTACACGGAATAATTTCAATAATTTTCTTATACTTCTTATTCTTTTAATTTTATTAATTGGTTTTGTCGATACAACGATTGGATAACAGTATGCAATGAAATACCACTGCATTTTGTTTTTTTTTTAATAGTAGAATATTAAAGAAGTGGTCCTATAATTTTCTCTTTTGAAATTTAATATAAAATTGTGCACCTCTTAATTTACTTTATTTAGAGGTTGAGAATCAATATGTAATTATGTGCAATAAAAAATAGGAAAATAGAAGCAGAAATACGACTATATGCATTAGCAATCAAAGCACAAACACTATTGCTGATTGCTTCATTTTCAAGGTTGACTTTGAGTGTAACAAAACTAAGAGGAAACTAATTAACAGAAACAGCAAGAAATTGTCTCATATAAAATAGTACAAACCACACTAATTAAGTAGAAATACACATTACACAGCAAGCAGAAAGAAATTTTGGAGCTAATTAGAAGGCTCAAATGCCACAAAACAATAGGTCAAATATATTCATCCTATCCACAGTGCATTCCTCTTTAGTCTTGCTTCATCTGTTCAATACGCACTTTGAGCCCTTTTGCTGCACCATCTGTGAAATTCCACAAGGAAGACTTTGAAAAAGTGTCATCAACAGAACAACCTCTACTGCAGTTTTATAATCTAGTGAGGCATAGGAAGTTTGTGTGATTAGTAGAAAATTGCTAGCCTAAAGTTGAAAAAAATCAGTGAATGCTTCATGCTTCTGCAATGTTTTAAGACTTGGATTTTAAGGAGAAGGAACCTGCACATAAAGAAAAGAAAAGAAAGGATGAAAGGTAACCGTGCTTGAAGTTCTTATATTGCATGCCTACAAAGCTAAAGCGTGCACATAATAACATCATAAGAGATGGCAACAATGCTTGAAGTTAAAACATTCATGTTCCAATTTCATTATCTTGCAATATTTACCAGAAGAGTGTCCAACCATGAAGCAATTATCGGGGTCTTTAGCATGGCAAAACCATTGGTTTAACTATACATCAATTTTGTTGTCTTCTAATTCCCTCTGTTGATTGAGCTAATTTCATGCCCTGAACTTTTTCTAGTTCCAACAGCAATGGTTGAAAATTTTTGCCTAGCTGGGGAACAAAGGCATTAGAGCAGGTAAACGAAAGCTTTCCCCTCTGTTTTCCTAATCTAATCATTCATGTAGTATCTACAATTGAATGATATTGTGTACTAAAAAGTGATTTTTTTTTAATCCCTACTGAGTTACCATCTGCCATAGTATCTTTCAAATGTTATTTAAGAGGATAAGGTTTGCTTCAACAGGTAATTAGGGATCTAATTTATTGCAGTATGGAAAAAGATTATTCTTGAATTTTGCAGAAAAGATTAGAATTACGAAGACCTGTAGAAGAGCAAAGAAACCTATCGTAGATATAGTTACGATAGTCAAACCAGTTTCGTATTTGCACACAACTGCAAGAGATAAACCTGTTTAACAAAAGAGACAAATTTACACAGACCAGGAACATGTGAGAAACAGTAGAAAATTAAGCTATTAGAATAGCATAACAGACACTCACCGATTGCCCCCTTTATCATGTTTACCGATCTGTTGAAGCACATCAACTTCTATTATGGCTGCTTCCCGATACTTCTTAACACCACGCACAATTTTAATGGCCACCATTTCCCTATCCCAACATTCAAGAACCTGGCCAAAGGTGCCTGAATGAAAGACAACTGTATAAATATATTAACAACGCCAAATGCTAACAGCCAGGCTAATAAACAGTAAGAGGCCAACATACCTTCTCCCATCTTGCTGTGGATTTTATCTACAACAAAGAACAAAAGAAAAACAAATAAGGCCAAATAAATAAAGGAGAAAGAAGGTGCATGTGTTCCCTAAACATATAAGATGCTTATTATGGGTCAGTAAAGCATTATTCTCTACTTGACTTCACTTGTAAAGTTTGTCTAATTATACTTCAGAAACTTCCTCAACAACTATATATACTAAATTTTCGTTGGAATTTTCTCTTCTTTTTTTTTTTTCTGTCCACAGAACATCTAAATCAAAAAGAAAAACATAAAAATAAAAACCAAAAAAGGCTAGTAGAATGATAAAGCAAAAGACCACTCCAATACTCTAAATCCACAAATAATGTTTAATTTTTAGTCTTTCATACAAAAAAATTCACTTTTTTTTTTTTTTTTTTTTTGCTGTTCAGTTCTTCAAGAAAAATCTACTTCACCATCACAATAAATTTCAGAAACATGAAGTCACATTCTGAGTTCTGGAAAGTGAAAATATTACTTAGTACTAAGGATTCATAAGAAGTAGATTCTACAAAGAGAAGTGAGCGAGAGTTTGATATTTAAAATATATGTATGACAGGCTTAGTATACTCCGAAAGGCCTGTAAAAACCTTAACTCAGATGATGAAGGCAATACGAAGAGACGAAATTTGAATGTGCACATACACGCAAAGAAACATCATTAGTAGAAGAAAGATAGTATTATCACATTCCACTAAGACTTCACTTAGGAAACAATTCTCCTCCTTTTTCTCAGTGATTCTATGCTGAAAAATTTGTGAATGCTAATTTCTTATTCGTCTGCCATTTTTTGAGCCTACTGGTATTCAAAATGATATATAAGATATTTGAATTACTGATTTTAAGAATACATCATCAATCACCTGTCAGAGTGCAATCTTCTAAGATTTGTAATCTTCTGATGTATTATCTTCCAATTGCTGTAAAGAAGAAACTCATGAAGTGAGTATGAAATCAGTAAACGGAAATACTAACAGTGAACTACACAACCTTGCCACCAATAATGCTCCACACACCATCACTGTCTTCTTCAATCTCAGAGGAACTTAAACTATCAATTGATAATTGTAGCAGAGGGTCTTGCCACATAAAGAGAATTTTTCAGTGAAAATAAATGAATATGCAAATAAGAGAAAACTTAGTCTCTATATAAGCAGAGATAGCTGATCCCAGATAATACATGATCAGCTTAGATAAATAAATATGCAAAAAGTTTGGTATATTCAAACCTTGGCATAGTGGTCTTCCATAGGTAAAGTTAGAGGTAACACTTTTGCATGATGAACATATGCCTGAAATCCATGGTTATCTCCAATAATGCAAGGCAAAAATTTTCTTTTCATGACATCAAATTGCAAATCATTCTTGGGAGAGGAAGTTAGAGATTTCTTTCCAATATTAATAATTCTTATGTATCATTGATAAAATAAATAAAAAAAATGTTCTGCAATTTTTATTCTTAGTGTTTAACCTAGGTATTAATTCTGAACTCGAGTTTCACTTCTCTTTTGGGAGGATCCAATTCCAAATAATAGAATGGCTAAGTAGGCTCTTCCCTGAACATAACTGAGGATATTTAGTTACAGCATAAAACCAGAAAACAAAGATATTCTACTTATGCATGTTGCAATTTACAATTTCAATATTCACCCAACAATGGAGATTTGACACTCATAGCTGCCAAGACATCAAAAGCTAAAAATCCTAAGAAGTAGTTATTGGGGAAAAAACACGGACAACTAATATCACTGTAATAGTATGTTTAGATTGAATAAAGGGGAAAAAAATGAAAAAACTCAAATTGCTTAACAACTTGCCACGAGAGATTTAACATCAACATAGCCAGGTTTGGAACGTATGCACTGCCAGAATAGCTTGAAAGGGTCTGGAACTATTTTAAATAGGTTACCTTCAAAGCATGTTTGGCCATGATACCAGAAGGACAAAATTAAACCATAAAAACAAATAGAAATTACTTTCAATTTAAACCTTGCAATTGCACAAAAAATTCATCCCAATACAACCTTTAGCATCACAAACAGATATCAATAACAATTCAGCTTCTACCAATTAAAACATAACCAAAGATTCCTAATTTTAGTATAATTGATAGCTCGAATACAAAGATTTTCCCAGTAACCGATCTCAAAGAAAGAGAGGGAACCTGAAGGCGAAGGGACGACATAAGCGTGGAGGAGATTGGGCAGAACATTGCGAAATCTGACTTCTAAGGTATCATCATTTTCTTTGTTTGGTGGAGTTGAAGAAGAAGCCGCAATACGTTCTCGGAGCTCGTGGACTAGGCTGGAGAGGTTCACCATGGCCGGTTCAACTCACTCTCGCTCTCTAACTTCTGTGAGACCTTTAGCTTCCCTCCAGGGCTTTTTGATGCCTGGGCACGGTGGTGATGCCTAGGCACAATAATAACAAAGTTAGTTGTTAAATCTTCAAACATATTCAACATAAACCCAAAGCTTGATTATTTTAAATTCAGTTCTTGAAACAATTTAAGGCACTACCTTGATCGGAAGAAAAAAAGAAGGGTGTCGGCGCATCCAAGATCAAGGTTGCCGCCGGTTGGCATGGGGATGTCAACTATTAAAAGGACTCAGAACGTGGTTGCTAAGGCTACTACACAGCAGCTTGTGCAAGTCATGGCTATGCAGGCAACGGCAGTTGCACAACAGGAAGCAGGGGATGACATAGGAGCTCTTGTTGAAGGGTGAAAGCCTTCCCATTGACTTGCAGTGAAGTAGCCGCCGCCTATTTGTTTGAAAGAAAACCGACATTCCGCAGACCAAAAGAAAGGAAAAAAGTAGTAGTAGGGGAACATTGAAAGGACACCAGCGTTTTGTAAACCTAGTGTGATAAGTAACTGATCAATCAAAAGCCTCAATGAATTAATAGATTCTTGGATAGAGACAAAACGATACCATTTTTATAAAAAATATATATATATCATTTCAATTCAAAACAATTATGTGTCAACATAGTAAACTGTCAGGTGTCGCTTCAAGAGTCTTCTGCAACTGCTATTATATATATATATATATATATATATATATATATATATATATTTGAGCTACCTTTCAACAAATGGGAAGGAAACTCAGTTTAATGTCTTTAATGGTACTTGTAATGGTTCTTCGGATACTCTTAATGTTGAATTTTTCTCAATCCCACGTGAGATAATTTAAAGAAGAGTAAGGAAGGTTTTCCCTATAAATAGGTTAGTGTTGTTTTAGGGAGAGTACTCCAACTCATTGAGCCTAATAAATTGAGAGATTTTTTGGCCTTGAGTTATTTTGTGAGGGTTTGTAATTTTGTCCGTCTAAAAATTACATAGTAAAGTGTTTCCCTTCAGGGTCATGGATGTATGTCTAATTGAGAGACCGAACCACGTTAAATTTTCGTGTTGTGTTTTATTTATTTATTTTCTTTCCTCTTTTCTATATATTTGTGTGTTGCTTCCGTTGCCCATCCCAACAAGTGGTATCAAAGCCTGGTTTCGGCTTGGGAGAAGAGCAAGGTTCGGGTTTAGGGAGGAGAGAAAAGGAGCAAAAGGTGCTTCATCAGCAGTACTAAGTAAGACTTTTGTATCACGTGGAGATAAGATATTTTATTATGGATTCTTTAAATATCACATATATGAAGAATGGAATTTTACCTCCATTGTTTGATGGAAAGATTGATTTTATTATGTGGCAATGCACAACTCAAGACTACTTAGTGCAGTAGGGTCTTGATTTTGCATTAGAAGATGAGAAACCAGAAGGAATGAAGGATTCATATTGGAGTATTATTCAAAAAAGGGCGGTCAGTACTATTCGGTCAGCATTAACTCCACATATTAAAGTTACAGTATTGAAGGAGACATCACCTAAGAAGATGTGGTAGGCTTTAGATAAAAATCATGCATCGAAGACACTGACTAACCACTTGATGATGAATATGGATCTATATTCGCTTAAAATGGAAGAAGGAGATAACATTATTGACCATATAAATAAATTTAATGAGTTAGTATCTCAACTTGAAAATTCAAAGGAGAAGATTGAAGATGAGGAACAAGCATTGCTCTTGTTGGCTTATTTACCCAAATCTTACACGCCACTAGTGCAGTCACTGCTAGCAGGAAAAAGCACACTACAACTGAATGAGGTGTCAAAGTCGTTAAAAGAAATCACCAGATGATAAAAGAAAATCACTATGAAGATAGTCGAGTACCAGCTACAGAGAGTTGGAGAAGAGGGAGGAGTCGAAGTAAAAAAAGAGGTGATCAAGGAAGAGGAAAATTCTACCAAAGTGATAATAGCGACCTTGAGTGCTATTACTGTGGGGAGATTGGTCACATCCAAAGTTGTTGCCCAAAAATAAAAGAGGATTTAAAAACTCTAAGAGAACAAATGAGGGGTAAGGTAAAAGTAAGTAATTCCTTTACAAATATGGTCATGGGTGATGAGAAGCATTCAAATTGGATAATGAATTCTGCATTAGACTTGCATATCTACAAGGACCAAGACATATTTGATAATTTGCAATTGGGGAATTTTGGCCATATCAATGTGGGAAACAATTCGAAGATGAAGGTTGAAGGCGTTGGACGAATCCGCCTTAAGCTCCACAATGATGAAATGAAAATACTTCCTGATGTAATGTATGTTTCTGATTCTAGTGTCAACATTATTTCATTAGGTGTGATGGCATCAAAAGGATATAAGTATGTTGGAGTTAGGAAGTCTTGCAAAATATACAAAGGGAACTGTCTGGTTATGCAAGGAAGAAAGAAGAGCAAAAATATCTACCATCTTGATGGTCATTCTTTGAAGAAGCGACTTAAAGGAAGTAAAACGGAAGAAGTAACAGAGAAGAAGACTGCAAAGATTGGGAATAGAGTTAGATTTTCAAATTCTATTATAATTTGAGAAATTGAGAAAATGAAGGATTTGTTGAGTTTTTCTCAATCCCACATGGGATAATTTAAAGAAGAGTAAGGAATGTTTTCCCTATAAATAGGTTAGTGTTGTTTTAGGGAGAGTACATCAACTCATTGAGCCTAATAAATTAGGAAATTTTTGGGCTTTGAGTTATTTTGTGAGGGTTTGTAATTTTATCCGTCCAAAAAATTTATAGTGGAGTGGTTCCTTTCAAGATCGTGGATATAGGTTTAATTGAGAGATCGAACCACATTAAATTTTCGTATTGTGTTTTATTTATTTATTTTCTTTTTCTTTTCTATATATTTGTGTGTTGCTTCCGTTGTCCATCCCAACACTTAACGCATGGACACAGAGTGGCTTCATAAGCATGGAAAAAGAGTATACAAGGGAATGAGAGAAAATTCTGAGCCTTCTTAAATAATTATGCATTACTTAATGCTAGTTCTAGAACAATGATTCTGGGCTACCAAAATTTTCAAAAGAGGGAACCTTCAGTGGGACTAGAGAAAGTGATGACGAATAGAGGTAATCATCCAACATCTAGTGGCATCTTGATTCTTCTTCCCTACAGAAAAAGTAGAGTTAAAGTATATTCACGTAAATCAATAAAATAATTCGTAACTTAATTATTTTAAACTTGTTTAATAATTTATTAAAATTTAAATTTAAATTTAGAATAAAAATATATGAAATCATGTAGGGTCAAGAGATAAAATGTAATATTTTATTAATAAATGACAGTTTTTGAAAATTAAAAATAGTTCTTGAGAATTAAAAATAATCTAAATTAAAATTTTTTAAATTGAGTTGAGAAAATTTTTTAAAAATATTATTACCCAAATACACTCTTAATACTTGACGTTATAATTTAAATTTAAAAATAGATTTACATATGTCAAGAAAATAACTTTAAAGTCTAAACATAACTTAATTATTTTAGTACCTTAATTTATTTTCACATTCTATATTTAAATATCTATATTCTATTATATTTGATAAAAATATAAATATTTAAATTAACAAGGGGAGTGCTTCTTTTATTTCCTTCAATTATTCCCATTTTCTTTTGTTAGCTTGCCAACCGTCGTTCAATAGTATTTCAGATGATTTAATAGTAGATGGCCTAAAACAACAAGTCTCAAGAATTGCAGAACAAATGAAATAGTTTCATAATATAAAAAATTAATAAACGAATAGTTTGATTAACAAATATTCTCTTTGTCTTGATTAAATGTTTTATTTTAATTTGATATAAAATTTTAAAAAATATTTTATTTTAACTTGTATAAATTTTTTACAAAAAAAATTGACAAAATAAGTTATCACATTATCTATATTAATTAAAGAAATTAATAATAAAACTTATAAGATAATAAAATTTATATAATTAAATAAAAAAGAAGTTTATTTTGAAAATTTAAATAAAAATTAAAATTTACTTCTCAACCATTTAAAATACCTGGCAAAATAAGTGAACCGCATTTGGAGTTACATCCTTGGGGGGACGAGGCAAAAGAAATTGGACTTGGACAGGTGGCCGCAAAGATGCTTTTGATGTTTTAACAAGCATTCCACAGGGTCCCAATAATCTTTCTTCTTAGTCATTGTTCGGTCTGCTATACGTATAAATATGTGTATATTTGTTAATATACTTAGATGGCATCGTACTCATTTTTTTAAAAAAAATCAAAATCTATAATTTTATTACCTTATTAAAATAAAAGATAATTTTATAAAATTATCAACATTAAATAATGAAGGTTAAGGATCAATCAATATTTTTTTAAAAAATTTATTTTCTTATTTTTTTTAATTATAAAAAATAAGACAATAAATTTAACTTATCAACTTAATATTTGTTAAACTAAGACTTTATCTATTTAATCCTTTTACTCTCTCTTTTTAATAACCTTTTTCGTTTAATATTTTTGATAACATTTTTTGATAACTTATTGAACTTTTTAATTTTAATTTTTTTGATATTTTTTCTTCATCAATTTCTTAAAATTTTAAATATTTTAGATTTTTTATAAAAATAAAAATTTAAAGAATTATATTTAAATTTACAATTTTTATAAATATACATAACATGCACATACAATTAATATGTATTGAATAAGATAATTTAAGAGACATTCATCTTTAATATTATTATTTATTATTTTTTAATAACATTGTCCTAACCAAGGTTGTGATCTCATATTCTTGTACGGATAAATTTATCCATAAACTATGTAATTAAATCAAGAATATGCTACTAAACTCAAAGTGTGGAGTGGATACATGTTAATTCTCTCTCCTACTAGGATTTTTTTTTTTTTTTTAAGAAGTAATCAAGGCAGGATGCGTCGGCAAAAGCGCCAAAAACCCGAGGGCAATCCAACAGTATATTTAAAGTAGTGGGGGACCGTTGCCTTCCTACTTTGTCACTACGTGTCTGTCATGCAATCACCTGTGCAAATGGACAGGACAGCACTCTCAATCTGTAACTTCAGTTCCCCACAAATGATCAAACCTCAACCGTCTCATCTAAGTTTTTGATAAGTTGATCATTTCTCTTCTGCAACAAGAAGAACTAGACAGGTTTTATAGCAAAGAAAAAAAGTAAAGAGCGAGTACAAAAAATGGTGATCGCAAGGACTGTTACTGACTCAGAAGAGCACTTTCTCTCCCCTTTTGCTTCCAGATATGTTAGAGCGCCTCTTCCCAGGTTTGCTTCCAAGTCTTAATTAAGTTTTTCACCTTATAAATGACCCCTTTGGGAAATTTGATGATTCTTATGTGCATTTTTCAATCAAAAAAATTTTGCACGGGAAATTTCATTGGTATCGTTGCTTTAGTTAAATACATAGATTATGATATTCGGACAACATTTCAATCAAAATATCAGCTATTCTATATTCTTGGAGGCATCAGGACATGGTGTAATAAAAAAACTAGTACGAAATTCATTGATGATTGTTTTTGCACATAGACTAACCAATTTGATTACTAGAAAGTACCAAAAAGAATTTTTAAGTGCTTGATCTTTGGAATTTTTACATATGACTATGTGCAGTCTTGCATTCTCTGCTTTTAGAATAGTTTGCTTTGCCTAAGGTTTTTTTGGTGTGTTTATTTTTAAAAATTTTGGGCGCTTCAAGAAGTTTCGTGTTCTCTTCTGTTTGCCAATTTGTAGGTTTAAGATGCCAGAGATGTCCATGCCAAATGAAGCAGCTTATCAAATAGTGAATGATGACTTGATGTTGGATGGAAATCCAAGGTTGAATTTGGCTTCATTTGTCACCACTTGGATGGAGCCTGAGTGTGATAAGCTCATCATGGCTTCCATTAACAAGAATTATGTTGACATGGATGAGTACCCTGTCACTACTGAGCTTCAGGTAGATCTGCACTCCTGATTCTTTTTTGAAAAACCAAATGTGAGTGGCCCTCTTGTGTCCAAAGGTGTGTGTGAAATACCTTTGGTTTTCTTTACAAATCACAGAAGTTCTCTCTAAGGTTCCTATCCCGATTGGATTTTGACATGATGAGCATAGCTTGGAAAGAAGCTACGAAAAGTCCCTCTTTTTCTTTTATTTTAATTTAGATTAGTAGAAAGTTTGTCTCCAAATATGATTTTTTAACTGCATAGAAATTTAAGATAATTTCTTTAGTGTCCATGTTTCAAACACCACCAACTGTGTACTTCAGATTTGTCCAGTTACCATTTCAATCTTATTTCTTGACTCAAAAGTTGTGCCTATTTACCATGCGATGGAAGGAGTAATTCTTGGAGGCAAGGAGTTGGTCTGGGCCCCGCCACCCCCCCCCCACGCCCTTTTGTCTTATGCTTATTACATGCAGAAATGTTAAATAATTTTTAAGGACTCTACTACTCTTGGACTTTTTCTGTACTATTTTAAATGGTTTTTGTGTGTTTTGCTTCATTAACCAAGCAATGGAAGAATTTTTGGTGGGAACTGAAGTCTTAGTTAATTGAAATGTCAACTAACAGGAAAATTTGAAATTATCCCTGCATTTTACTTAACTACAAGAAATTCATATTGTTATTAAAATATATTGCTTCTTTCATTTGATTTGTTTTTATTCATATAAAGAGTAGACGATACACATATTAAGGTTTCTGCAAATGTTGCTGATAAACATATTTATGAGGACGTATTTACACACAATACTTAAGCCTGTCAATTTATAAGTAATTTTTACTGGAATATGCTAATGTACTGGAGATTTTTCATATTCATTTGAATATTTTTGCCATTCCAACACAGTAAATATAGCCTATGTCCAAATTCCAAATATTTTGATGAATACATTTTTCTTAAAAGACTTTGGATTTTAGTTGTCATTCAGAGAAGGAAAAAAATGACTTTCTCCCCTAGCGTAAACTTTGTTGATACTCACACAATGGAATAGGTTCCATTTTTCACAAAATTCATCTTTACTTTGGTGGCCCTAATAAATGGAATGTTTTCCACTTTTATGAATTTCCCCTGGCATCTTAGTTTGTTATTTAATTTTCTAACAAGTTTACATGGTAGTATAACAATTATTCAATTCCCAAAATTAACAGTAGACTTTTTTCCTCAGAAAACTATGTATTTTAATGCAGCATATATATGCCCCCCCCAATATCTGAACATTGATGTGCAATCTTCTTGCTTCTTTATTCCTATTCAGAATTGAAAATTCAGGTACGGATACACATGGGACAATATTGACAAAAAAATTTAAAACTAGCAGATTACCCTGGTCTTAAATTTTGGCAGGCTCTGGGATAAAAGAATTTGTGTCCGTAGCATAGTGAAGTCCTCCTCTTATTAATATCACTCTTTCCAAATGCAAGTTGTAAATTTGCTTATGCATAATGATTATTGCCTACAGAAGTGGAACTTTGTTGTTGGCAAATTATAGCTAATCTAAGTGATAAGTTCACAAAATGTGTTCAGGATAGAAGTTGATTATGATTGATGAAGAAAAAGTTTGCTGCAAAGTTTGTTGTGTGACCAAACAATAGGAATTCAAGAGTATACACCAGTATCGCTCATTCAGAATTCTTCCCCAAAAAATTAGAGGCATGGCCCCTGCTAGTTCCTCTATCCCTGTGATTCTTATTAGCTTTGTGCGGTCTTAGTGTTTTAGGTCTCCATGGTATGTAGTTTTCCTTGGGCATGGTAAGAGATGATGGCAGAGGTAACAGCAAAACTTTTGTGGTCAAACAAATGTTTTACAGGCTTAGATTAAATACCAGGTTATCATCCTTGAGTTCCTCAATAATGCTCTGGGAGTTGGAAATTTTTTTTTTCTATGGTTAATGTATAAATTCTGGCGTAGGAATCTTGTTGCTTCTTTTGCTTTCCAAAATGAAAAACTTTCAGGGAAAATCACACTGGAAACACTTGTATTATGCCTTATGCAATTGACATACTTCAGATATAAGAAGGTGCTTTGTCTTTTTAAGTTTTCAAGCTCTCAGGAAAACATGAGAATTTTGTAAGCTGAATAAACCACTCCTGTTCTTACATTATTTTGCATTTGAATTGGGGTGAAAACGGCTGTCTTTATGATTTTCAGGATTTTTTTTTTTGTGCTAGAAGCTGTAGGAGGGAGGGGGAGAGGAATCCAGTCATCAGACTAAGTGATTGCTACCTGGAAAACTGAATTTTGTGTCAGGAGCAAGGGCTCAAATAATCTAAGTCCAGTGTTTTTCTGGTTATGAAAATTTATATATCTACATTCTTGCTCTGTTTCAAGAAAGGTTTCCAGGTTTCCAAGTAATCTCAGAGCAGTTTTGGTAGGTTTCCTGTCTGGCAGCATGGTTTAGTTATTTGCTGTTGGAGAATTTAAATTATTTGCTGTTGGTTATTTTCTGGTTGATATTGAGCAATTACCATTGACTGCTTGTAGTTGCTGGTGATAAGAAACAAGATCTTAGATGGTAGAAACTGCTAGTGATTGTCTTGATTACAGAAACTTATGCTTTAGGAATTTCCTTTGAGTGTAGAAGGAACATTTTATTATGGTAATAAAGAGGTGATCAACAACCATCATTCTGCCATGATTTTATATCCTGTCACTCACAGGTTAAGGCACATGATGGTTAATTTGTGTGTACTTCTTTATTTTGGAATCATTACAGTGATGCCCCAGCATTTCCAATGAAAGATATTTCGTGACAGCCTTAATATTATTCAGCTTGTGTGAATTGTTCCTTTATTCCTGTTGTCTAAAACGCAACAATTTGTTTCCACGCCAAAACTAATCATATTTTCCCACTTTCTAATTCCTAATCTGATCAATAATCTTGTAGAACCGATGTGTCCATATGATAGCCCATCTTTTCCATGCCCCTGCTGGTGATGATGACACAGCAATTGGAGTAGGTACTGTTGGATCATCAGAGGCAATTATGCTTGCCGGCCTTGCTTTTAAAAGAAAGTGGCAGGCAAAGAGAAAGGCAGAAGGCAAACAGTATGATAAACCTAACATTGTAACTGGAGCCAATGTTCAGGTAATTTACTCAGTTGACATAAATTTATATCTGCAGAATTTGGAATCATATACATGCCTTTAGTAGTAAAGTTGGTGACAATAAGGTCTTGGAGTCAAAGGTATCTTTGCTTTCTTTAACTATTAAAACAATATTGATAGGCTCCAATAAACTTTTCACTAATGTTATTCGGTAAAGAGTACTAGAAGGCTGTACTTTAGGAAAGTGAGTTCTATCATTCAGAACTGACTAAAACAGAACTCATGACATTCAATTTGAGAAAGAAGGATATAACTAGTAGTAATCATTTATCTTTCCCTTGCTGTAATTGAAAGATTAACACAATTTATGCTAAATTTTGGCCTATTTTGAAGAAAAAGAACATCACTTGCTCAATGTAGGGAAAATTTTAATTGGTGTAACAAATGCTTTGTTTTGTGGTCTATCAATTATTTCTTCTTCTTCTTCATTTTCCTGTTTTCAATAGGGTTCACATTGAGAATCGTTGGCCTCTCTTGGTTTTGAGGATGTTAATAACAACACATTTTTGGGTCTCTGAGATTTAAAAAATATAGTTGGTTAAAAAAAACATAAATGGTACTACTATTATGCTTACATTTGACAGATCTGCTTGTATTCATCATAGTTCCCCATTTTTAACAATGATCTTCACTTTCTCAAATCCAAAGATTAGCACATAAGATGCTAATGATAGCTTGCCCATTATATCGGTGTGATGTGGTATTTCCACACTTGTAATGCTTCTTTCCTTGTGAATAAGAATGGGTAAAGGAGGAATAAAACAGCATGGAAAGAAAAGTAGCAGTGTTTATGCCAAAGACTTGCCATTTTTCTATCTTAATTATTCCATGGAATATAAGTTGTACAGGTATGCTGGGAGAAATTCGCGAGGTACTTTGAAGTTGAGTTAAAGGAGGTGAAATTGAAGGAAGGATTTTACGTGATGGATCCAGTTAAAGCTGTAGAGATGGTAGATGAAAATACTATATGTGTTGGAGCTATTTTGGGTTCAACTCTTACCGGGGAGTTTGAGGATGTTAAGCTTCTTAATGAACTCCTAACCAAGAAGAACCAAGAAACTAGATGGGACACCCCAATCCATGTTGATGCTGCTAGTGGAGGGTTTATTGCCCCATTCCTCTACCCAGATCTTGAGTGGGATTTCCGGTTGCCACTGGTGAAAAGCATTAATGTTAGTGGTCACAAGTATGGCCTCGTATATGCAGGTGTTGGGTGGGTAGTTTGGCGAAGCAAGGATGACTTGCCAGAGGAGCTCGTCTTTCACATCAATTATCTTGGGTCTGATCAACCTACATTCACCCTCAATTTCTCTAAAGGTTACCTCTATCTTTCCTCCTAGTCATTTTCTGTTTTATATGAATTCACTTGTTCATTATGGGGCCAAACATAAATTTGAATACCTTAATAAACTTTCCTTGCCTGAATTATATTTTTCTTCCCTCCAAGAGAAATTACAATATGCAATGTTCATTTTTTCTTTATGTTTTATTTTGATCTTGCAGGGTCCAGTCAAATAATAGCTCAGTACTATCAGTTCGTAAGACTTGGCTTTGAGGTGATTCCTCTAATTAAATAGTGTAATGTCATTATTTGAATTATATAAAAATTTTATGTTGTTTGGCTCCATTACTTTTATCATCTATTAGATTTCAGTTTGTTGCTCAAGATTCATCCTTATGGTGTTCTCGGAAAGGGCTTGTCTAAGTCACGAAAAACCAATACAACTACTTGGCTTGAGGAATAAAAAAAGAAAATCATGGACATTCTGCTTTTATAGAATTTGCGATTTAGAACTTCAATTTCAGTACTTAAAGTTTTACATTGCTGTATGTGCGCCTGATGATACTGTAAATTCTCCTTTTTTATCGAACTCTACGAATGTGGATCGTATTATTTTCTTCTTTTGCTGGATTCTTTATTTAGAGGCAAACTTTCATTTTTTATTTTTCTATACTGCTCAGGGTTACAAAAACATCATGGAGAATTGCATGGACAATGCAAAGGTGCTCAAAGAAGGAATAGAAAGGACAGGGCGGTTTGAGATTTTATCGAAAGATGTTGGGGTTCCCTTGCTTGCATTCTCTCTCAAGGACAGCAGCAAATACACGGTTTTTCAAGTATCGGAATCTCTAAGAAGATTTGGATGGATTGTTCCAGCATACACTATGCCACCAGACGCTGAGCACATTGCCGTGCTGCGGGTCGTTATTCGTGAGGATTTCAGTCACGGCCTTGCTGAAAGACTTGTTTCACACATTGAAAAAGTTCTCCAGGAATTGGACGAGTTGCCTCCTCGAGAATCCATTAAAGCTGCTCATGTTACTGCTGTTGCAGAAGACACCGGGAAAGGCAAGACCGAAGTTCACCACTTGAACAGGAGCGTTACGCTGATTCAAAGAGAAGTAGCTAGCTATTGGAGAAGCATAGCAGGCAAGAAAACCAGCGGAGTTTGCTAGTCATATGCATTATCTAGCTAAGGTTGCATTTTTCGTCTGTTTATGTTTTGCTAAATTTACTGCAAGAATATGAACTGTGGGTGATGATGACTTGGGTATAACTTACAAGCAGTCACTGAATAAGGGCCTTTTTGTATAATAATCTCAAATACTATTCTAGTCCCTAATACAATAAAAAGGTAACAGAATCTATTTTGTTTGAATTTATATGAAATTTGTGGATAGATATTTTGGCCATGTTTATAAGAGGTAAAAATATCATATATATTATTATACATATTTAGTTTATAATAGCACTTACACGAGTTTTTAAATATAGGATTTCTACGGGAATTTCAAAAAATAGAATTAATTTTCAAAAAAATTCTCATAGTGGACGATTCGGTAGATTGTAGTGAGATCACGTAATGCGACTCTTAAAAATGAGATTGTGATTTTACTACAATTGTACTCTCTTATCGAGTTGCCTCACTGTGAAATGCGACTTCTTAAAATGAGGTCGTATATCCGGTATTTTTTAATTTTACGCTAAAAAAATAGTACAAATTAAGAAAAGGTCTAGAATGCCACCTTAAGCTCTTGAGGTCACATTCAAACCATCACCAATTTCTTCTTTAACAAGAAATTTATTCTTCTTCGCAAGCATTGCAGGATTTCCCACACTATGAACAGTATTTATTGTTTTATCATCTACTTCACCACTACCCATTTTTTTTTCTTTCAATCTGGTTTTACCAGGATCAGATTCTTCACTCTCTGAAAATCTAGTTGGGGATGAACCAATTTCAAGTTTAACGTTTGTATTCTGAGTTCCACTTGCTGAAACTTTGGCAAGTAGAGAAGTATTAGCTCCACTAGACCTAATCTAGGACCAAAATTAGAAGGAGAACACCCCTCAGATGGTGTCTGTATTTCATCATGGTTTGATACTGGAGAAACAAGAGTAGCTCTCCTAGTCCTAGACATCTTTTGAGGCCTCTGGCCAACCCACTGAGTTATGGGAGGGGAGGAAGAACCTGATGGTATAGAATGTTTGCGGTTAGGCCCCAACCATTAAAGGGTTTTTATTCATACTTTGTGGCAGTCCCCAGCTCTCCAATGTTCCAGGTACACGAGGAACATTTGACATTGAATTTGGTGTCACCATAGAGGCACTCGAGGAATGTGACCTCAACACTTAACCATGATGACCAAGGTCGCATTCCTTTTCTTAATTTGCATTGTTTTTCTTTGCATAAAATTGAAGAATGCCAGATATGGTTGCATTATGCTAATGCGACCTCATTTTAGGAGGTCGCATTTGCGAAATGCGACCTCACTACAATCGTAATTTCGTACCAAGTCACTCCACTGTTAGAATTTCTTTGAAAATTAGCCCCATTTTTCGGAATTCCTGGGATTTCTATCTTCTATTATGGGTCAGTTTGGTTCGATGTTATTTATTTTTCAAATCTAATTATAAAGTTGGATTTTGAAATTTTTAAATCAAATAATGGTAGTTTCTTCAAAAGAAATAATATTAAATTTAGGGATGGAGTTTGAAAGTGTAGATGTAATTACAAATTGTATCAACAGTATGTAAAGATTTTTTATGGTATTAGAAAAGGTAGCAGCTATAAATATTGATATAATGATATTATGTTGAACAAGGTTTTTTTTTGTTATTTTTGTGAAGAAAAGTGACTCAAAGATAAGCGAGACTATAATTTTAGAAACTATCAAGGCGAGACATTGTACTGCAATAATGAAAATCAGTTGTTAACATAGTGGTAAGTATCATATTATTTAGTTCATTGTTGATAGGAATGGCAATTGGGTTGGGTTGGGTCGAAGATTAGAAATTCTAGCATAGCCCCTGCATTTTTCTATTTTCTTTTGTCCCCAACACAGGAAGACGTAAATATTCTTGTTTTTTACTCACTTGGGACAAAATATTCCCAATCCTAGTCCAACTAGGAAGTGGGGGTCCAACAGGCCAATCATGTCTAAAATTCCTTAATTAGGCTTAAAGTTAACAAATAAAATAAAAAATCTACAAAAAATGAGCAAAACGCATCTACTATAAAAATTTCAACACAATTACAATTTCAATATTCCTTCAAAGCATAGTCGATGCGTTAAATTTGGGTATATAAAAATTATGTAATTTTGTATCAATTCCCAATCAAGTTTAAATTAAATCATTAATCCCAATCTGGGGCATGATCTGAATGACGAGCCACAAGTATTGTATTCTTATAACACCCCACTACCTAGGCCCAATAGAGCTGAGGATGTTGCCCCGTCCATAGGATAAGGGGTCTTTATAACTAGGTCACACAAAAGAAAATAAAAGCAACACTTTAAAATTAAACTTATTACAATCCAAAAATACATGAACAAATCCAAAATAAATTGTTCGCTACCATCTCTCAAAACAACACATAAGAAAAATGACATATAGTCTTCAAAGCATAGACAACAAATCTAGCTATTCATCTCCACAGCAGGATCGATCTGAAAACATGGTATAAAAGGTGATGAGATAAAAATTTCAGTAAGCCCATGTGTGCTTTGAGTGTTTCAGGCAAAACAATTTATGTATGCAAGTTGTAAAAATTTCATAAGAGAAAGTATTGAAAAACATTAAATAAATATTAAAAATAAAGAGTGACGTTTTGCTTTTCACACCACACATGTGGACAATAAACACAACCACTCAAACAGGTAGCCATAGGTTACCACTCGTTGGGCCCCACGACCATATAACGGTCAGAATGCCACACTTTGTGCAAACTAACAAAAGGTAGATGTACGGCCTACCGGGTGAGATACTCCTCTCTCTCTACACCTAAACTTACTGGTTGTCTACTCCGAAAACTCACAGTCCACTTGACTGAAACTTGCTAGCTCAGATGGCCTGACTAAGTAGTACTGTCACTTCTCCAAGTTGAGCTCATCTTCTGGAGATGGCCACCTACCAGAAAACTCACTCTTGCTATTCAGAAGACATGATGATCATACATTGATTCTCAAGAAAATCCATATAGCTTAAACATGATCAATCATTCTCATGTCCTAATCTCAACTCCTTTATACATATGCATATACTCAATCCCCCATTCATATTTTATTCTCCCTATTAGCATCTGAGAGACATGAATTCAAAATTAAAAAGAAGGATTAAGGAGAAGTACTTGATTGATGTTTACTTCGATGAAGATTAAAGAAGGTCCACGCGATTCAGGGTCTTGTATTGTCCATGAGAGAAGGAAAAACAGCCATGATTGTAACCACCATTTCGGCCGAGACACAAAGAGAGAGACAAAGAGAGAGAGAGAGAGAGAGAGAGAGAGAGAGAGAGAGAGAGAGCATTATCATGATATGTTTAAAGTTAAATGGAAGAAGATGAACAAAAGAGTTGTTTTTGGTTACCTTGATGATGTTCTTAAGACTTCAAGGGAAAAAAAAACTGGTTTTGATCTGAATGCCAATTTTTGTTTTCGAGATTTAATGTTATAAATTCCAGAAATGAACTCTAGAGAGTATGTAGGAGTATTCTGGAGTTTTTGAGAGGGATTGGAGATGTTTAGAGTGGTCTTTGGCTTGAAGAAAGGTAGTGTATGTTCTTGGTGAAAATAGAGAGAATTTGAGAAATGATATGTACGAATTTCTGGAGAGTGTTGGTTGAATGGTTTAGGGAATTCAGCGGTTTTGGTTCTTAGCTAAGAGAGGGAGAGAAAAATCTGATTGTTTGAAATTCAAATGAAGAGATTTGAGGAGTGGTTTGAGGTAGAAAATATGTTAATGGTGTTTGATTGTTGGAGGTTTCTTGGTGCTACAATGGAGCTGGCTGGACTGCTATGTTTTGCTAAAATGAATGAAGATTGATGAAGCTTTAAGGCTGGCCAAAATTCTGAGCTCAATGGCAGAAGAATTTCTGGTTATGAAGCCTAGTACAAGAGTGTTTTCATGGAGCAAATGCTGGAAATTTTGAAGTTTGAATGGAGTGATCTTAGGAGATATTTGAGGTGTGGTTATGGAGTCCAAGTGTGCAAGGCAAGTGGTGGGGTTAATGGTGTTTAGTTCATGGCTAAACAAAGGTAATTTACAGAGGTTTAAGGGCGGTTTTTGGCCAAGGCTTGAAGGGAACAAAGCTGAAAATTTTTTGGTATCATGGTGTTCAAGGTTCGAAGGTTTGCTGTAAATTTTCTATGCAGTTTTTTGCAATATTCCAGCCCGATTTGCAGAGTTTTTTGAGAGGTGTTTGAGGGTCCTTTAAAGCTGGTTTCCAGCCTTCTTTATGGAGGAAAAGCAAAAGAATTTTTCTGAGTTGATGACAGAAGAAAACAGGTCCATTTCTAGGCTACTATGCAGCGAAATCTGCCCAGAATTTTTCCTGATTTGTGCAATTTTTGTGCAGTCCGATTTTGCACAGGAATTTTAGTCTTCAAGCTGAATAAATTGGTCATTTTTCTGGCAACAAATGAGTAAGAAAGGGCTGTGATTTTTAAAGGTTAGGCTGCTCAAGAATCTGGAAAATTTTCAGATTTCTTTCATGAAGAATATGAACACTATGAAGTAGAGTTTGAAGGTTCAACCATGAAGATTAATTTCCCTTGGGATCCTTCCCTAACTCCTCTCCTATTTTCTGCCAATTTTCCAACTTCCAAGATTCATTTTCGAAATTCAAAGACCAAGAATCCTTGCTAAATTTTTTGGAATTAAAAATATGAATTTTGATAAATTTTGAACAAATTTGATTGGTGAAGAGGTTAGGACAAGCTAAAGGTAATAAAAGGACAAGAATTTCTCTAGAATTCTTTTTAGGACATGATGATAGGATTAGGACATTCTCTTCATGTCTCCTCTAAGATAACATTCCTATTTTTAGGGAATGCAAGAAAACAAAAATTTAAACTTAACTAAGATAATTATGATAAAACTTAAATGATGGGATTTGAACTCATGACCTTAGAGATTAATTCCAAAGCTCTAACCACTTAACCACAACAACTCTTATTCTTATTTTCTCACTCAAATATTCTTCTTATTTAATCCTCAAGCTATCCTCCTATTTTGACCTCAGCAAAATTACCATTTTAACATTCCTACTCAATAAGCATAATTAAGCCTTTTAACCTATAAATCATAATTCTAAAGAACATAAAATCATTCAAAAATATATATCCATGCAAAATGATATGATATGCATCCCCACCCTCTTACTCTAGGGTTGGCTTTAAGTGGGGTTTCACATCCTCCCCTCCTTAGGAGAATTTCGTCCCAAAATTCAGGCATACCTCTATCTCAGATCGGGATACTTCCGCTTTACCCACTCTTCTATTTCTCATGTGGCATCTCGCATGCCATGATGCTCCCACTGCACCCTTACCATCGGAATCTTCTTGTTTTGGAGAGTCTTGATACTTCGGTCCAATATCTTCACGAGTTTCTCCACATAGCTCAGGTCGGGTTGCAACACTAATGTCTCATCATTCAAAACTTGTTCGGGATCGGCATTGTACTTCTTTAGTTAAGATACATGAAATACATAATAAATTCCCATCAATCCATCTGGCAAATCCAATCGATACGCCACCGGTCCAATTCTCTCATTTATTGGAAACGGTCCCAAATACCCCGATTCAGCTCCCACCTTTCAGATGCTTCAGAATTCCTCTATTCGGTGTCAGTCTTAGGAATACCTTATCTCCCACCTGAAATTCTAACTCTCTCCGCCTATTGTCTGCATAACTCTTTTGTCGGCTCTGGGCCGCTTTCAACCTTTCCCTGATTAGCTTAACCTTGTCCAACATTTTCTGAACACAGATTTCTCCCGATTTGCTTATATGGCTATCCTCTGACCAACTCCAGTATAGCGGTATCTGACATTTGCATCCATACAGTGCTTCATACGGAGCCATTCCAATCGAAGCTTGATAATTGTTATTGTACGACAACTCTGCATACGGCACACATTCGATCTACTTATCCCCAAAATCCAATACACAGGCTCTCAGCATATGATATGATCCTGTGTGGGCTTTTTCTTGGTGTTGTGGGTGGTTTAATTGGTAAGGAGTTCAGCTCAACTAATGGGACCAAAAACAGAGATTCTTCTTGAGACAAAAGGAGAAAATGAAATAACAATCTACCCTCTATCAAACGCTTGAAGAATTAAGCTTCAAAGACCTTCAAAAATAGTAGAAAGTTCTACTATAATCTCAGCCCAATATCCTTGAAGCAATAAAGGCAAACAAGAACAAATAAAATATAGAAAATAGGCAACCAAGTAATAGAATTCAAACAAACCTTAGAAGAACAAAGCAACTAAGACCCATTCAAAGAAACCACATTGGATTATCCATAACATTTATAGACTTATTCATAAAGTGGACTAACCCTTAAGCATGGTCTTGAACAAGATGAACAAGGAGGCTAGGGCCTCTCAAGATTCTCTCTCTAATTTGAATTAAAGTGTGTGAATTGTGTTGTCAAATCACAAAAGGTTCTATTTATACTACCCTAACCCTGGCTAAGTAATCTCTGAGGTTCTATTACAGTTTAGGATTATAATAAGTCTTTACAAGCAATTAAAATTGGAGAAAATCGGAGAAAACATAAAAAACGCGGGGTAGGCATCGGCTGCCCATGATAGAACCGGCGTCGGTTTGGACACTACAGCCGATGCCAATTGCAGACTGTCTTCGGGCGGTCGAATGCCAAAATGAATCCGTTGTTGAGCAGAATAAAACCGGCACCGGTTTGGCTGCTTGGAGCCGGTGCTGGTTGTCTGCTGGAAGTCCCCCTTTGGTCAAGTTACGTCCGCCATTGTTGTCGGCTTGAGTTCTTGTTGGGGTCCTTCTTAGATAGTCATCAAAATGGCTGGCTTCCTCAACCTTCTAACCCTTTTCCATCCTCAAGCATGGCTTTATGAGTGATTAAAATTCCTCTTGAAGCTTCTTGGACCTAGATCTTGTCATCGGTCATTCTCCTTCCATGGTCATGCCTCTCCCTTCTTAATCTTGACCTCCATGATGAAGTGGAGTCTCATCAACATATCCTCTAATATCTGAATAACCCTTTCTGACTATCCATCAATTTGCAGATACGCCGTCGTATTGAACTTCAGACTTGAACCCATTGATTCTTGAAACTTGTCCCACAATCGGGATGTAAATCTTGAATCTCGGTCAGACACAATACTTGAAGGTACTCCATGCAGTCTGACTATTTCTCGTACATAGGTCTGAGCCAATTTCTCCATGGAATCCCTTACATTCACCAATATGAAATGTGCGGATTTGGTCAGTTAATCCAGCACTACCCATATGGCGTCCTTTTGGGTCCTTGCTATAGGGAGTCCAGTAACGAAGTCCATGGTCACCTCTTCCCATTTCCATTCTGATACTAGCAATGATTGCAACAATCCTACTGACTTCTTGTGCTCCGCTTTGACTTTCTGACAGGTTGACACGTCGAGACATACTTAACCACACTCCGCTTCATTCCGGGCCACCAATAAGCCCTTTTCAGATCCTGATACATTTTGACCTCTCCCGGATGAATGGCGTACTTACTCTTATGTGCCTCTTCTAAAATTCTATTCTTCAACTGGTGCTCATCGGGTACACACAACCGATCTCTGAAATATAGAACTCCTACTTCATCCTGCTGGAATTCACTGCCTTACCGTTTAAGCTCCTTGTCCTTGAAAAGTTGAAATTCTACATTACTTTGCTAAGCCTCAATGATGTCCCGCCTTAGGTCTGGTGTCAACCTCAGGTTGCTAACAACAATCCTCTCCTTTGCACTTCTGCTCTTCTATCCAACACATCCTGAACCACTTGAACCTCCTGCATCCTTAGCCTGTCCATTCTGACTTTTCTACTCAGGGCATCAACAACAATGTTGGCCTTCCCAGGGTGGTAGTTAATAGGACAACGGTACTCCTCCAAAAATTCCATCCATATTTGCTATCTTAGATTCAAATCCTTCTGGGTGAAGATGTACTTCAGGCTCTTATGATCAGTGAACACTTCATATTCCACTCCATACAAGTAGTTCCGCCATTTCTTTAAAGCGAACACAATAGCAGCCAGCTTTAGATCATGCATGGGATAATTGACTTCATGAGGCTTCAACTTCCGAGAAGCATAGGCGATCACCTTTCGGTCTTGCATCACAACTGCTCCCAATCCTTCTTTTGAAGCATTAGTGTACAGCGCGTAAGGCTTGTCTCCCTCTGGCAGACTGCACACAGGTGCTGTCATTAATCTCTGCTTCAGCTCTTGGAAACTCTTTACACATTTTTCGTTCCAAACAAAGGGTACGTCCTTTCTCAGCAGTCGAGTCATAGGTGATGCGAGCATTGAAAATCTTTTAATAAACCTCCTATAATAGCCAGCCAATCCCAAGAAGCTTCGAATCTCGGTGATGTTCTCCGATTGCTTCCAGCCCGAAACTGCTTCAACCTTTGCTGGGTCCACCTTAATCCCATCCTTAGTCACCACGTGGCCAAGAAATGCCACACTATCTAGTCAAAACTCACACTTGCTAAATTTGGTGAAAAGCTTATGCTCCCTTAGCTTCTCCAGTACTAGCTTCAAATGTTTTGCATGATCCTCCGGGCTCTTGGAGTAAATGAGTATGTCATCGATAAAGACCACTATGAACTTGTCCAAGTAGGGTTGAAACACTCGATGCATCAAATCCATAAATACCACGGGTGCATTGGTTACCCCGAATGGCATCACCACGAATTTATAGGGACCATATCTTGCGTTAAAGGCCATCTTGGGAATATCCTCTTCTTTTATCCTCACTTGATAGTATCCTTACCTCAAATCCAGTTTGGAGTAACAACTGGATCCTTGTAACTAGTCGAACAACTCATCAATCAGCAGTAGGGGATATTTATTCTTGATAGTCAGGTTGTTCAAGCCTCGGTAGTCGATACACAGCCTTCGAGTCTCATCCTTCTTTTTCACAAATAGTACAGGTGCTCCCCAGGGTGACGTGCTTGGTCTGATATAGCCTTGCCTCACCAACTCTTCTAGCTGCTCCTTCAATTCTTTCAGCTCCGTCGGTGCCATCCGATATGGAGTTCAGGACACTGGTTCCTCTCCTGGAACTAGATCGACGATGAACTTGACTTTCCAACTGGGAGGTAAAGAAGTGAGTTCCGCAGGGAACACGTCAGGAAAATCCTTTATCACCTCGGTATCCTCCAGAGTGCACTGGTCCTTTGGCTCATTTATCACATAAACCAAATATCCTTAACATTCTTGCTCCAACAATTTCCGGGCTTTAGCCCCAGCTATCAAAAACTTCAATTGCTTTACTCTCTTACCATTGAACTCCAACACATCACATCCTGGTCTAATGAACTGAACCGATTTATTCTTACAGTCTACTCTAGCCCCATGCTTCGCTAGCCAATCCATTCCCATTATCAAATCATAATCATCAATAGCCAAGACTATCAAATCTCCCTCCAAGCTTTCTCTCCCCACTTCAATTTTACAATTCCACACATACTGATGTGCTTGCACCATCTTCCCCAAAGGCATACTCACCAACAAAGTAAAAGGTAGTTCTACTCCATCCTAACCCAAATGATATGCACAACTCTTGTTTAAATAGGAATGGGTAGATCTAGGGTCTATCAATGCATTAACGGAATGACCTTGGATAGTAAGCGTACCTTCCACCACTGCCGCATCAGCTCCAACCTCCTCCCGGTTGAGAGCGAAAACTTTGCTTTCACCTGAGGCTTCTGCGCTCCACTCCCGGATGCTCCCGTGGCATTAGCTCGATTGGGCTTCGAGTTCTAAGCTGGGTTTCCTTGTCCGACTAGGTAAAGTTTAGGGCAGGTGTTCCGCAGATAGTTTCGGTCTCTGCAGTGGTAGCATTTCCTCTCACCTCCTCTAGTCCAACAATTTTTCTCCATGTGGCCCTTTTTTCCACAATGCTGGCATAACGAAAGAGTTTGCATAGGACCAACCAGTGCTGTCCGAGCTTGCTTTCCCCGGTTCTGCCACTGCTGGTTGGCGGGGCGCTTGTTGGGCCGCTTCCTCTGAAAAGGTCTCAGCGGTTCTCTTGGCGGCAGAAAAGACCTTGGTGTCATTCTGTTGCGGTCTTCATTTTCAATCCGGGTGGCTGCATCCACAGCCCCCGAGTAGGTCGTTGGTAGAGAAGGTGTCAACGCCCTTCTCAACTCCTGCCTAAGCCCCTTGACAAACTGTATTATTCTATTCTGCTCGATGTCCACCAGCCTCTTGCAGTACTTTGACAATTGGGTAAACCGTGCTACGTACTGAGCTACCATCATACCTCCCTACTTTAAATTCTGGAACTCATTTTCTCGCTTCTCAACTATCCACTGAGGGATATATTTGGCTCTAAATGCTTCCACAAAATTGGCCCATGTCCAGTATTCATCAATCATCTCCCAATCGTCCTAAACCTATTGCCACCATACCCGAGCTGGGCCCCTTAATCGGAATGCAGCCAACTTCACCATCCGCTTCTCAGTGTACTGAAGTGTAGCGAAGACGTCTTCCATCTGTTCTATCCATTGTTCAGCTTTCTGATCCTACTCGGCTTCTCCCAAGAAGATGGGCGGTTGGAATTTCAGAAACCACTCCAAAGCTTCGTCCTCTCCCTTTGGATTCCTCTGTTCAGTTAAAATTTGAAGAATCTCGGTCATCTTACTAAATGCTTGCCCCATTGTCACTCCAACAGGTTCTTCTGACCCTATTTCTAAGTCTGGCTCGTTCTCATCCTCCCAGTTGGGTGACGGCATTTGAGTCATCTCCAATTCTGGTGTCACAAGCTCTACTTCCGGAGCTCTTCTTCTTGATGTGGCTACACAGCGCTTGGGTGCCATTCTAAACCATGCCCAGGTGATGAGTTTATGCATTCAAGTTTAAAACACTTCATTTGAGCATGCATTCACATTTAGGTTTAAGTAAAAGAAATTCATATGCAAATTTTTGTATAAAGAATTGCATAAAAAGTTTTCAATCCTTAGAGTACTCTAAGTACTCTTATTTGCATAAATTCAGAGTTAAAGCAGTAAACAAGAATGAAATCCTTAACATAGGAGTTTATGGAAAGCAGTAAATAAAACATCCCAATCATAGCAGCACTTAGCCTTTCTAGTTCTTATCAGAATCTTTAAAGTCGGCCTCATATAACCATCCCCCAGAATTCCTAGTGAAGTCTATCCCAGCCCCATTTGCAAACCCATCTATTGGCTCCTTCCCGGGTCGCCTAGAACTCTCCCCGGTCTCAACCTGGTTGGGTGGGGGTATAAAGGAAAGTCTAGGTGGAGATTCATAATCTATCTCCCCCGAGTCATCACTATCAGCTGTCAAGTCAACTATGGGACTAAGAAGGAGGGGAACATATTCCATATCAATCTCCTCATCTTCACTGTCAGTGACCAAGTCTATCACGGGTATTGGGGGTGGCTCAATGATTTGGACATCATCGTCACTGCTATCATCCAAGAGAATAATTGGCTGCAGGGCAGGCTGAGGTGCAGGCTGAGGCACTAGTAGGTCTTCCAGGTAGATAGGAATGGGAGGATGCCATTGCTGCCCTTTCCTTGTGGTTCTAAGCATTCTAACCATCCTACAACATAAACAAAGCAAGTTAGTTAGAAGATTTAAACTTAATAAAACAAAACATATACTATCAATATATGCCTAAACCTAGGCTCTGATACCACTTGTAACACCCCACTACCTAGGCCCAACAGGGCCGGGAATGTCGCCCCATCCATAGGACAATGGGTCTTTATAACCAGGTCACACAAAAGAAAATAAAAGCAACACTTTAAAATTGAACTTATTACAATCCAAAAATACATGAACAAATCCAAAATAAATTATTCGCTACCATCTCTCAAAACAACACATATGAAAAATAACACAAAGTCTTCAA
Organism: Voacanga thouarsii; assembly: GCA_026120185.1. Lineage (NCBI taxonomy): Eukaryota > Viridiplantae > Streptophyta > Magnoliopsida > Gentianales > Apocynaceae > Voacanga > Voacanga thouarsii. Next base: position 2,453,434 of record JANUWF010001650.1, on the reverse strand, counting down.
AGCATAGGCAACAAATCTAGCTATTCATCTCCACAGCAAGATCGACCTGAAAACATGGTATAAAATGTGATGAGATAAAAATTTCAGTAAGCTCGTATGTGCTTTGAGTGTTTCAGGCAAAACAGTTCACGTATGCAAGTTGTAAAAATTTCATAAGAGAAAATGTTGGCAAGCATTAAATAAATGTTAAAAATAAAGAGTGACGTTTTGCTTTTCAAACCATACATGTGCACAATAAACACAACCACTTAAACGAGTAGCCATGGGTTACCACACGTTGGGCCCCACAACCATATAACGGTCAGAATGCCACACTTTGTGCAAACTGACAAAAGGTATGTGTACAGCCTACCGGGTGAGATACTCCTCCATCTCTACACCCAAACTTACCAATTATCCACTCCGAAAACACACAGTCCACTTGATTGAAACTTGCTAGCTTGGACGGCCTAACTAAGTAGTACTGTCGCTTCTCCATGTTGAGCTTATCTTTTGGAGGTGGCCTCTTACCAGAAGACTCGCTCTTACTCTTCAAAACTAATACTACTAGCCTACCCTTATTGAGTACTCAACGTTGATTGTCCCACTTGGGAGAAATTTGATCACACAATGATTTTCTTTGAAATAACAATTAATGGTTTCTAAAATTCTTGTCGAAGTTAGGTTTTAGAAAAAGTTTAGCATTTTGTGTAAAACTGTTTGTTTAATTTTCATATGATTTGCGTAACTGAAATAAAAAGGAAAAACAATCCTTAATTGCCTTTACAAAATTAATGTCCATACACATCGCATTTGGTTTGCCACAATAATTTTTTGTCTTCACAAAATTCCATGCAGGAGCTTACTTGATCCTTTGCTTGGTTGAATTCAAAAATCTTCCAAGGCTGACCTAACCCCGCCTGGGGTAAACACAAGACATAAGCTTATACTCGAACTATATTCGCTTACATAAATAATCCTAGTTCAACTAATTATAATCATGCCCTTAATGTCCTAAGCTTTAAGGCTAGATAATAAAGAATTTTATAAAATAAGCCTAACTTGATAAGTTAAAATAACCAAGGGTTGTAAAATAATTACTAATAAGTTTCAAGTTCAAATAATAAATCTTGAGTACTATTATTAATAAATAAACTAAGGTTTGAACATTGAATAATACTAAGCCCTTAAATAATATTAATAAATGATAATTTTAAATAGTATTATTATAAATAAATAATAAATTTTTAATTAATAGATAATAAATAATTAGTAATAAATAAAATTAATAATAAATAAATTTTATTAAAATTTTTTATTAATAGATAACAATTAAATTTTAATATAAATAATATTTCTACATATATAGGCCTACAAGGTCATTAATATTTTACTATTATTAAGATTTTATTTATTATTATTATTATTATTATTATTAAAAGATATCATTTATTTAACTATTAAATTATCACTATTTCATTTAATATACCATTTCCAAAACTTCCTAGAAATTTCAAAATCCTTAGAGAAAAATATAGTAATAATTTTAATTAAAGTAATAAAATTTTCTAATTAAAATAACCTAAGATCAATAAGACCACAATCATAATTTTCCTATTACTAACAAGAATCATGAACACATTCTCTAACACCAAACAACAAACTAATCCATTCATGAATATAGGCTTAAATCTATACATACTATCACATGGCCAATTATTTACTAAGCATAATCATAATGAGGCTTCAAATGAGACAAGAACGTAAAAATCCTATTCACCAAAGGTGTCATAACATCTAGCATGCTTAAACAATCATAATTCTCTTAAGATATGATGATCATACATTGATTCTCAAGAAAATCCATATAGCTTAAACATGATCATCATGTCTTAATCTCAACTCCTTCATACATATGCATATACTCAATCCCCCATTCATATTCTATTCTCCCTATTAGCATCTAAGAGACATGAATTCAGAATTAAAAAGAAGGATTAAGGAGAAGTACTTGATTGATGTTTACTTCGATGAAGATTCAAGAAGGTCCACGCGATTGAGGGTCTTGTATTGTCCATGAGAGAAGGAAAAACAGCCATGGTTTTAACCACCATTTCGGCCGAGAGAGAGAGAGAGAGAGAGAGAGAGAGAGAGAGAGAGAGAGAGCATTAGCATGATATGTTAAAAGTTGAATGGAAGAAGATGAACAAAAGAATTGTTCTTGATTACCTTGATGATGTTCTTGAGACTTTAAGGGAAAAAAACTGGTTTTGAACCGAATACTAATTTTTGTTTTTGAGATTTGATGTTATAAATTTCATAAATGAACTCTAGGGAGTATGTAGGAGTATTCTAGAGTTTTTGAGAGGGATTGTAGGTGTTTAGAGTGGTCTTTGGCTTGAAGAAAGGTAGTGTGTGTTCTTGGTGAAAATGGAGAGAATTTGAGAAAGGATATGCATGAATATCTGGAGAGTGTAGGCTGAATGGTTTAGGGAATTTAGGGGTTTTGGTTTTCAGCTTAGAGAGGGAGAGAAAAATCTGATTGTTTGAAATTCAAATGGAAAGATTTGAGGAGTGGTTTGAGGTAGAAGATATGTTAATGGTGTTTGATTGTTGGAGGTTTCTTGGTGCTGCAATGGAGCCGACTGGACTGCTATGTTTTGCTGAAATGAATAAAGATTGATGGAGCTTTAAGGCTGGCTGAAATTCTGAGCTCAATGGCAGAAGAATTTCTGGTTATGAAGCCTAGTACAAGAGTGTTTTCATGGAGCAAATGCTGAAAATTTTGAAGTTCAAATGGAAGTTTGAATAGAGTGATCTTAGGAGATATTTGAGATGTGGTTATGGAGTCCAAGTGTGCAAGGTAAGTGGAGGGGTTAATGGTGTTTAGTTCATGGCTGAACAAGGGTTAATTTATAGAGGTTTGAGGGCGATTTTCGGCTAAGGCTTGAAGGGAACAAAGTTGGAAATTTTTTGGTTTCATGGTTCGAAGGTTTGCTACTATTTTTCTATGCAGTTTTCTGTAATATTCCAACCCAATTTGCAGAGGTTTTTGAGAGGTGTTTGAAGGTCCTTTAAGGCTAGTTTCTAGTCGCAGAGAATTTTTCTGAGTTGATGACAGAAGAAAACAGGTCCATATCTAGGCTGCTATGCAGCGAAATCTACTAAGAATTTTTCCTGGTTTGTGCAGTTTTTGTGCAGTCCGATTTTGCATAGGAATTTCAGTCTTCAAGCTGAATAAATTGGCCATTTTTTTAGCAGCAAATGAGTAAGAAAGATGGCTGTGATTTTCGAAGGTTAGGCTGATCAAGAATCTGGAAAATTTCCAGATTTCTTTCATGAAGAATATGAACACTATAGAGTGGAGTTTGAAGGTTCAACCATGGAGATTAATTTTCCTTGGGAACCTTTCCTAACTCCTCTCATATTTTCTACCAATTCTCCAACTTCCAAGATTCATTTTCAAAATTCAAAGACCAAGATTCCTTACTGAATTTTCTAGAATTAAAAATATGAATTTTGATAAATTTTGAACAAATTTAATTGGCGAAGAGGTTAGGAAAAGCTAGAGGTAATTAAAGGACAAGAATTCCTCCAGAATTCTTTTTAGGACATGATGATAGGATTAGGACATTCTCTTCATGTCTCCCCTAAGACAACATTCCTATTTTTAGGGAATGCAAGAAAATATAAATGCAAACTTAACTAAGATAATCATGATAAAACTTAAATGATAGGATTTGAACTCATGACCTTAGAGATTAATTCTAAAGCTCTAACCATTTAACCACAACAACTATTGTTCTTATTTTCTTACCCAAATATTCTTCTTATTTAATCCTCAAGCTATCCTCCTATTTTGACCTCAAGCAAAATTACCATTTTACCCTTCCTACTCAATAAGTATAACTAAACCTTTTAACCTATAAATCATAATTCTAAAGCACATAAAATCATTCAAAAATATATATCCATGCAAAATGATATGATATACATCCCCACCCCCTTACTCTAGGGTTGGCTTTAGGAGGGGTTTCACAATTCTAATCTGAGCTAGGTGGAGAAACCTATCGAGATTTTAGATCAGAGTATCAAGACTCTTCAGAATAAGCAGATACTGGTGGTGAATATGTTATGGAAGCATCACGGTATACAAGATGCCATGTGGGAAACGGAGGAGTGGATGAAGCAGAAATATCCCGACTTGATATGCAGATACGCATTGAATTTTAGAACAAATTCTTCTAAGGAGGGGAAGATGTAAAACCCCATCTAAGCCTACCTTAGGATTAGAGGGAAGGGTTGCATTTCATGACATATTACATGAGCATATGTTTTCTAGATGAAACTGTGTATTTTAGAATCGTTTATATGTGGTCTATATGAATTATATGTGCTTGATGAGTGTTGGGGGCAATTGGGGAATTCTACTTAGAGTTGATAGATTAGGATTTAGAGAGGAAGAGAATTAAATTGGGAAAATATAAAAAAAGAATTAATGTGGTTAAGTTGATAAAGCTTTGTGGTTAATTCCTAAAGACTTGAGTTCAAATCCCACCAAACTAAGAGTTATTTTTTATTCTCATAACTAATATTTAAATTTCTTTCTTGGATTCCATGAATCTAGGAATGGTGTCTTGAACAATCACTATGGTAATTTTCTAACTATGTGGTCATGTCTTAAAGAAAATCTAGTGGAATTTTAGCTGCCATTATTCTTGTCGTTCATGTCTTAACAAATTTAAAATTTTTTATTTCTTGAATTCTTTTATTTTCTTATATATTGTTCTAAATTCTTATTATCTTACACCGCTGGAAAACTGCTATTTAGAGATGAAAAAATTTCGTCTCTAAACATTGAAATTCATCTCTAAATTGATGTTAGAGATGAAATGGAGACAAAAGATGCTTGGTCTCTAAAAAGTGCATCTCTAATTAGAGATGAAACAAAAATTTGGTCTCTAAATTATAGAGACAAAAATAATTCATCTCTAAATTATTAGTATCTGTCTCTAATTTAGCTGGTCAAATATCAAAGTTAACACTTCATTAGAGACACAATTTTCATCTCTAATCTGATACTAATTTAGAGACGGATATGAACATTTTGTCTCTAACATAGAGACAGACTTTTTGTCATTATTTTGACTTGATTTTGAGATAATTTTTTAGACCATCTAAAATAATTTTAGTCTCTATTTAGAAACAAAAATTAGCGACCAATTTATCCATCTCTAATTAGAGGCAGACATAATAAAATTTGTCTCAACATAGAGAAAAATTTTTGTCACTATTTTTTTACGCTATTTGGAGACAAATTTTTTAGACCAATCAAAATAATCTTTTCTCTCTATTTAGAAACAAAAGTTAGAAACCAATTTGTCTGTCACTATATTGGAGACTATATTTTTGTCTCCACTCTAACTCTACTTTGATAGAATATAGAGATAAAAATTAGAGACAAATATAGGCGATTCTATTTTAGAGACAAAAATAATAGTATATTCAATAATTCTAATATTATATTCACCATGTGAATGCTAAACAAGAAAAGTACATAATAGTATTAAATATTAGAAAATAATTTCCAATAAAATATAGTAAAAAAACTATATAATGTGTAATATTACAAAACATTAGAAACAAAATATAGTACCAAAAAGGTCTTAAAAAATTATAGAGATATTATTGCAATCTCTATTTACTTATCATCTTCAGGTTCACCAAGAAATCATCTCATTGATGTTGCCTTTTGAGACTCTTGGGAATCCCTTCTCTGTTCACGTACATCATCAAGAAATCGTCCCTTGCAATATTTAAAAGAAAGCACACATTAAGAGTCACCATAAGTTGCATCAAAATAACCTGAATCAATTAGCAATTCAAGAGCATATTGTGCTGACAAAGACCAATGTCATTAACATTTCATGCAACCTCAAAGCCAATGAATGTAAT